>WNWU01000044.1:2566778-2595930 GCA_012654045.1 Ptyas mucosa | reverse complement strand
TTATTTTATTTTATTTTATTTTATTTTATTTTATTTTATTTTATTTTGATTTATATGCCGCCCTTCTCCGGAGACTCAGGGCGGCTTACAATGCGTTAAGCAATAGCCTTCATACTTTTGTATTTTTTATACAAAGTCAGCTTATTGCCCCAAAACCGGGTCCTCATTTTACCTACCTTAGAAAGGATGGAAGGCTGAGTCAACCTTGAGCCTGATGAGAATTGAACTCGCAGTAATTGCAGGCAGCTGGAAGCTAAATACTACTTTTAACAGTAGCGTTAGTCTGCTGCGCCACTCAAGCTCTTATTCATGTTTGTACTTTTGTACGTTATGAACATGTTCATGATTTGTCACATCTCATGAGATGTGGGGCGGGGTTTAGTGGAGATATGTGAATATAAAAAATAAGTAAAATTTGGGTGTATGTGATTTTTTTCTCCCTTAGTTTCCAGCATCAATAGTCTAATGATAACTTGTGTTAGTTGAAAAAACACTTATACTTGAAATAAAATGGGAAAGAGTACTCCTGATCTGAGTATTTGGTTACTACATTCTTCTGCCACACCATGCCCCATCCCAGTTTTATAGCTTTTTATAAGAACAATAGAAAAACACAAGGATGGCAGAAGTGGGTTTCAGCAGGTTCTGACCAGTTCTGGAGAACCGGTAGCAGAAATTTTGAGTAGTTCAGAGAACCGGTAAATACCACCTCTGACTGGCCCCGTCCCCATCTATTCTCTGCCTCCTGAGTCCCAGCTGATCAGGAGGAAATGGGGATTTTGCAGTAACTTTCCCTTGGAGTGGGGAGGGAATGGAGATTTTACAGTATCCTTTCCCTGCCACGCCCACCAAGCCACACCCACAGAATCGATAGTAAAAAATTTTGAAACCCACCACTGAGAGTTTTCTGCCCGGTTGCTGGGTGGGTGTGGCCATGGTGGGTGTGCCCTAACCCTAATCCTGCACCATGAGAGGGGGAGGTGTTTTTGCCCTCCCCAGGCTCCAGAAGCTTTCCTCAAGCCTCTGGGAAGGCAAAAACGGCCTCCCCAGGCTCTAGAGGCAAGAAACGGGCCCATTTTTCACCCTCTCTGAGCCTGCGCACATGCCCTGCACTTACCTTGCATCCAAAATGGGCCACATGGGGACTCCTGGAAGGGGCAGGGTGGGGCCAGCCAGGAGTGGATTTGAGGGTTCTCCGAATTGCACAGAATCTTAGCTAGAGGTTCTCCTGAACCCCTGTGAACCCCCAGCAGCCCACCCGTGGGGAAAAAAACTAGAGAACAAATCAACAAGTCAACAAAACAACAACAGAGGCTTTCTATAGCTCTTTTTATTCAGCAGAGTCCCTGATCGATAGAACCCATCTTTGTTCCTTGTCATTTATTGTGGGAAGACAGGTGCAACTTCAATGCAGAAGAAAATTCTCAATGGATTACTTGCCAGTTTTACTCTTAAATTCTTGTTTCCCCTCTGGGATCTGAATTTTTCATACATTTTTCAAAGGTAAGGTGGATCCTTTGTCGGTTTCTTTCTTTAACTTGGAACCAGTTTTTATTCCTGCTGGTGATCATCACACCAGGGTCCACATCAGGAAGTGAGAAATCCTAATTTGCTCCAAATTGCACGCGTCTTTTCGATGTCTTTCCGATGTCATTAAAAAAAACAAACCACGTGATGTTCCACAGAAGCTGATTGCACTGGCTGTAGTTCAGAGGTGGGTTTCAGCAGGTTCTGACCAGTTCTGGAGAACCGGTAGCAGAAATTTTGAGTAGTTCGGAGAATGGGTAGTAAAAATTCTGACTGGCCCCACCCCCATCTATTCTCTGCCTCCCGAGTCCCAGCTGATCAGGAGGAAATGGGGATTTTGCAGTAACCTTTCCCTGGATTGGGGAGGGAATGGAGATTTTACAGTATCCTCCCCTTGCCACGCCCACCATGCCACTCCCACCAAGCCATGCCACACCCACTAAGCCACGCCCATAGAACCGATAGTAAAAAAAATTGAAACCCACGACTGCTGTAGTTGTATCCAAGATAGCCGCAATCTACAACTTCAAGACCTAGTTCACGATTTTTATAAACCCAAGTCTCCAAAATGTTTATTTCAAATGAGGTTCTCCTTCCTTCCCACTTCACCCTTTTTGCTTGTGTTGACTGTCTGCTCCTATTTTGGCAGCTCTTCTCGGAGTCTATTTGGGGTTTTACATCATTTCTAACAATCTGAAGGTGTCTGGTAGCTCTGTCTCTGAGTCATAAATTTTATTAAAAGGCATAAGCTTTCATGAGCTGTTTTAACCACTCTGTGCGTCTGATGAAATGAATTACAGCTCTCAAAAGCTTCCAGGAGAAATGTGTGTTTGTTCCTACATTCCCTCCACCATTTTGGGGGTGGGGTGGGATGGGGTGGGTAGGAGCAGTGATGGGATTCAGCCGGTTCGTACCATTTTGGGAGAACCGGTTGTTAACTTTCTGAGCAGTTTGGCAAACTGGTTGTTGGAAGAAATCATTAGGGCAGAGAACCGGTTGTTAAATTACTTGAATACCACCACTGGGTAGGAGGCTGTTGTTTACTCATCCCAGCAGACCTGAGAATTGGTGTGTACATGAACACCTGTGCAAGATAGTCAGAATTTCAGCTATGCGTATTCTCCTTCCACACTGCTCTGAATATTTAAACCTCTACATTTACAAATGAACTTCCAAGTCCCAAGGCTTCCATATTTCACTCTTAAAATAAAGCTCCCCAGATTTAGCTGTTCATAGATCTTCTGCTTTTCAGGTCAAGATAATTTATTTGGCTGTTGTTTTTTTTCAATAGCTGATCTCAGTGTTTCAGAATTGGTTTTATGCTGCTGCTTTCTTTTCTAATTCTTGCTTATTTATGTGACGTTTTATTTTTCAGTGCAGTTACATCAGGCATTATATCCAGGGATTTTTTTTTAAAAAAGTGCTTATTCTATTAAACAAAACCAGGAAATAATAAATGACAGGAAAAGGAAGCACTGAACAAATTAAGAAGTAAATAAAATGTGTAGGTGTCTCTGTGTAGGTGTGTAAGTGTCTCTCTCTCTCACACACATATGTATGTATGTATGTATGTATGTATGTACTGTATGTATGCTTTCTGTATCTATAAAAATAAATAAAACAATAGAACAACGGAGAACAAGTCAACAAATCAGCCAAAAGCATAAACACTATAGCAGTAAAAAATATAGCTTTTCCTATCTATTTAGAAAAGATAGTCTATTCAAGGGGTGAAATCCAGCAGGTTCTGACAGATTTTAGAAAACTGGTAGCGGAAATTTTGAATAGTTCGGAGAACCAGCAAATACCACCTCTGGCTGGCCCCAGGAGTGGGGTGGGAATGGGGATTTTGCAATATCTTTCCCCCAGGAGTGGGGAGGGAATGGGGATTTTTAAAAAAAAAATTTAAAATTTGATTTATATGCCACCCTTCTCCGGAGACTCAGGGCGGCTTACAGTGCGTTAAGCAATAGCCTTCATACTTTTTTTGTATATTTATACAAAGTCAGCTTATTGCCCCCACAATCTAGGTCCTCATTTCACCTACCTTAGAAAGGATGGAAGGCTGAGTCAACCTTGAGCCTGGTGGGATTTGAACTTGCAATAATTGCAAGCAGCTGATCTTAATAATAGTGAATTAGTCCACTGCGCCACCAGGACTCACCAGGATTTTGCAATATCCTTCCCCCAGGAGTGGGGAGGGAATGGGAATTTTGCAGTATCCTTCCCCTGCCATGCCCATCAAGCCATGCCCACCAAGCCACACCACGCCCACAGAACCAGGAGTAAAAAAAAATTTGGATTTCACCACTGCTCTGTACATATGCAATACATTCAATATACAACAAAGGATGGTCATATTTCAGAAAAGAACACTATGCTAGGTTCATCGGACTTCCACAACAAGAAAGACACACAGTTACTTCTACGTAGTTTCCTTTATTGTTCCTTACCTACAGACATCAATTTTGCCAAACTAAATCAACTAATCGCATCATTAAAGATATTTTCTGATAATTGCTGAGGAGGAGCTTTCTTAATTCTCTTCCTGTCAACTTAAACAATCTAAAATAGGCTTTCTGTTGGTCCTCTGGAATGCAGCCCTTCCCTTCTGGGAATCCAGACCACAATCCACCCCAGTTCTGCCGGGCACAGGGCTATCTACAGGATACAGCCCAAAAGCTCCAGATGGCAGCCATAATGATGTACTCTACTTGTTTATGACATTGTGTTGTTGTTGTTGTTGTTGTTTTTATGTTATGGCTGCCATTTTGACTTTCTGGACCATACCGTGCAGATCCCTGGAAAGACTGCTCTTGAATGGCAAATCAGGTGAGGTCTCTGCCATTCTACATGCAATGAAAGCAGCACAGGGCACCGAGAGATAAAGGGGTGTATCTTCTCATCATCCTGTGCCATGAGCCAAGGAGGATGGGCTGGATGGTGGGGTGGTCTCTCCAAGGGTCTACGCTGATCTACAAACTTGAGGTTCCTGTTGGGGACCACCCCAGTATTAATAATTTAATTAATAATAATTTAACAAAGTTGGAAGGGACCTTGGAGGTCTTCTAGTCCAACCCCCTGCTTAGGCAGGAAACCCTACACCACTTCAGACAAATGGTAATCCAACATCTTCTTAAAAACTTCCAGTGTTGGAGCATTCACAACTTCTGGAGGCAAGTTGTTCCACTGTTAATTGTTCTAACTGTCAGGAAATTTTTCCTTAGTTCTAAGTTGCTTCTCTCCTTGATTAGTTTCCACCCATTGCTTCTTGTTCTACCCTCGGGTGCTTTGAAGAATAATATGACTCCCTCTTCTTTGTGGCAATCCCTGAGATATTGGAAGACTGCTATCATGTCTCCCCTAGTCCTTCTTTTCATTAAACTAGACATACCCAGTTCCTGCAACCGTTCTTCATATATTTTAGCCTCCAGCCCCCTAATCATCTTTGTTGCTCTTCTCTGCACTCTTTCTAGGGTCTCCACATCTTTCTTTCTTTCTTTCTTTCTTTCTTTCTTTCTTTCTTTCTTTTTTTCTTTCTTTCAATTTCTTTCTTTCAATTTCTTTCTTTCTCTCTGTCTCTCTCTTTTTCTTTCTTTCTTTCTTTCTTTTGTTGAGCATGTATAAGTATAAGTATAACCTTATAACAAGTATAAGTATAACTTATACTTATAACAAGTATAAGTATAAACGTAACAAACATAGAATGAATAACATAGTATTAAATATATACTCAGTTGTAATGAGATAGCGTTTGGTATTTTAAAATAGTCAACGCTATTTGAACAAAAGGATTTACCGGGATGTAACTTTGAATAAGTATCTGGGGGTTCGATATGACCCCTGGTTAGTCCTTCTTTGTGGTTGCCGTTATGTGTTGTGTTGTGTACCTATATATAACTTATATCTGTTTGAAAATTACATTATATGTTTTTTTATTTGTAAATAATTAATAAAGATCTATTTTTTAAAAAGTATAAACGTAACATATAAATATATAAGTAGCCTGGTGGCGCAGTGGACTAAATGCTGTTAAAAGTAGCACTTAAGTTCCAGCTGCCTGCAATTACTGCAAGTTCAAATCCGACCAGGCTCAAGGTTGACTCAGCCTTCCATCCTTTCTAAGGTAGGTAAAATGAGGACCCAGTTTGTGGGGGCAATAAGCTGACTTTGTATAAAATATACAAAAGTATGAAGGCTATTGCTTAATGCATTGTAAGCCGCCCTGAGTCTCCGGAGAAGGGTGGCATATAAATCAATTTTTTTAAAAAAAGTATAAACAGGTATAAGTCTAGACATAAGAAATGAGTACACATAAATGAGAACAGTAGGACAGGGACGGTAGGCACGCTGCTGCGCTTACGCACGCCCCCTCACAGACCTCTTAGGAATGGGGTGAGGTCCATGGTAGACAGTTTAAGGTTAATGGTGGGGGTTTTTTTCACATCGTGGCGACCAAAACTGGATGCAGCATTCCAAGTGTGGTCTTACCCAGGCATTATAAAATGGTCTTAACACTTCACGTGATCTTGATTCTATCCCTCTGTGTATTGAGCACATTCTGAGCAAAAAGCTGGATGAATCGTGAAGACCTCGGCTCTGCATTATTAAATTTCTGTTTTATAGCAGATGCCTTGGGAATTTCTTGACCTTTTCCGGGGCTAATCTATATGCTTCTTTTCTGCAGCACGTTTGATGCAGAAGTGCAGGGGGCGGAGGGGTGGTCGGGGAAGGAGAGGAGGTGGTGGCCGAAAGGTATATTCAGCGAATTATTGTTATTTTTTTCGTTCTCCTAAGAAGGAAAAGAAAATGTTACAGCCAGGATGCTTCCTCCTCTTCCTTCTTCCCCCCCCCCTCGTTCCTTGCCAGATGTTCTGTCGAGCCATAATATACCGTATACATTTCTCTTGCTTTTTCCAGACTTTTACTTAAAAAGTTATTCTCGTCTCATTGTTTTAGCTTCCAGGAGACAGAAAGGAACATTTGACCTTAAAAAGAAAAATGCTCCGACGAGTCCCAAATAAACTTTATTTTGATTGCTAGGACCGGAGCTCCTCTTAAATTTAAGTTAGGCAACGCAGATACAGTCGTGGAACCGTTTACAGCCTCGTTGTTAGCTTTTACAACAAGCAGGAGGATGGAGTGAGGATTCGAACCATTTAGGGGAAAAAGGGGAGACTCTCGTGGCTGGGGGCTGCCCTATTATTTTGAAGGCCGACATAAGGGTAGAACACACAATTTGCTAGGTCCACGTTGTCCAAGTAGATCAGGCTAGGATTTTTTTTTAAATGCCTTTTTTATTGGATCATTTTGCAAGAACTGGAAGTTCCTTTATTGTTCCTAGTTTTCAAGCCTCTTTAAAAGCTGACACTACCGGCAGTGGTGAAATCCACATTTTTTTACTACCGGTTCTGTGGGCGTGGCTTGGTGTGGGTGGTGTGGCATGGTGGGCGTGGCAGGGGGAAGGATACTGCAAAATCTCCATTCCCTCCCCACTCCAGGGGAAGGATACTGCAAGATCCCCATTCCCTCCCCACTCCAGGGGAAGGATACTACAAAATCCCCATTCCCTCCCCACTCCTGGGGGAAGGATATTGCAAAATCTCCATTCCCACCCCACTCTGGGGCCAGCCAGAGGTGGTATTTGCCAGTTCTCCGAACTGCTCCAAATTTCCGCTACCGGTTCTCCAGAACCTGTCAGAACCTGCTGGATGTCACCCCTGACTACCGGTAGTCCTCAACTTACAACAACTGAGCCCAACATTTCTGTTGCTGAGTGAAATGTTTTTCCTAAGGCTTTTTACTTAATTAACAAACAAAAAAGAAAAAGAAAAGAAAAATATACGGAGAGACAAAAATATTACGCAAACGGTGAAATGTTTTACCTAACATGACCGTGTGATGCCTCGAGATCGTTGTGGCTTTTGACTTGACAATTTGTCAGGTTTCGATGTTATCTCCAATAAATTGCATTTCCAAACACAAAGTCTTTAATGAAACCTTTCATTTATTGAGAATAATGATCTGGCCCCAACTCGGCTGCAGCTGAAACTGACCCTCTGCCCCCAAACCCTTTCCTTTCCGTTCCTCAATTTCAGCGTCTCATTGGCCATCTTCCAAGTCACTCTTCTCTTCTTGGCTACTTCAACTCACAGGAATGTCCCCCCTCCCATCTCATCTCCTAGGGGATGTTATCTGCCGGGGGAATAAGTGGGTGAAAAGTCAAACTGCACTTCTACTCTTCATGTCAGCGCTGGAGCGAATGTAACTTGGAGCGCTGACACAATTATTATTATTATTATTATTATTTATTTTAATTTGACTTATATGCCGCCCTTCTCCGGAGACTCAGGGCGGCTTACAATGCGTTAAGCAATAGCCTTCATACTTTTGTATATTTATACAAAGTCAGCTTATTGCCCCCACAAACTGGGTCCTCAATTTACCTACCTTAGAAAGGATGGAAGGCTGAGTCAACCTTGAGCCTTGGTGAGATTCGAACCTGCAATAATTGCAGGCAGCTGATGTTAATAACAGGGCTTTAGACCACTGTACTATCCAAGGCTCTTTTATGCGGTCACCTTCTTCTTTTTAAAGGTCTCCGTCTTTGCTGGCATCTTCATGTGGGTCTCAAATTTTACTCAGCATCTCCCCGTTGGAAAGGATCTTAATTTGTGGGCAGGCAGGAATTTGAAGATTGAGGACGCTGTCTTTTATTGTAGGAATATCCAGATCTCTCCGGCTACATTCTGACAGCACGTGCCCAATTAGCTTTTGTATTTGCTGACGATGAGGACTGAGGAGGAGGTGGGGGGAACGATGGCATTCATACAACTAATTAACCCATCATGTAAAATGTGTTTCATTCATGGGCTAGATAGAACCAACGAGGGGGAGGCGGTTTGTCATTTCTTCGGAGGATGACTCAGATTCCCATTTTAAATTTAATTACAATACAAACGAAGCTAATCACTCATCTTAGCTGTACGGAGGATTTTTTTTTTTCCCCAGTATCTTGGTTACCCATGTGTGCATAATGAGACACCTCATCTTCTTAGCCGAATATATAAACTCACTTATGATTTGGATTTTATGTCTGTAATTAGAGATAATGGAATCAGGAGGGGGGGGGAATCCAAACCTTTTTTGGGGGGGGGGGGGAAAAATCCCCCTGATTTTTTTTTTTTCACATGAAAATACTTGCAGGAGCTTTATTGCAGTGTGAGGGATATCTTGGGGTCTCAAAGGTCTTTCCGGGGCTATCTTGGGGGGGGGGGTGTCCTTGAAAATGTTGCACTTCTCATTCAAAAAGCTTCTTTGGTTCTGTCCAGTAAAGAAGCCTCTTGGATGAGGAGCGAAATTTTCAAGGAAAAAAAAACTTTTTTTTAGAAAAGCACCTTTGGAACAACTGTGATCTGAACGATTGAGACTTTCCATGGATATTTATAGGATCGCCAACATCACTCAGGGGCTGCCACAAAGAAGAGGGAGTCAAGCTGTTCTCCAAAGCCCCTGAGGGCAGGACAAGAAGCAACGGATGGAAACCAATTTCCTCCCGACCAGCTGGGACTCAGGAGGCAGAGAATAGAGGGAGGCGGGGCCAGTCAGAATTTTTACTACCGGTTCTCTGAACTACTCAAAATTTCCACTACCGGTTCTCCAGAAGTGGTCAGAACCTGCTGAAACCCACCTCTGATGCTGGACCAAGCTAAAATGGGACGGGGACAGAACTCACCCTTTGGCTTACCTGGATGGACATAGCTTGTTCTAAAGACCCAGGACTTGTGTTTTGCTAGGTCAGGTTTTGAGTTTAATGTACCAATAAGTGGTCTTCCAGAAATTGCTGAACATTCACAACAGCTCTTTTCTAGTTGGCTGTGCCAGGTGGGTCTCCCAGGGTCTGTTTTCCACATCTGCTAAATGAACTGGGTGGGGAGTGATGCTGTTTTCAGGTGGACAAATGTGTTTGATGATATGCTACCTTGGGCTGCAGTAAATCCAGTGGTGGGTTTCAAAATTTTTTTACTACCGGTTCTGTGGGTGTGGCTTGGTGGGATGGCATGGCTTGGTGGGTGTGGCAGGGGAAGGATACTGTAAAATCTCCATTCCCTCCCCACTCCAGGGGAAGGATACTGTAAAATCTCCATTTCCACCCCACTCCAGGAGAAGGATACTGTAAAATCTCCATTCCCTCCCCACTCCAGAGGAAGGATACTGTAAAATCTCCATTCCCTCCCCACTCCAGGGGAAGGATACTGTAAAATCTCCATTTCCATCCCACTCCAGGGGAAGGTTACTGCAAAATCCCCATTTCCTCCTGATCAGCTGGGGCTTGGGAGGCAGAGAATAGATGGGGGCGGGACCAGTCAGAATTTTTACTACCAGTACTCAAAATTTCCACTACCGGTTCTCCAGAACTGGTCAGAACCTGCTGAAGCCCAACTCATGAGTAAATCTTAGCTACGTAAACCTGAGGTATATGAAGCCCAACCTGCCTTTTGAAGCCCCTCAAAGCCCCCTCTCCTCTGTGCAAGTTAGTCTCCAGCTGTACTAGGGTCCAGTCTTCTCTTTTCTGCTTCTGCTCTGGCCCCCCACTGATGGGACCAAGCAGCTGGAAGGTGCCAGAAGCAAAACAGCAGCCTGGGTGCTGACATTGGCCGAGCCAAGAGTTTTACACGCTCATAAATTTCACTTCCATTTGTGTCTGTGCGTGTGGAGGCGTGAGTGACAGAAAAACAGGTTGTCAGATTTTTGTTTCACACTCCAGGCTTCCATTCGTACTTTGAAGGACCAAAAAAAAATTAATAGGGTTTTTATGTGTGAAAGAGCTTGCGTGTCTGGGGGGTATACAAGTGTAGAAGCTGATATTTTGTTAGGATTAGTTCTTTGTTGCTGCTTGAATTAAGAAAAAAAATAGAATGCATAAATGGTTAGAAAAGGTAGAATTACCAAGGCTGTGAACCTGAGAGCATGATCCTATACATCAGGTATGCAGTACCTGACACCTTGGAGTCACAAGGCAGCTGTCAATCTCTAATTGTAGCCCTTCTCTCTCTGTCTCTCTCTCTCTCATCTCTATCTCTCTATCTCTCTATCTCTCTCTCATCTCTATCTCTATCTATCCATTTATCTATCTATCTATCTATCTATCTATCTATCTATTATCTCTCTACCCATCTATCTTTATCTGTCATCCATCCATCCATCCATCCATCCATCCATCCATCCATCCATCCATCCATCCATCCATCTATCTACAGTATCTATCTATCTATCTATCTATCTATCTATCTATCTATCTATCTATCTATCCTCTACCTATCCCTAGCTACCTGTCATCCATCCATCCATGTCTGTCTGTCTGTCTGTCTGTCTATCTATCATCTATCTATCTATTTATCTGTATCTACTCTCTATCCATCTATCTCTAGCTATCTGTCATCAAGCCATATCCATCCATCCATCCATCCATCTATCTATCTATCTATCTATCTATCTATCTATCTATCTATCTATCTCTATCTATCTATCTATCTATCTATCTATCATCTATCTATCTATCTATCTATCTATCTATCTATCTATCTATCATCTCTTTCTACCTATCTATCTTTATCTGTCATCTATTCATCTATCTATCTATCTATCTATCTATCTATCTATCTATCTACTATCTATCTAGTTGGTATTTTCCCCCAGACATTTCAAAGAACATTGTTTGATAATATTATGTCCTTTTACTTTTTAGCAGGTAGTTTAAAAGTCATCATAAATATTATTGTCATGACCACTAGTGAAGTCTGTTAAATGAGAAGCTTTTCCTTTTCCTCTGAAAATCTAATTCACACTCCTTGACGGTAATTTAGTATTGATGGTTTCTCAGCTTCAAGGGACACCGAAATAGAAGCAGACAACTGCTTATGTTAAAACTCTTCTCAAATAGCTATTGGATTCACAAAGCTATTTCAGGGAATATGAGAAATGGATTAATGGGAGCTCCTTGCGGGCTCTAAAATCAATACAAAGTTGTGCTTCGTTGGCTCTCCACAATCTGTGTATTTAAACAATGCAAAGAGGGGGGGGAGCTTAAAATGTCCCTCCAGGAAATGAAAGAGCAACCAGCAATGATGTATGAATGCTCTGTGTAACTTTTGTTTTTGTGGTTGCGGTCGCACAACAGGTGAACCAGAAATCACTGTAATTCTCATGGAAAGAAATTGAACGGCATTATTTTGGCTTTTCTATGACTTCTGTGGGATGGGGGACAGGCCTTTACGCTCCATGGTTGCAATGCCTTCAGACAATTGATAGCAATAAAAAGCATTGCAAAAAAATCTCCCAAATGATTCCTGTCCAACCCACACATGATTATTATATGTATGATACAGATCTGTATCATCCCCTACCCTAATGGGCTTTGACCTTCCACAGCAACCCATCAGAACACCCACTCAGGTGCCAAAACTGTGTTCAGACCTTGATGTAAGGGCATCTTCAATTTTGTAGAAGACAGCTTCTCCTATCAAAGATCAGGAGCCCATTAACCTAACCAATATTTCCAATATTTGAGGGGCTGCCACAGAGAGGAGGGGGTCAAACTATTTTCCAAAGCACCTGAAGGCCAGACAAGGAATAATGGATGGAAACTGACGAAGGAGAGATTCAATTTAGAAATGAGGAGGAACTTTCTGACAGTGAGAACCATCAACCATGGAACAGAAGTTGCCTTCGGAAGTTGTGGGAGCTTCATCACTTGAGACTTTCAAGAAGAGACTGGACTGCCATCTGTCAGAAATTGTGTAAGGTCTCCTGCTTGAGTGGGAGGTTGGACTAGATGACCTATAAGGTCCCTTCCAACTCTGTTAATCTATCTGTCTGTTAATCTGTCTAACCATTCTTCTGAAGAAACCAGCCCAGGAAACCAACTTTGCTCTGCCAATTTGAGACTGATAGCTTCTATCGAGATCACGTAAAGTATTAGTGTTGCTTTACAAAACCCTAGTAAGACCACACCTGGAACACTGCAACCAATTTTGGTCACCATACTACAAAAAAGATGTTGAGACTTTGGAAAAAGTTCAGAGAAGAGCAACTAAAGGCCAGGATACTCTAAGCCATAGGAAGAACGGGTACAGATTTTGGGTCTGGCTAGTCTAAAGAATAGGGATACGGTGGATCAGTGGCTAAGATGCTGAGCTTGTCGATCGAAAGGTCGGCAGTGCAGTGGTTCGAATCCCTAGTGCCGTGTAATGGGGTGAGCGCCCGTTACTTGTCCCAGCTTCTGCCAACCTAGCAGTTCGAAAGCACATAAAAAATGCAAGTTTGCAAGAAGAATAGGGACCACCTTTGATGGGAAGGTAACAGCGTTCCGTGCACCTTTGGCATTTAGTCATGCCAGCCACAGGACCACATAGATGTCTTCGGACAGCGCTGGCTCTTCGGCTTTGAAACGGAGAGGAGCAGCGCCCCCTAGAGTCGGGAACGACTAGCACATAAGTGCAAGGGGAACCTTTACCTTTTTATCATCCAATATCAGCAGGTACTTCTGAACGCACATTTTCCCCCGAATGGCCCAGTGGATGGAGCAGAGGAGTGTTTTGAATCGGAGCATGAAAATATGGGAAGAATGATTAGAACGTGGAAAAATCCCACCGCTCAGACCGGGACCAGATGCAGCGATGTCTCCCATCAAGAAACCATGCGTGGTGCAGATGGTGTCCGTATGCCTTTCATTAAGGGCTGGATTTATTTCTGCCCGTGTTATATCCCAATATCATTGGAGGGTAATTTACGCAACAGATGTGGAGCGGGAGATGTGCAAGGGAGGCATGAGAGGCATAAATCTGCAACATTTATCTAGCCACCTTGTGGTTTTCCCCTGGGCCCCACATCATGGAGAGGATTTGCTTGAGGGAAAGGAGATGTCCATAGGCTTTCTTGGGAGCAGCCAGAGACCAGGGGGAAAAGTTTTCCTCCATTAGTTCAGCAACTTAAAAGGACTAATTGATCTATCCAGTAACAAGAATCAACAGGGCCAGGGACGGATGCCAGTTATCAGCTGCTTTCAGAGGCAGAGATCAGTGAGACAGACAAACAGATGGAGCCTGGTCCCAGTGTGCGCATGCGGAGAGTTGCCAGATGAAGGGAACAGCTAAAGAACAAGGGTCAACTTGGGAATAAGGCCACAGGTGGACAATGAATGGCCCCTCCCAGGGGGAATAAAAGAAGAGCAAAAGGGGAGTGGAGTTTGCAGAAGACAATTAGTTCACCTAATTGGTTTGTGACTCTCTGAGACGCCTTGCCAAATTTTGAAGATATCGGCCTGGCAGCTCTCCAAGCCAGATAATTTCTGTGACTGTAAATTCTCCCTTGAAAGACTTTGCTGAGTGTGAATGAGAGGAATTTGCAGTAACTTAATAAAAAGGGATTTGTGTCAGGATAAGGAGTCTGCTTCATGCTCTTGGGAATGCCTAGGTCAGAACAAAGGGATAGGGAGCAGGGACACAGTTAGATGGGGCTTTGTAGCCAAAACAAAATAGTTTCCTGTGGGAACCAAGGTCATTCCAACAGGTGGCTGGAAGGAGGAGGAGCACTATATCCAGGCACCCAAGCCAGCACCTTGATTGGACAATGTAACTAATTGCTTGGGGAAAGGGGAAACTTTCACTTTTAATTAGGTGAAAACTGGGAACTTTCAGAGTCGGTTTTCACCACCTTGCGCCAATATGATATCTCCAATAAAATTGTTCTTTGAGGAACTTGTCTGCCTAGGAGGTCTTCTTTCTATGGAGTTGTTACTTGGAACCCTGACACACACACACACACACACACACACACACACCCAAAGAACTCCTTGGAAATTGCAAGATGCTCTTCAATGAATAGATAGTTTGTTAGCATGCCAAATATTTCATCTTCATTTCCTCCAACCATTCAAGTTCAGCCTGATGGGTAAGAAGTTGCTTTCCTACCCTCTCTCCTTTTTCTTCAGTGCTAGTGACCATTACACTTTCTTTGTCCCCAACTTCTCCAAAGCACCTGAGGGTAGAACAAGAAGCAACGGAGGGAAACTAATCAAGGAGAGAAGCAACCTGGAACTAAGAAGAAATTGCCGGATACTTAAAACAATCAGTGAAAAAACTTGCCTCCAGAAGTGGTAAATGCTCCAATACTGGAAGTTTTAAAGAAGAGATTGGACAACCATTTGTCTGAAATGGTACAAGGTTTCCTGCCTGAGGAGGGGGTTGGACTAGAAGATCTCCAAGGTCCCTTCCAACTCTGTTATTCTATTATATTCTGTCAGGTGCAAAAATTCAGGACTATGCATTAAGTTGAGGTTCATAAAGGATTTATTGCTCAAGCCTACAGACAAGAATTTAGTTAGCTAAAGTTCAGTACTAAACTGGCACCAGATGAGGGACAATGGAATTCAAGGGGGGTTGGATTTGAACCATTTCTGGCAATGTAATAATTCTGTGCTGATGGTATGCTTAACTCCATCCCCTCAGATCTGCCAGCTCTTGTCCAACATCTGCATATATACAGGGGAGGGGAAGCACACTGAGGAGAAGATTGACAGACATGAAGGATTAGAAAGTGTCTCATCCGTGGGTTCCTACCATAGTTATGGGAAGGCCAAGGATTTAAGTAGCTATCTGTAGTGGCGCAGTGGTTAGAGTGCAGTACTGCAGGCTACTTCTGCTGACTGCGGCTGGCTGCAATTTGGGCAGTTCGAATCTCACCAGGCTCAAGGTTGACTCAGCCTTCCATCCTTCCAAGGTGGGTAAAATGAGGAGCCAAAATTGTTGGGGGCAAGAGGCTGACTCTGTAAACCACTTAGAGAGGGCTGTAAAGCACTGTAAAGTGGTATATAAGTCTAAGTGCCATTTTGTTCAGTTCGTTGTTCAGTTCATAATATAAGGAACAGTAAATTTCGCTACATTATTATTATTTACTTTATTCATTAAACATGAAACTCAGTCAACTGAACATTCAAAAATGCATCACAAATACCATTGACTGGTGCTAATGATTGATACGGGTTGCTGCCAGCGTCCTAGGTATCAACCAAGTACCTTCTTAAGAGGTACGATGTTCCGAGTAGCACAATTTTTTTCCTGTTCTGCTGGTGTTATTGCAGGAAGCTGCAATTTGTTGATGATGTATCTTATAAAATTCTTGGACATGGTACCAAGTGCCCCGATGACAATGGGTATCACTGTGACATATTTCATCCATAGCCGTGGAGTTTCGTTGGCCAGGTCGTGATATTTCATGATTTTTTTCCAGTTCTTTTTCTTCGACTCTGGCATCTCCTGGTACCGCGATGTCAATAAATTGTACGTTTCGGTTTTCGACAACTGTGATATCTGACGTGTCGTGTTCCAAACGATGATCATTTTTTAAAATTATTATTATTATTATTATAATTATTATTATTACTGTATATGGTCACTCATCAATCGTTTTAATAATAATTTGCTAATTTTATTACAGTTATTAGAAGCCGCCTTTGAGTCGGGCACGAGTCCCAGAGATGTCCTCAATATTTTCTTGCCAACGGCCAGGAAGCGGCTTCCTGCTGCCTACTTCTTGGATGACTTTCTATAGGATTTCCTGGTAGTTCCCCACCCAGGTTTTCGCCAACTTTCATCCTACTTAGCTTGTTTTTGAATTAGCCAAACATGACTAGGTGCTGCCACCTGCTGCAGATATCCAGCCTTGCAGTTAGATATCCATCCTGATGCAAAACCAGTCAGGTTTGTTTGGACGTGCATTTCGGAAACTCCTAAAAATTGCATCCCACCTTCCTGACTTGATACCAAAAATAGTAGTATTTTAAATATATTAAAAATTACTGCCTAGGTCAGTGGTGGCGAACCTTTTACTCACTGAGTGCCAAACAGGTATGCGCTTCACTTACGCGCAGCTCCCCCCATGCGCTGCGCATATAATCACACCACCTGCACATGTGCATGGCTTTTGCGGCTCCCCCCAGTGTGCTGCGCATGCAACTGCACAACCTGTGCATGCGCATGGCTTTCGCGTGGCTCCCGTGCGCTATGCGTGCAATTGCACCCATCTGCGCATGTGCAGTTTTCACGCATGCAGTGGACGTGTGCAAACATCATTTTTGAATGCGTGCACTGCACGCAGGTACTCGCACGCACTTGCGCAGACACACGCACTTGCACAGGAGAGTTCCGGAGACCAGGTGGGGCACATGCACATGTGCAGCTGCAGGTGAGTTGGGTGACACCTCGCGTGCCCGGAAAGATGGCTCTGTGTGCCACCTCGGGCACGCGTGCCATAGGTTCGCCATCACAGGCCTAGATGCTTCACATCTTCCACTCCATTGAAATAAGAGCTCGGTTCTAACTTCCAAGAGGGCTGGATAAGCTAAGAAAAGCATCTAGATTGTGCCGCGTTTCTCAAAAAGAACATTATTTCATTTATTTGGAAAGGGAAAGGAAAGCATTTCACTTATACACAGAAGGCTGAATATAACTGGCGACAACACCTGTTGCTGTCAGCACTTTAATTTAAACACTGCAACAGCCCTCGCCTAGTTTAAATTAAGCAAGCCAAAGAAATTTGGTAGCTACAACAGATCTATGGCTGTTGCCCTAATACACGTCTCCTTCTACGCTGGTGATCTATGGGAATCTTTGGGAAACAAACAGAGCAACCCAGGATATAACTTCGAAGAGACTAAATGAGATAGTCCTAACCTATTTTCCAAATAGGAAAATGCGATGGTTCAAGCTATTTTTGAAAGCACCAGAAGCAGAGGTGGGCTTCACAAAATTTTACCACCGGTTCGCCGTGCACCGAAAATGTGAGCACACGTGGCTTCCATGCACTTTGCTCTAACCACAATAAAATACCTTATGCCACCAGACTCCAAATTTTGGGCTTAGACAACCTAGAACTACGCCGACTTCAGTCTGACCTAAGCATAGTACATAAAATTATCTGCCACAATGTCCTTCCTGTCAATGACTACTACAGTTTCAACCACAACGATACACGAGCAAATAACAGATACAAACTCCAGGTAAACCATTCCAAACTCGATTGCAGAAAATACGACTTCAGCAACAGAGTGGTCAATGCCTGGAATGCACTGCCTGACTCTGTGGTCTCTTCCCCAAACCCCCAAAACTTTAACCTTAAACTGTCTACTGTTGACCTCACCCCATTCCTAAGAGGTCTGTAAGGGGCGTGCATAAGTGCACCAGCCTGCCTACCATCCCTGTCCTAATATTCCTTTTTACTTACTCTTTTCATGTATTCCAATTATGTTTATACTTTTACCTGTTATCTTATATAGGCTTGACAAATAAACTTATGACTATGATTATGATTATGATCAATAAATCCCAACCGCTTCTCAAGCGAGGCTCAACATATGCAGTCAACATAAGTCAAGGTTTGTGTTTATTTGAAGGCTCCCATCTATTGTTTATGACCGCAACATAAGATCTCATTGACTTCTTACGGCTCCTTAACACATGTGTTACCATTATTTTTGTGAAAGGCACACACAGAAAAATAAGCCATTAGACTTACTGATGAGCACCATCCATCTGTTTGGGAGCTGATGAGGCAGAACAGATTGATTGCTGGTTTATTTTGAGGCACACCAGTGCTTAAAAGTCAAGAGTACATTTGTGCTCAATCTGCCACAGGCATCCGTGAGGCAATCTGATGTGGTTTTAGGCCACTTCTCTAGCTACGATAATCAAATTTACCAGCAGAATTTGCTTTTGGCTGAAATTGGAACAGCGGTGCCCCATCTTCCCCTTTTCTTACTGATTTTCATTAAAAAGAAATAACAGAATAACAGAGTTGGAAGGGAGACCTTGGAGGTCTTCTAGTCCAACCTCCTGCTCAGGCAAGAAACCTTATACCCGTGATGGTGAACCTATGGCACGCATGCCACAGGTAGCACACAGCACCCTCTCTGAGAGCACGCAAGCCGTCGCCCCAGTTCAGCTCCGCCACATATGCGTGCACACCTCCTGCCGTCCAGCTGGTTGTAGGGTCTTTACCGTGCATGTGCAAGGGGCAGGGGCACACAGGGGCACACATGCATGCATGTGGGGTGGGGCCCATGCACAGGGACCACACATGCATTGCATTTTGGGGGGTTGGTCCCTTGCACGTGCATTCATGTGCTCACTTGCATGCTTTGGGCACTAGGTCTGGAAAAGATTAGCCATCACTGCCCCATACCATTTCAGACAAACGAATGTCCAACCTCCTTAAAGACTTCCAGTGTTGGAGCATTTACAACTTCTGGAGGCAAGTTGTTCCACTGATTAATTGTTTTAACTGTCACGAAATTTCACCTTAGTTCTAGGTTGCTTCTCTCCTTGATTAGTTTCCATCCATTGCTTTTGTCCTGCCCTCAGGTGCTTTAGAGCAGAGGTCTCCAACCTTGGCAACTTTAAGTCTGGTGGACTTCAACTCCCACAATTCCCCAGCCAGCTTTGCTTAATGTTGCCAAGGTTGGAGACCCCTGCTTTAGAGTATTGGTTGATCCCTTCTTCTTTTTGGCAGCTCCTTAGATATTGCAAGACTGCTATCATGTTACCCTTAGTCCTTCTTTTCATTAAACTAGACATACCCAATTCCAGCAACTGCTCTCTATATGTTTTAGCCTCCAGTTCCCTAATCAAAAACCTAACAGTGTTTTGATCTGAATAATTAACGTTGCAGATAACCCATGTCTTTTGATCCCCAAAGCTTATGGGAAACCTCTTTTATTAAACTGATACAATGACCCATCGTATTTCATTTTGTGGGGGTTTTTTAATCTATATTTCTATGTTAGATTGATTAAGTGGATATTTTGCAGGCAAATCACCATCTAGGTAAGACAGATAAACAGATGCACTTAATCTAGAATGAACTCTAAAAATGCAAGACTGGTTATTTCTGATGTGCTGCAGATATATGGATAAAAATGTAGGCGTGTACAGGATGAAAACATGTGGACTTTTCAGTAACAAAAAATAAAGTGGGAGTGTAAATTGTTTGTCTAATAGGATTCAAGATCCTTAGGTTACTTGATGTTAATATAAAAATATTACTCCGCTAAGAATTTAGCACTGTCAACATGGAAAAAATGATTCTAAAATCCAATTACCGATAATGTTTGAATGGCATTGCTTTCTAACACAGCTTGCTTGAACATATTGCTGTAAGTCACAAAGAAGTTTGCTTGGTTTTCTTAAAAGCATCACAAGTGAAGATGGCACGAAAAAGAAAAAAAGAAAAAAGAAAAGAAAGAAGGGAGGGAGGGAGGGAGGGAGGGAGGGAGGGAGGGAGGAAGGAAGGAAGGAAGAAAGGAAGGAAGGAAGGAAGGAAGGAAGGAAGGAAGGAGGAGCAAAACCATAGAGTGATGCAAAAGATATTGCAAGCTAACATAATGAAACCAGAATTGTTCCTATGGAGTTTTATCAGAAAGGATTTAGAAAAGCATATCTATCTATCTATCTATCTATCTATCTATCTATCTATCTATCTATCCATCCATCCATCCATCCATCCATCTATCATCTATCATCTATCATCTATCCTATCATCTATCATCTACCTACCTACCTACCTACCTATCCATCCATCCATCCATCATCTACCATCTACCATCTACCTACCTACCTACCTACGTATCATCTATCTATCTATCTATCTATCTATCTATCTATCTATCTATCATCCATCTATCTATCTTTCCACGATGAATGTTGAAAAGCTCTGGGTTTCAAATTCATAGTAAACCCCCCACCTCTTAATTCACCAAAACATTTTAAAATTTATTTATAGGTTCCTTTCCAAATATTGACCCAGTTGGACAAGTTTCTGCATTCTTCCCTGCAGCAATTCAGTCAGTCAATTCCCCAATGTTTTGTCCCCCCCCTTTTTTTCCCCCTCTTTAATCTGCCCGGATGGAGTTCCATTTGTCCCACCTCTGTCTGGACAACATCTGGAGCCTCAGGAAACTCAGCTGCTTGGCTTTTTTTCATGCACTTCAGAGTGGGGGTGGGGAGAAAAGCAAGAGCATCTTTCCAACCAAACAAGGCCTTTTGTTCTCCCCAAGCAAGTGTTTCTCATTAAAAATGTCATCTCCCTAACAAATTGCTTCATTTCTCTTGCAGCTGGGCTGATCGTGTTCCTCCGGGTTTGCACGGGGCTGTAACCTTCCTAAGGGATTGGAAGAGTAGAGGGGGAAAAAAAGTGACTTTGCATTTCTTATTCTCTCTCTCCTTGCTTGTGCCATTCTGCAGCGCAGGAAACGTCTGGATTTTTTTCCTTTTGCTGACTTAGTGGCACTTTTAAAACATCTTTGTTCGGGTTTTACTTTTAGTTGCTTACCCTGTCGCTTCTCTGGGCAAGTTCCCGCTAGCAGAAAACATCTGTCCTCTGTTAGAAGTTTCTTTCAAAGACAGGAAAGACAGCTGGGCCCCTTTGGGGAGGGGAGAAGATTCCCACTCCATAAAAATGTTCTGCATTCCGATTCTTGAAGCAAAAAGCGGGGAAGGGCATACTGTATTTGGCTTGAGAGGTTCTCATGCTGGGTAGGAGAACGGCGTTGCTGGTTTGGATCTTCTCCAAAAGGATGTCGAATAAGAGTTGAGTTGAGTCGATTCCGACACAATCCTACACCCTTTATCCATTGTTTCACGCAGAGAGGGTGGACCGGAGTTGGGGGCTGGGGTACCTTTGACTGAAGAATGAAGTTAATGGTGGAACCAAGAGCTTCTTAACTTCCTCACGGATAAAGAGATCCCTTCCAGGACAGAGCATGGACTGCCATGCTCTGCATCACAGCATCAGAGAAGAGCATCAATAGCGATGGGTTCAATATTGTCTGGTTCTAAAGAAAGGGAAGGGACTCAGGGGCTCAGTGCAGGGGTGGGTTCCACTTACCTTTACTAGCGGTTTGCAGCGGGATCACATGGGTGTGCTTGCTTCGCTCGTGCGCGGGTGCGCTCTTCTGCACATGCGTAGATCACCCATGATGATGTCATGGCGGGTGAGCGGAGCCTCCCACCAGTTTTACTACTGGTTCTATAGAACCAGACCGAACCAGGAGCAACCTACCACTGGCTCAGTGGGTAAGACACTGAGCTTGTCGATCGAAAGGTCGGCAGTTCAGCGGTTCAAATCCCTAGTGCCGCGTAACGGGGTGAGCTCCCGTTGCTTGTCCCAGCTTCTGCCAACCTAGCAGTTCGAAAGCACGTAAAAAATGCAAGTAGAAAAATAGGGACCACCTTTGGTGGGAAGGTAACAGCGTTCCGTGCGCCTTTGACGTTGAGACACGCAGGCCACATGACCACAGAGACGTCTTCGGACAATGCTGGGTCTTCAGCTTTGAAATGGAGATGTGCACCGGCCCCTAGAGTCGGGAACGACTAGCACATATGTGCGAGGGGAACCTTTACCTTTTTAAAGAAAGGGAGGCAGGGTTTTGCCCACAGGTACTAACATGCTTTGCGAATCAGTGGTTTTCAACCTTTTCTTCACCACAGTGCCCTTTTAAATAACTTTTGTGTCCACAGTCCATGGCCATTTTCCAGGAAGACTGAACTCAAGATTTAAATCATAACATTCCTTTAAGCCTTCGCAGACCCTCTGTGATGACATCGCAGCCCCGCAAGGGTCTACAGACCACCGTTCGAGAACCACTGCTTTGTTTGTTTTTTTTCCATGTTTAAATTTTTATTTTATTATATTAAAAAAAAGGAAATAAGAAGTTAAGGGAATGGGAAAAGGGGGCGTGGAATACAAGGGGGAAGAGAAAAAGAAGGAAAAGGGGCATTAAGTTCCAACTCTTCCTAGCTCAGTCCAAGATAAACATTCCAGCCCAGAGGTGGGTTCTACTTACCTTTACTACCGGTTTGCAACAGGGCTGTGCGCACGCATGAGCGAAGCAAAGCATGCGCAGAAGCATTTTGATGACGTCGGAGTCGGTGGGTGGAGCCTCCCACCGGTTTTACTACCAGTTCTATAGAACCGGTGTGAACCCACCAGTGCTCTAGCCTCAACTTTTTGCTTTTACACATTAATATATAACTAGCCATTTCTATAGCACCAAATCTTTCTAATCAACAAAACCACGGTCAAAGTTTCATTTTTTTTTCCTCACAAGCACAAATTCCAGAAGTGATACCCAAATAAGAACATATTTTTTAAATAAAGCGATCAAGTTAACCATTCCTGCTTTCTCTTCCTTGGTATGGAAATAAGAGAACTACTGATGTAGACACTTTCCTTAGCAGCTGCCAAACTCCTTCCCTTCCCAAAGTCGACGTTGCTTGTTGAGTCCTTTAATCGTCGAAACAAAAGGACAAACTGGAAGGGAAGCTTCCAGTTTCAAACACCCTGCTTCTTTCTGTCATCCCCACCAGCTTTCTTAGAAAATAAAAATGGCGGGAAGCCACTGCAGGCCCATGGGATAATTGGAAGTGTGTCCCCCACCATGCTGAGATAGAAATGATAGTCTGAAAGTAATGGGGAACATCCTGAAGAACAAGAAATAGAAATAAGAGCACTATTTCATTTGCCTTCTAGTATCTAAGGTTCAGGGGTGGACTGCTGGCGGTTCGCAAGGGGTTCGGGAGAACCTCTAGCTAAGATTCTGTGCAGTTCGGAAAACCCCCAAATCCCACTCCTGGCTGGCCCCACCCACCCCGCTCCGCCCCTCCCAGAGTCCCCAGGTGGCCTGTTTTGGACGCAGGTAAGTGCAGGGCGCATGCGGAGGCTCAGAGAGGGTGAAAAATGGGTCTACCGGAAGTTCAGGAAGGCCGGAAACAGGCCCATTTCCGGCCTCCAAAGGGCCTTTGGAGCCTGGGGAGGCCGTTATTGCCCTCTTGGAGGTTCGAGGAAAGCCTCTGGAGCCTGGGGAGGGCAAAAATGCCCCCCCCCCGCATCATGGTGCAGGAGGCTGACTAGGCGATGCCCACCATGGCCACGCCCATTCAGCAACTGGGCAGAGAGCCCCTTGCTAAAATTTTTGAAGCCCACCTCTGCTAGGGTCTGCTTACACTTATCTTAAGCCAACATTGTGTGTGTGTGTGTGTGTGAAGTGAACAAATGGAAGCTAAACTAACTGGTGAGGCCCAATGTGTTTTAAAAAGCAATGTACACATACAGCCACATTTAAATGGCGACTTTATGGTGGAACCCAACCAATATATCTAGAAAGTGCACATTTTAGAAGGCATGTTTACAAAATGTGCTCCACAAGTACAGTAATCCCCTCGTTTCATTGTGTAATTGACCTCTGTTAGGTAAATCTATATTTGCTTACATTTCACAGATTTAAACTGTTTATAATCAGTCTCTATGCCGAGCACTGTAAGGTGGTTGTAGTATATACAATATGTGGAATCGCCAGTGGAGAAATCTTAGCATCTCAGCAAAGTTTTGTTTTCCAAATTTTGGAGCGGCTGGGGTCTGTGACAAGTCAAAAGGTACAAAGCTGGCATACAAAGATTGGTGTCATCAATCATAAATTAAATGTCTAAATATTTAAAGTCCACTATCTGCTGTGGTTCTTTGGAGACACTGAACTATATTCATAGTATATAGACATTGTTAGAAGAACCAGTTTGGTGTAATGGTGAAGACATCAGGCTAGAAGATGAAAGATTGTGAGACCATGAGTCCCAGTCCGATCTTGGGAAAGAAATCGGCTGGGCCAATCACTCTCTCTCAGCCCTAGAAAGCAGGCAATGGCAAATCTCAGAGATGCTTTTTTGAAAGGGAGTTGGACTGTTTTTTCTTGAGGAAGAAGAAATAGTTCTTCTCATCCAAAAGGCTTCTGAAGTTTGCTGGATGAGAAGCAAAACTATCTCTCCGTCCTCCTCCTCCTCCTTGTCCTTCTTCTCCTCACTATCTCCATCACCCTTCTCCTCCTCTTTCTTCTTGTCTTTCTTCTTCTTACTATCTCCACCGCCCTCCTCCTCCTCCTCCTTGTCCTTCTTCTCACTATCTCCATCAACTTTCTCCTCTTCCTCCTCCTCTTTTTTCTTGACCTTCTTCTCACTATTTCCATCCGCCTCCTCCTCCGCCTCCTCTTCCTCTTTCTTCTTGTCTTTCTTCTCACTTTCTTCTCCTCCTCCTCAGAAAATAAAATCAGTTCAGTTGCCTTGAATCTAATAAGACCTGGATGACTGCAAATCTCCATAGACATTTAGGCAATGGCAGAGCCATTTCTGAAATCTTGCCAGGAAAACTACAGGAACCACTCCAGCAATCACCAGGAGTCAACACTGATTTGAAGGCACATAGTCACACACACACACACACACACAAAGACACTGTTAGGGAGACACCAACCTTACTTGGTGTCCATCTGGTCAAAATGTCTCCAGGAGGACGTCTTTAAAATGGAAAGAGGAGAAAAGTTGTCCCTCATGGATATGATTAATGCACCATCCAAATTCCCAACTTCGGCCAGGTGCAAATAGCTAATTCCCACAGCCCACGCATCAATTTTGTGTGTAATTCCTAAGATAAAGCTCTTTTTCCTAACTTTAATGGGAACCATCTGCCTCCCATTGATGATATTAATAACAAGGCTTCAGCAAAAGTGGGGTGAGGAGGGGAGAAGGAAAGGGGGGAAGGATGGATGGCTGAAAAAAACCATATGTCTTTGCAGTCCCCTCCTGGGAGGAGTTTCCCAAATTCTTGGGGCATAATAACCTGCTGAAACATCCTGCTGGGTTAAACAGGTTCTTTCTTGCACGCTTGGAGTGAAGCCTGGTTAATCAGAGAATGTATACTTCAGCTGTGAAAGCGCAGTGATGGTATGGACCTCTTGCATACAGTGTGTCTGTCTTTTGTTCCCTTTTGATGGGCATGATGTGGTGCGGTTTGGTGGGCGTGGCTTGGTGGGCATGGCAGGGGAAGGATACTGCAATGTCTCCATTCCCACCCCACTCCAGGGGAAGGATATTGCAAAATCCCCATTCCCACCCCACTCCAGGGGAAGGATACTGCAAAATCCCCATTCCCACCCCACTCCAGGGGAAGGATACTGCAAAATCCCCATTCCCACCCCACTCCAGGGGTCAGTCAGAGGTGGTATTTGCCAGTTCTCCGAACTACTCAACATTTCCGCTACCGGTTCTCCAAAACCTGCTGGATTTGACCCTTGTGACAATGTACTATTAAGGAAGGATCTGCTATAAATTTAGCTAGCTTGAATCCGAGCTCCTAGCGACTTGGACAACTTTTTGATATACTTTCATGAGGAGGAATATTTATTAGCTCTATGTGTTGCTTCAGTCTTATCTGATTCTCTCAGGCAAAGTGTTCACTCTGGGGGAGAATTGTCCTCCAAGAAGCAATGCCTGTGGTTGAAGCAGAGTGCCAGAGCTCTGTCAGTGCATTCCTCTTCTCGTTATAAAAATCATCTTTTGCTTTTTGTCATTAAAAGCAGATGCAGAGAGTAAATAAATAAAAACAAAACAGCCGTCGTCTCGGCTTCTGTATAAAAAAAAAGCCGCTCGAAAAAGCATGGGTCCTGTTTGTCTACTTTAAGTGCCAACTTCTGCTTCCAGCAGATCAGCCTAACACAATGCCTTTGACGGTTACGGGTTTGAGGCTTTCCAACTCCTTGATGAAGGAGCCGCTATTTTGGGCGGCAGCTCTGCACCCGAACTTGTCAACACATAAAGCCGGAATATCAGCAATGGACTTTCACAGCAAACTTTCTCCCGGACAGCTTAGGTTGAGCATGAATGTCTCCAAGTGGAAATGTGGGAAATCTTTCGTCACCCACCCAGAACATACCAAGAATGAGAAAATGGTAGCCCTGAGTTTCATTGTTCCTGTGGACAAATCCATTGGTGCCCTTCAACCTCTCTGCTATAGGATATTTATTTATTTATTTATAAAATTTGTATGCCGCTCTATCTCCAAGGACTCAGGGCGGCTCACAACAACAATCGACCAAGCAACTGGTAAAATCAACAAATATACGCAAAAAATATGAAAAGTTTTAAAAAATTTTAAAATATACTACCCCATCAGTCCAGGCTGGGGGACATAAATAGCCAGATTTTCAATTCACGGCGGAAGGTGCGAAGGTCAGGGGCCAACCGGAGCCCCAAGGGAAGTTGATTCCAAAGGGTGGGGGCACTCACAGAGAAAGCTCTACCCCTGGGGGGGTCGCCTGCCGACATTGTCTAGCCGATGGCACCCTGAGTAGGCCCTCTCTGTGAGAGCGCACCGGACGATGGGAAGTTGACACTGGTTGCAGGTGGTCCAACAAATAGCCTGGGCTTAAGCCATAAAGGGCTTTATAGGTTAACACCAGCACCTTGAATCTCACCCGGATGCCAACTTTGTTTTGGATTCTAATGGAATAATAGAGTTGGAAGGGACCTTGGAGGTCTTCTAGTCAAACCCTCTGCTCAAGTAGGAAACCCTATACCAGTGATGGCTAACCTTTTTGCCGTTGCGGGCCAAAAGCAGGGGTCACATGGGAGGATTGCGCATGGGCATGCCCACACCCATAATTCAATGTGCCCCACCCCACCGCGGATGCACGCGCGACCTCCCACTTATGGCACATGATGGCACAGTGGTCCCGGTAGGCCTGTTTTTCGCTCTCCCAAGGCTCCAGAGGCTTTCTTGGAGCCTGGGGAGGGCAAAAACGGCCTTCCCCACCCCCCGGAGGCTCTCCACAGGCCAAAAACAGCCTTTCCCCTGACTTTTCAAGAAGGTCCCAGATTAAATTGTTGGCACCACCCAGTAAAACCAACTTCATCAAACTCCTGTCCTTCAGATGTTTGGAACTTTAGCACCCATTAACTTCAGCCAATGTAGCCAAGCAGATATTTGGAGCTTTTGTTTGGAGACAAGGGAGATCACACATTTGAGGAAGTCTCGTTTAATGAGCTTGGTGGATCAACAGTGTAAAGTCACTTTCCCAAGTAAGGAAGGAAGGATTAGTTGTGCAGTTGCTCCTCTTGAATCTCTCTCCTCTGACGAGAAATTTGCACACTGTGTTCCTGGAAAACTGAAGAATGGTAAGCCTTGGGTTGGTGGCAGGATTATTTTGAAAGGAGGCAGGCACTCTGTGTTTAGCCTTTGGCACAGCTAGTGTTTTTGGCTACTGTCCATGTTGAAAATGTGTTTTCTTTGAGCTGGCAGCCCTGTCAACACAGGCGATTCCAGGCTGACTCTTTATCCAACAAATGGCAGCGTTCCTGGTGTTTCTCTGGGTCTCTCCAGTTAGAGACAAGAAGGCTGTGTTCTCTCTTCTCTGGCCAGTCCAGTGGTGGAGTCCAGGAAGAAAGTTATGGGTTGGAAATGCACAGAAAGGTGATACGCAAATCTTAATCAAAGAGCATCCTTTCCAGGGGTACTATTCAGCAGGTTCTGATCAGTTCTGAAGAACCGGTAGTGGAAATTTTGAGTAGTTCGGAGAACCGGTAGTAAACATTCTGACTGGCCACACCCCCAACTATTCTCTGCCTCTTGAGTCCCAGCTGATCGGGAGGAAATGGGGATTTTGCAGTATCCTTCCCCTGGAGTGGGGTGGGAGTGGAGATTTTACAGTATCCTTCCCCTGCTACACCCACCAAGCCATGCCCACCAAGCCACACCCACAGAACTGGTAGTAAAAAAAATTGAAACCCACCACTGGTTCTGACAGGTTCTGGTGAACTGGTAGCGGAAATTTTGAGCAGTTTGGAGAACCGGTAAATACCACCTCTGGCTGGCCCCAGAGTGGAGTGGTAATGGAGATTTCGTAATATCCTTCCCCCAGGAGTAGGGAGGGAATGTGGATTTTGCAATATCCTTCCCCTGCCATGCCCACCAAGCCATGCCCACAGAACCAGTAGTAAAAAAAAAATGAATTTCACCTCTGATCCTTTCTATCCTTTCAAATACATAATGTCCTTGCCTTACAATCACAACTAGGATCAAAATTTCCGTTTGTAAGCAAGGCAGTTGTTAAGTGAGTCCCAGCTGATTTTGCGCCCTTTTTTTGCCAGGGTTGTTAAGTGAAGTATTTCAGGGACTATCTGTATTGGATTCCTCCCTACTCTCTGTGAGAATGAGGGTCTATCTCCAATCCAGGAAGAAGAAACTGAGTTGTCCCAAAGGCGGTTTATCAGTCCTCTGGCTGATAAAATTACTATTAAGTTATTTTTATATACCAAAAATACAAAGTTGCTCTTTATGGAGCCAATCCAACTGACCTAATATTATTTACTTTTAATGAGCCATTGCTATGATTGGAACAAAATACTAGCCTTTTTTCCCCCTCTCTCTTCCCCTTATTTTTTAGTATTTTGAAAAGCAGGAAAACTGATTAGTATCCTTGGGTTTCCTGAGATCAGATTCTTTAAGCACCGTATATTTTTCAGCTCCCTAATGTGTATTTTTTATCTCTAGGGTATATGAAGTGTTTCATGTTGGTATGTTCATAGGTATCTCTTTTGTCATTTTTCTTGTTTTCCGTCTCACTATATATATGTGTGTGTGTGTATGTATGTATGTATGTATATATGTATGTATGTATGTATGTATTTCTCTTTAGCCAGGTTCTTCCTACGTAAACCAAGATTTTTATGCAGCCCTAGTTCAGTGAAAT
>WNWU01000044.1:2493687-2555218 GCA_012654045.1 Ptyas mucosa | reverse complement strand
GCTGGCTGGAGAATTCTGGGAGTTGAAGTCCACAAGTCTTAAAGCGGCCAAGTTTGGGGACCCTTATTTTAGACGGTTGTTGAAGCCCTTGGGGGTTTATCTGTGTCCTCAGGGTCACCTGAGTGGTGCTCCTGGTTCCTGTAGTCTGCAGTTTTTCCTCTGAAAATCCATTCCTCCTCCCACACCATTCAAAGGGTGTTCATCCCAAATTGTATAGCTAAAAGTCTGTAAAGATTCTCAGTCATCCAGGTCATGGTTGTCCCAAAGGTGCTTTTTTTTCCAGGGGACAACGGGATTTTCTTCTTGTTGTTTTTTGAAGACGTTTTGCTTCTCGCCCTAGAAGCTTCTTCAGTTCTGACTGGAGGGTGGGGAATGGAAGGATTTATACTCCTTGCAGACAGCTGGTCATTTGCATCCATTTAGAGGGTCATTGAAGCACTTGGAGGTTTATCTGTTTCCTAGGGTTACAGTAGTGCAAATGGTTCCTGTAGTCTGCAATTTTTCCCCCCTCTGGAAATCCATTCCCACTCCTACACCATTCCAAAGGTGTTCATCCCAAATTGTATTGCTAAAAGTCTGTAGAGATTCTCAATCATCCAGGTCATGGTTGTCCCAAAGGTGGAAGGATTTGCAAATGTTCTGGAAATCCATTCATACTCCCACACCATTCGAAAGGTGAAATCCTTCCATTCCCCACTATCCAGTCAGAGCTGAAGAAGCTTCTTGGATGAGAAGCGAAACATCTTCAAAGGAAAAAACAAGAAAGTCTAGTTGCTTCTTGAAAAAAAGCACCTTTGGGACAACCATGACCTGGATGACTGAGAATGCCTACAGACTTGATGTGGGAGCCTTAGTGATAGTGCTGGCTGCTGATTCTGGGATCCCACATCAGACTGAGCTTTTCTTGGCTGGACTGGAAGACCTCCAAGGTCCCTTCCAGGTCTATTCTATTCTTCTTACCAATCTTGTGTGGAGCGAACATGATGATGGCAGTGGCACAACATCCTGTAATGCAGCAAAATGTCACGGTTATCATTTATGTGCTCTCAGTTGTAGCGTGTGGGGTAAAGCATGTTGCAGCGAGGCAGAGTTTAATATTGTGTTGGGTCATCAGTCACTGGTTGGGGGCAAAAGTGAGCAGGCAACTGGTGGATGTCCCAAAGATGGGATTTTTAGGGAGGGGGGGGCATGAGTTCTGGTAAGCAGTTGGTGTTACTTCATGCAACCTTTTGGGAGGAGTGGGCTTTGGGGGAGGTGTTTTTGTTTTAAGCTGTGATCAGCGTCTTTGAATTCTGAATTCTTTGAATTCTGCTTTTGGTTTTTAATAGTCTAAGATGGAAAGGAAAGCTGGCAACATAACCTGGTCTGGAAGTTGCGTCATTTTTTTTAAAACAGCTCACTTCCATCCAGTCATCATGACTCTACCCCAAATTGAGGGGTCGCAGGGTCATAAAAAGGGAGTTTAAAAGTGAGTTGATGAACAATTGCTGCTTGTAATGATAAAACAGGTCCTAGTGGTTATGGTATCCTTAATATTGCCTCTATCCCTGGCCAGTTCTGAGATGCTAGGAGAGGGTAGCATTTGAAGGATCAGAGTTCCCTGTCGCTGGTTTACATAATTGCTGTTGGTGCTACTTAGATTTATCTCATTTTTGCTTTAAATAAAATAAACATTTCCATTGGTTTTTGGATGTCTGTCCAACTTATTTGTACAGGGGAAAGCTAAGTATATATCTGCTTATTTGTATGTCATAATGAAACAGGTTTTCAAACAGCCTTCGTATCTTTAAAACCTCTCCCACTTCTATGTGAGCATTATTTTCATACACATAGCAGTTATGCTAATGTAAGGTATAATAAGTTAAAGACACCTAATTTGACAAACATTTTCCTGCTTTTTTGCATAGATTTTAGTACAGTATTAGTATCAGTTGCCCTAAATGTTGCTACTATGTTGATTTTTCTGTCTGAAACTTTGTTGTACTCTTGGTTTTACTACACCGCTTTGTTGTTCATTTTCTACTGTTAAAGAGCGTGCTGTGTTTTGCTTTCGTTTTGTGACAAAGTTGCATAGGTTTAAAAAACACTGATGCTTCTGAAAAACTGCTTTTGGAAATCATTAAGAGAATTATTGATAATCTTTTTCTTCTGTTTCTTTTCTTTCAGACATGATCAATTTTTGCCATGAATAGAGTTCTAATAAGGTGTCTGAACCAGTATCTGCCATCATGGCATCAGAACTTTGTAAAACGATATCAGAAGCAAAACTAGAAAGGCACAAGAATTTATTCTTGAACTATCGAAATCTTCATCATTTTCCTTTAGAATTGCTGAAGGATGAAGGTCTGCAGTACTTGGAGAGATTATACATGAAAAGAAATTCCTTAACTACCTTGGTATGTCGTTTCACTGTTTAATAAGCAAAAGATTTGTTATTGTGTTGAATAGAATTTGTGTTTTGAAGTATCAGTTATTCCTTATGCTGGGCAAAAAAAGGATCTCAGTCATGGTTGTCCCAAAGGTGCTTTTTCAAGAGGCAACTGAACTTCCTGGTTTTTCTCTGAAGACACTTTGCTTCACATTGAAGAAGGGGAAGAAACTCCTTGGATGAGAAGCGAAACGTCTTCAAAGAAAAAGCAGAAAGTCCAGTTGCCTCTTGAAAAAGCACCTTCGGGATGATCTATGTCAGGGTGTCAAACTTGCAGCCCACGGGATGGATGCGTCACACACTGGCCACGCCCACCCCCGTTTTAACGAAGGGGGGGAAAGTTATGATACGTCATGTGACGACAACGTGACGCTGCAAGTTTGACACCCCTGTTCTATGTTAACCTTTTCAGGTAGGCCAAGTCAGGAAACGAATACTGTAAGGCACGGGTAAAAAGTAAAGAGAAATTGCCTTCAGCCGCATATAAAATATATATTTAATGTATATAAAAACATATAATGATAAAATGTTTACAATCTTGGGCAGCCATATTACTATGCGGACCTGTATGCTATGCGGACCTGTATACTCCAGGGCCACATACAGTCTGCGGGCTGCAGGTTGGACACCACCTGCTACCGCATAAGATAAAAACATAAAAGAATACAAGTGCAGTGAAGCAATGGGTCTCACTCTACCTTGCCAAAGACCTCAGGAAAGAGCAGAATTTCACTGCTGTTCTAAATACAGTCACTGCAGAGTGAGGTCCATCCAGATTTTGAGATAAGCCTTGTTCTAGAGAGCAGGCACTGCTATGGGGGAGGTGAACTTCTGGTGTACAGATAGATGAAATTATTTCATCAAAGGAACCCAGAAGCACCCCAACTCTGCAAGATTGGAACTGACAAGCAGGTGTTACGGGATGTAGGCGGTTTTCAACAAAAGACTTTTGAGGATGCCATTCTGATTTGAGAATGGGGGGAAAAAAAGAGAAATGTCATCCTTTTTTTTTTAACAGTGGCAGTTCAGCGGTTCGAATCCCTAGTGCCGCATAACGGGGTGAGCTCCTGTTACTTGTCCCAGCTTCTGCCAACCTAGCAGTTCGAAAGCACGTAAAAAATGCAAGTAGAAAAATAGGGACCACCTTTGGTGGGAAGGTAACAGCGTCCCGTGCGCCCTTGGCGTTCAGTCATGCCAGCCACATGACCACGGAGACGTCTTCGGACAGCGCTGGCTCTTCGGCTTTGAAACAGAGATGAGCACCGCCCCCTAGAGTCTGGAACGACTAGCACGTATGTGCGAGGGGAACCTTTAACTTTATACTGCTATACTACTACCTTATCAAATCAGTAAAAACTTGTCCGTTTGTTAGAATTCAGTTAGAAACTGCTGCCTAACTTCAGCGTGTTGAACATTAATTCCCCAGTAGGTGGAAACCAAACTCAGAATTCCTGAATTTCTTAATTGGAAAAAAAGGGCTGAGGAGGCTATGAACTGTTCTGCATATGTGCTTAGCTGAACGAGAAGACTCTAAACGGATTGCTTGCGATCAAATTACAAATTGAAATAATTTGCCAGTAGTATCCTACCCTTCCAAGTTATTTAACCATCTGTAGTTGCTGGCTATGATTTGTTTGTTTTTTTTAACTTTGCACATTTACATACGAATAGACTGCACACTTTTTATATTTTATAAGCGTCTTTCAGCAACTCCTTTTTAGAGAAGCACTTCCCCACCCCTGTAAACAGTAACTGAATAAAAAGTTGTAACATATGCTTTAAACCATATTCCTTCTTGAATCCTTATCTCATAAATTCTTCAAAATTATTTATTTTTGTTAGTTATTAACCTGTGGTCTGCAGATCCCTGGAGGGACCGCAATGTTCTCACGGGCATTGAGCAAAGGCTTGAAAAAAAATGTTATGATTTAAATCTTGAGTTAGGTCTTGGGGATCCCTGGCCATGGTCCGTGGCCACAGGAGGTATTTAAAGGGGGTACGTGGTGAATAAAATGCTGAGAACCCCTAGACTAGGTAATCAGTCAGTTTCTGAATAGACCTATTTAGATTATTGTGATGTGGCTGCTGGCTGTTAGTTTAAACATTACTTTAGCAATCTTTCGAGTTTAGGGACTTCTATGGCAAATGTCAGTTTTCCAAGTAACACCTCCAACGAAAGAAGACTCCGAGGCTTGAGTTTTCTCAAAGTTCCATTTTATTAGGGATGTCATATTGGCACATCTGGGAAAACCCGAATCTGAAAGCTTCCAGGTTTTCCCCACCCAAAAGAAAATTCAAGTCCCTGCCCAGCACCCACATGTCCATCGCATGATCCAAGGAGCTGAAAGTAGCCGATGGATAGAGGTTTGAGATGTACACGGGTATATGTGGAGACTATCTGTCAGTAAGAAAGAACAAGGGAGTAAGAAGTGAAATGCGTGCAGAAAAGTTCTTTTTAGAATGTCTTGGGATGAGTTCAGGGCCACTGGCCGTAGCTATTCCTTGCTGGATCTAGCTATCGTCTCTGAACCTCATTGCAATGGGTTATCGATATAAGTTGTGTTATGATGGCTATTCAAGTTCCAAGTTGCTCATGAAATAAACCTCTGAATCTTAAAGTAAGAGGGGGAAAAAAGATACAAAGATTAAAAAAAAGATACATTAAGATAAGTGGTTTCATTGTTTATTGTGGCAAAATCAGATTATTTTATATACACCAAAAAATGGTATAGTGGAATAAACTGTAAAAAATTTATTTCAAAACAAATTCAGCCTGAGCTTGTTTTTTTGATAAAGTAATTGAAATACCATGACTCAATATAATTTAATTCTGTTGTTTTGTAGTATAAAGGATAGCTTTATACTAAAAGCTATACTAAAGGATAGCTTCAAAAGACAGTTGATATTACTAATCTTATCACTAGTTACTGAATTTGGATATGTTAGGATTTTGGATTACATTAATATTTTGTTTTATTAATGTGAACCAACTACACCCTTCTAGAATTCCCAGTTTTTACATTGGAAGGTTATTTGCTTTCTGCTTGTTGACTTGACACACTCCTACTTGGTGAAGTCTGTGGTTACTGGTTAAAAAGGTAAAGGTTTCCCTGCACATATGTACTAGTCGTTCCCGACTCTAGGGGGCAGTGCTCATCTCCGTTTCAAAGCCGAAGAGCCAGCGCTGTCCGAAGACATCTCCGTGGTCATACGGCCGGCATGACTCAACACCAAAGGTACATGAAACTCTGTTACCTTCCCACCAAATGTGGTCCCTATTTTTCTACTTGCATTTTTTTTATGTGCTTTCGAACTGCTAGATTGGCAGAAGCTGGGACAAGTAACAGGAGCTCACCCCATTACGCAGCACTAGGGATTCGAACTGCCGACCTTTTGATCGACAAGCTCACTGAGCCACCACGTCCCTGGTTACTGGTTAGGCAAGGCTAAAAACAATAATTGCCAAATCAGGTAGGGGAACAGATATAATAATTTGGTGTGTAGCTTTAGGTTTCTGGTACCCAAGGCTTCATCTTGGTTCTAGCCTGAAAGAAGAAACAAATTGATGTTGAGTTTATAAAGATGAAACTATAACTTTGTCTATATTCTTTTTTTTTTTAGCCAGAAAACCTTGCCCAGAAACTTCCAAATCTTGTGGAACTGTAAGTATATTATTTTTGTTATTGTTAGTATTTATGCTAAGATATATATACAATTGGCTTGACTTATGGGAAAATATCTTAAGTGGATATAAATGGTATATTACGAGCTTTTTTCCCCCCTGTTTAAATTAATCTTAAACTAATGTTGTTCTTATGCTATCATCCCAAACTATGGGGCAATGTCTGAACCTATAGATACTATTCTGTGAAAAAGAGCTAGGAAACAACATCATGCTCAGTTCTTGCTGAGTGGCTACATTTTATCTACGTCAGCTTGATTATTTACTCCGGAAACTTGTGAATATACTTTCTAACAATAATACAGTTTGTAACAATCAAATTCTTATCTTCTGTAAGGATTTACAGTGGCATTTTACTTTGTCACAGAGTGTCCTATCCCTCTTAGAACACAGTATTCTAATATCTTTAATAACTATTTCACCATTAGTTCCTTTGATCAAGAATGTGAGATTGTATGCTTTGGTTAGGAATACAAGAACCTTGCATCTTGTATAATTCCATTTTTTAAAAAAATCTGACAGTTAATATATTTGCAGGAGACAATCTGGATTGGTCACCGGGACCAGAGATTTTGTCTTCCAAGCTTTGGGACTTGTGCTGGAGCCCATCTAAAAGGGAATTTCTCTCTAGCCCAGGGGTGTCAAGGCCCAGGGAGCTTCATTTTTGCTGGCAGAGAGTTGCAGGAGGCTGTTGCAGCTGAAAATGGAGCTCGGGAGCACTCAGGCCACCGTAGGCACCCCAACATGAGTGATGGCCAGCTGGCCACACCCATCCTGGCCATGCCCCCCCCCCCAAGGTCAAACACAACCCTGATGCAGCCCTCAATGAAATCGAGTTTGACCACCCTGGTCTTTCAGAGTGGATCTTGTAACATTATCCAGGGATACATATATTCGCCTTCATTCATGTATTTCATCAGCAATCTTGTGGGAATGTTGTCTGGACACACCAACATGGGCAAGAGAAAACCCTCATTAGCAATAGTGCCAAAATTTTCTGGAGAACTTAGCTACTTCCATTGTTAAGATAAGGATGCTTCGTTTCCCAAACTGCAAACGGTTTGAAAGGGTTTGCATTGTTCTCAGAACCTCTGGAATAATTTTCAGCTACAGTGCCATGGCAACAGTTCCTGTAAGCATTCGTGGTTTAAAATAATTAGAGAAGCACATCTGTAACCAGGTCATATTTTATAGCCTCTCTATGGTCAAAGGATGTGGGCTAAATTATTTATGTATATTATACAGGGACACTGTTCTATGCAGGTTGATCCCATATAACTAAGAAATGTGATCTAAATCTCCACTTAAATCATCATCATCATCATCATCATCATCATCGCAACCCATGGCAAGCTGTCCCTTATTTATAATTTGAGTGTCAGCAGTGCAGTTATTAATTTTTGAAGGTCACTGCAGTCTGCAGCTTCTTTAAGGAATAATCTTGCCTCATCTTATCTAGTGGGAATTCTCTTTTAATGAACTTAAAGTACAGCTTTCATGAGAGTTGCATGTTTTTGGCACCATGCAGTTTCAAACATAATCTGATTAAGCCACAAGAATCTTCTTAATATTTGAAAGAGGTTATTTCTAGAAGCTCTGAAAAGTCAGCAAGCTTGTTGAGCCACATACTAACGTTTTCTTGTCCCAAATTATATTAACGTTCTTTAATCCTCTTTTTCCCCCCTGTCTAATTTACTCTGTCGTTAGAAAGGTTGGGATTTCAATTTGGGTATATTTTAATCTTGTTAATGTTTTATCAGATTGTAAAACGTAAGTTGAGGTGCAGTGGAGCAAACCTTACAGAAGCTGCTAAAATTATAATAAAAAATTATTCTGCCTGTGACTCTGTGTTACGATGGACTCAAAAGATTTCAACCCCGACACTTCAATTTACTTTAGGAGATTTGATGAGAAATTGTTTCCCAGTTATATTTTAACCAAGCCTTAAAAAGCATGGCATTGGAACCCTCTCCGACATGGAAACACTAATACGGCTGTCCGTATTTGAGTGACAGTTCTTCCTACTTTTTCTAATGCTGCATAACAATCTTGTCAACTTTGCATGCATAATTAATAGATCATCTCAACCTCAAACAATGCAACCATAATGATGCTTGTGTATGTTTCTTACTCCGGGCATTGAAATGAATGCCATAAGAAAATCTAGAGCGTCGAATTAGTGGAGCCCTATTAAAATCGTTTGTGTCGGATGGGTCCTTAAACAATTCTAGCTAATGCTGCATGAAAGAAGACAGCTTTTTGATCATAAATATAGGTCAGGCTCCAAAGCACCTCATAAATAGTTCCAGGCACAACGAAAGAGAAAAAATAGAAGCAAGAAGACTTTTTAAAAACCAGATTGCATGATGGAATGGAACACACCCCGGCCTTTGGTGGTACTTAACGTAGTTCTTAGTTTGAATGTGCTTGGGCTTGTCGGTAAACAAGAAAAAAAATTTTTTTTTAAATAAGTAAATTTTATTTTTAAACATTATCAGTTTCTCAATTTTTGTTTAATTAAAATTGCCATTTGCAATTGGTTTCATGTTGGTATTGAAACTGTGAAGATTGAAATCAGCACCAAAAAAAAATAGAACTTCGACAAAAAAAATATGTTTCTCATTTCCTGGCTGGGGTGAGGGTTAATGATACTTTTCAAATGCAGACGATAGTAATACTTTCTCTGTGATTTCTGAAAGAGTTCTTTCCAGTAGTTCTTTCCTCTGCAGAAACTGCTCTAACGCAGTGGTGAAATGTAAAATTTGTTACTACTGGTTCTGTGGGTGTGGCTTGGTGGTGGTGGTGGTAATGTGACTGGGTGGGCGTGGCCAACTTTTTTTTTTTTTTTACTTTTAAAAGCATTTTTTTCTACAACCTCTTTGGCCGAAGAGGTTGCAGAAAAAAAAATGGTTTTAAAAGCCTTTGACGATCCCAGCTGAGCCGCGCAATCATCAGAGGCTTTTTTTTTTTACCTTTTAAAAGCATTTTTTCGGCCCACCACGGTGTAGAAAAAATATTTTAAAAGGTAAAAAAAAAAAGCCTCTGATGATCACGTGGCTCAACTGGGCATGGGGGCAGGGGTATGCAGGGATTTTTGCTACTGGTTCTCCGAACCACCCGCCACCATCGCTACCGGATCAGGCGATCCGGTCCAAACCGGGAACATTCCACCCCTGCTCTAACACAATTTCAATCTGTCTAATTCTGAATTAGTCACAAGAAAGAGGTCTTAGCTCAGATAGGAAATCTGTTGACCTTGGCCTGGTTTCAGTCAGAGAGTAAGCCACAATGGTGTGTACTTAAGATTATCTCATTTTGACTGTGCAGCAGCTATTTGACATGACTGACTTAATTGTAACCTACTTCCTTTATTGACAATGAGGGAATAAAAGAATCAAGTAGCATCCTTGTTTCCGCTGCTGTAGAATACATGGATATGTTCAAAGCCATAAATCAAAACAAATAAGCCTAAAAGAAATAGGTGAGATTTACGGATTTTTAATTTTACATCCACCACTTTCTCTTTTTCTCCCGTTTTGTGTCTGTCATCGACACGCATAGGAAATCACATATGGTAGGTGTTGGGTTCAAAGCACCTGGCTGATAGTTATTTATGTCATAAGCATTTGTTTGTTTGTTTATATCTGGTCTTTATTATTTTTACAAATAATAGAACATTGAACGTAGACTAATAGGGTTGGAAGGGACCTTGGAGGTCTTCTAGTCCAATCCCTTGCTTGCTTAGGCAGGAAACCCTACACCACTTCAGACAAATGGTTATCTAATCTCTTCTTAAAGACTTCCAGTGTTGGAGCATTTACAACTTCTGGAGGCAAGCCATTCCACTAGTTAATTGTTCTCAATGTCAGGAAATTTCTCCTTTGTTCCAAGTTGGGTCTCCTTGATAATCTTCCATCCGTTGCTTCTTGTCCTGCCCTCAGATGCTTTGGAGAATAGGTCAACCTCCTCTTCTTTGTGACAGCCTCTCAAGTAATGAAAAACTACTACCATGTCACCCATTGTCCTTAGTTTCAATAAGCTGGACATACTGGTACCTAGTTCCCTCAGTCATTCATTGTGTAATTTAGATACATAATAGTTGGATTGATCTGGTGCCTGATGATCCGAGATCCTCTCTAGGTCAATTCAGCAATCTTCTCAAGATCTTTTTCCCAGTGCCTGGAAACTCTGAGATATGGGATGAGGGACAGCAGACTGCAGCTCAAACTGGCAAGATGGAGTCAAGGTCTGAAGTTCTGAGGATTTTTGGTTGTTGTGTGCCACCTAGGATCATTATATGAGATAAACAGCTATTTAAATTCTTTAAATAAATAAAACTGGCCTTATTTTCCCACTCCTGAAAATAACAGTATATTTTGTTCTTTCCCCAGATACCTGCATTCAAATAATATCGTTATTGTACCTGAAGGTGAGTGCCCTAATAATGTCTGGATTTTCAGATATATTCTTTGTTCCTTTGACTTTGCTTGTAGTTGGAGCACTGAGGCAGCCAAAATGCCATTAAGTACCATTCAGCTTCAACTCAGTATATGATTTTTAACCTTATTCATCATTTATAAAGCATTTCTTTTTAATTTATTCATTCAACAGTTGTACGCCATGCAACTGCCTTTTATAAAAATAAACCCCGGGAGATTTTAAAATAATATTTGCCGTTTAGAGAAGGAAATGTGCCAGTAATATCAAAGAAACATTTTGGCTGAGCTGCAGTAGTTTTGATTTTTTTAGCATGGCTTCTACAGAGTTCTTCTTCTTTACTTCCTCTTTTACTGCTTCGAGTGTGTAGGGATTCTACAGAGTACAGGACCATTCATGTAAATAGATTAAGTAATTGCAGAAACCTGCTGAGAATTATAGCTGGAGACTTCTTAAATTCTGGGCATAAATTCAACCTCTTTGTACACTAATGAAAACCCAGACTACTAATAAAAACTATAACCAAAGACAAAGATAGACAACATACTATGTTAGTGTTTCTCAGCCTTAGCAACATCAAGATGTGTGGACTTCAATTCCCAGAATTCCCCAGCCAGCCCTCCCACACATCTTAAAGCAACTACCATACCTGGGCTCACCTAACTTCCTAATGTCCAGTGATATGATATTCTTGTTCCCTCGACATTCTTTCCATATAACTGCTGAAATAGACTTTTGCACAGAAGGCTGTGCAAAAAATAAATGTGCTAATCTGTACAGCAAGATGTCTTGTGTTTTAGGAATATTAACAGATGTCTCATTCTAAGTTAAATATATTACTTTTTTTTCCCCCTTAAAGCAATTGGTTCTTTGGTTAAACTGCAGTTTCTGGACTTGAGTGACAATGCCCTTGAAATCGTGTGCCCAGAGATTGGGCGTTTGCGATCTCTACGCCACCTTCGATTAGCTAATAATCAGCTAAAATATTTGCCAGCAGGTAAGGCACGCGAAACCGTATGGCTCCTGTATGCAATTTTTACCTGTTATATCATATTTGAATTATGTTAAATAATATTAGTTACTGTTCTTAGTGCACTCCTTCCACTAATTATATTCATTATTGCTGACTTAAAATTAAATGCTTAGTTACAGTATTAAAATGCCTTAAGTTTGCTGAAGGCAGATTGCTTATCAGAAGAATTACTGAAACCTTCATTGCCTTCTATCTCATTTCCCATGTATCAGATAATCTGATATATTGTGCCAGGAGTACTACATTTTATGGTATTAATTTGGGATGGTATAATTTAATCACCACTCAATGATGTTGTTTAGCTAGAAGTACAATAAAGGCAGCCCAGTCTAATCATGATTACTTGGAATCATTCTTAGTCATTTTTATTTCAGAATACAGTGCAATCTTAAGCACAAAGTTTTTTGGGGGTTTTTTTTTGCAATGTAGCAAGAATTTTATAGTGAATGCTGAATCTTAATACAATACTGTTCTACTAACAGTTTTCCAAATATAGAAATTCAAATGGACAGTAACTATAACTGAAAATGTCAAATGATGGGCATTTCATAAATTCAGAAACTTTTTCTGACTGAAAATCATCCAAAATGTTTTCAGAATATTTAATTCAAGTACCTGGATATGATTAAGTTTCTTACAATTCATGCTGGATTCCTGCAGTATACAGTATATTAAGATATTTTAAAGTTTTTGTTATTGATTTTTAATTCTAAATTGGGCCAAATTTATTTATATCGTTTTAATTGCTTTTAACTTTTGTATACTGTGTTTTTAGTTGGCTGTTCACCGCCCTGAGTCCAAAAGGAGAAGGGCGGTATAGAAATTTAATAAATGAAATGAAATGAAATGAAATTTTTCAAGCAAAACCTTTTGGGAGCATTCAAAAAAGTTATATTACAGAATGATTATAGATTAACAGAGTTGGAAGGTACCTTGTAGGTCATTTAGTTCATTTCTGACAAATGGCAGTCCAATCTCTTCTTGAAAGTCTCAATTGATGAAGCTCCCACAACTTCCGAAGGCAACTTCTGTTCCACGGGTTGATTGTTCTCACTGTCAGGAAATTCCTCCTTATTTCCAGGTTGAATCTCTCCTTTGTCAGTTTCCATCCATTATTCCTTGTCTGGCCCTCAGGTACTTTGGAAAACAGCTTGACCCCTTTCTCTCTCTGACAGCCCCTCAAGTATTGGAAGGCTACTACCATGTCTCCCCTGGTCCTTCTCTTCACTAGACTAGCCACGCCCAGTTCCATCAACTGTTATTCGTGACTATTTGTCTGTAACGCTTTACTTAGTAATGGCCTTTTCGATATAAAAGATGCTTGCTTATTTTATCCTCCATTTATATAAAATATGGGACATTAACCCTTTTTCTTCTTACATGTTGAAATCTTTAGGTGTGTGATATTTCTGACTCTTAAAAAAAGATCGCTGGTTTTAACCATTAAAATATATGTTGATGTCGAACTGCTGATTTAAAATCAGATTGCCTGAAGTCTCCTAACTTTTCCTTTATCCCAAATGTTATTTATGTATTTATCCTCTGCTGCTTGTAGTAATTCATCTCTGTTGGGAAAATTGGCCTCTAAATCTGCTTCTCTGAGTCTTCCGAAGAGCCCTTTCTGGTATTGCTTTGCCAGCAGTTCCCTAGCAGGTTTCATGCTTGCAAATATTCACTTATAAATCCCTTTTAAGGAAATGCTGTGAATCTCGTAATTGTGAGTAAATAACTGGATATTCCAAGCTACCATGTTTTTCAGAAAATCAGACCGAGTCTTATATTTTTTTTAGACTTGAAAATAAGCACTTGGGACTTATTTTCGAGGCAGTCTTAGTTTTTTGAAGTGCAGTAGGCCAGACTTGGTGAGCTGAAGGTTCGGAATGGAGGCTTTTTGGTAAACGGGAGGACAATGAGGAAGGGAATCTTCCTGCCTGTCATCCATTCCTCAAGCTCACACAGACTGAGGGAAGGATGGCAGGCAGGAAAATCCCCCTCTCCATTTTCCTCCCATTCGCCAAACAGCCTCCCGTGAGCCTCCCAAAAAGAGGGGAAAAGCAAAGCAGCTGGCCACGGAGCTGCCGGTTTCGGGGAAGTGGCCCGACAAGCAGAAGCACTGCGCCCAGAAAGAGAAGGGCAAAAGCAGTATTTGCACTGCCCCAAGGGGCCAGCGGGCTGTAGCTACAGCTGGACAGTTCCCCCCCTCCCCCCGTGTCTCACTGCCACTCATACTGGCCATGCCCATCCCCCCAGACTTATTTTCGGGGTGGGGTAATATTAGGCCCACCCCCCAAAAATTAGAGTTGGGCTTATTATTGAGGTAGGTTGTGTTTTCAGAGAAACACGGTAGCAAAGAGCTGGATGCAGCTTATCACTGCAGTTTTGTCATCATGAGCCTTGAGCAAGAATGCAATTTCATGAAGAAAAAAGTATATTTTTTAGAATTTAAATCACATCTGTTTTAAATACCTTCCAAGGTATTCCCAGACCTAGTACTACCATAGTACACAATTGCTGCAGGAACTATACTGTTTGCCAGAGGATTTCTAAGAACAATTCAAGATGCCTTCAATGGCTCAGGGCAAGAATATCTAAGAGATTGCTTTTCACAAATAAATCTCTACTTACCACGTGTCCGTAGTGGGATAGCACCTCCAAAGCATTTTGCCGAGGTAGCATCTCTCCAATGGAACAAGTTCCCTTCAAGATTAGCCGGGTCCCCACTTTAAGGAGCTCTGGCTTGACTGAAGTTAATAATCACATCAATGTAATTATTATGTCAACTCGCAAAGCATCCCTGGCCTGTTCTCAAGTTGCCATAGGCCAGCGGGGATGGGAAACCAGCGAAACGGCACAGCGGCCAAAGACAGATGCGCATTCCATGCTTATCTCTCTCAAGGCTGTATCCCAGGATTACCTACAGCAGCCAGAGGGGAATGACTTCTACGACCCGCGAAATTGCTCCGTTGGTGAATGTGATTGATGACAAACCCTGGGGGGATGGTGATATAGGGTCATAATTAGAGTATAAATTACGTAGGATCAGAGCTGGCTTCACTTGGGAATGTGCCAACATGAAGCTCCTAATAAATAACTGGATTTCTATTGAAGCTTGGCTCAAGACTCATGACTTTAATTCGGGCATCCGTTGGAACCCTGACATATTAATACAGTTGTATTATTTATTGTTAAATAATTAACATTGTTAAACATGCTGAGCTTTTCAGCTAGAAAGCTGACAGCCCAGGTTCAAGAGTCAAGCAACACGCAACCAGGTGAGCTCCCATTCTTGCCTCCAGCTCCTACGCACCTAGCAGTTCAAAAGATATGCAAATGCGAGTAGATAAATAGGTACCACTTTGATGGGAAGATAACAGCATTCCCATGCAACTTTGGCGTATAGACTTGCTGGCCACATGACCACGGAAATGTTTTTTCAGACAACGGTGCCTCTCTTGGCCAAGAAATTGACATGAGCACTACGCCCTGGAGTCAGACATGACTGGACAGGGAAACCTTGACCTTTATATTATCATCTGAAGCAGTAGATAAATTGTGCAATTATATATAGAGAGAGGATTAAAGCACTCTTAGAAGAGAAGCTGTTTTATTAGGAGAGCAACTGTATATTAATGTTGAACTCCCACCACATTTTGGCATGCCTGCAACATGAATGTTCTCTCAGATAAATGTAATGACAGCCAGCGTGCTAGTATTATCATTCTGTCGGAGCTCAGATTCTAATCAGTGCAATTTTAAAATGTGTAAAAGTGGCAGCTGATTATCTTATAGCCTTCTGTTGATGTTTGTTACAGAAGTTGGAGCCCCATCAAGAGGTTTATTTTTCTACAAGTAAAAAAAAATATTTTTTTCAATAAAAATGCCTGGAACTAACTTTTGGCATTTTGAACTTATGAACACATACTTAGTAGATAATTTTTTTAAACATCTGACAAGATTTGGAGGTTCTGGATTATTTATTTATTCATTTATTCATTCATTCATTCTATTAGACGTTTGTGACTTATAAAATGTACAAGTTGTAGCATCGTGTAATATTTAATTAAAGCAAGCTAAGTTTACTCAGCAAGCCTTTGGCATTAATTATAGATTTAGTAATTGAAAAGCTTCATGTTTTGCCAACTTTCATGGTAAATGAATTAAACAGCTTTGGGAATGACTTCCACAGTAAGTTTCTTCTCAAAATATCATCTATATTGCAGTCTAAAGTTAGCTAAGAATACCCGGTTGTGGCCCCAGTGTCTGATCCTGCAAAGAACAGTGTTGATGTTAATAGCTGGTTTTCCATGTTACCTTTCAGATATTCTGAATTTGTTAGGTGAAGGAACCGTAATCAGTTGTTTTCCACATTCCAGGTTTAATTTTGTCAGACAAAAATCAACCAAGGGCAAACTGTTCTCACATGTCCTGAGTCCTTGATGGTGAACCTATGGCACGCGTGCCACAGGTGGCACGCAGAGCCATCTCTGCGGGCACGCGAGCCGTTGCCCTAGGTTGCCTTCACTGCGCGTGACAGCCGCCTGATTTTTGGCTGGGCACGCCCACGCCGCCCCTCCCCTCCCAGGAGTCTCCATATGGCCCGTTTTGGATGCCAGGTAAGTACAGGGCTCACATGGGGGCTCTGGGAGGGCGAAAAACAGGTCTTCTGGAAGTTCGGAAATGGGCTGTGTTCGCCCTCCCCAGGCTCCAGAAAAGCCTCCGGAGCCTGGGGAGGATGAAAAACAGGCCTATAGAGCCTACCGGAAATCTGGAAATGGGCCGTTTCTGGCCTCTGGAGGCTTCAGGGGGCGCGCGCATGAACAGGGGGGCGGGGCATCGTAGGGGGGGGTGCGCGGGGGGCTTTGCATTGGGGGTGGGGGCACGAGCCCACACCCCCCCCCCCCCCCCGGCGCTCTCTCTGCTTTTGGCACGGGATGGCAAAAAGGTTTGCCATCCCTGTCGTAAGTCATAGTCGTAAGTCATAGTCATATCCTTAATATGTTATATACATAGAATGATTTTAACCATCCCATGCTTAAACATCAGATTTCTCCTAATATATTAAGCTTCCTTCTTTTTACTGTGAAAGCACTCTCTAACAACGTATAAATGTCTTGATAATTCGTTTAAAAAAATTGCTATATATTTACATGAAATGCCTTACAGGAGGGGTTAGTGAGGAAAATTAATAAAGTTTTCCAGACTAACTTGGTTTGGTCTCATTTCAGTATCTTAATGATCATTCAGCAGGACATTATTTTTCTTTCATGGCCCGTTAAATATTAATGGGCCGTGAAAGAAAAATATCTTAATATTTTTCACATTAAATATTAAAGTGGCTTTTTTTCTGATCATTTTGGAACTTTGAATTTAGCAACGATCCACAAATAAAAGTTCTAATCTTTATAGGGCAGGGTTTTTTTTTGTTTTTGTTTTTTTACAATACTTGCATATTCAGAAGTGATAAAGGTTCACAGATCTATCCCAGCAAGTAACTTTATCACTTCTCTATTTTATTTGTGTTAAAAAGAAAATTCCATGTGGATTTGCATTAACAAATCAATTTGCAGCTAAAATTAATATTGGCCAGAATCTCAAGATTTGCTTCACATGCAGAAACGGATAGTAAGCAGCTTCATTGGGAATCCTTTCCGGAGTTGTCACGGGTTATATAAATGCAGAATTATTTCGATTCCAAAAGATCTTTGCCTAGACCTCATGAAAAAAAAAACTGTTAAATTAATATTGAAATCGTGATAGAATTTTTTGTATCTTATTGTATCAATTGTATCTTTCAATATTAAAAAATTAATATTGAAATCGTGGTAGAATTTTTTTGGTTTGAGGACTTTACAATTAGCAATAGCAATAGCACTTAGACTTATATAGTGCTTCACAGCCCTCTCTAAGCAGTTTACAGAGTCAGCCTGTTGCCCCCAACAATCTGGGTCCTCATTTTACCCACCTCGGAAGGATGGAAGGCTGAGTCAACCTTGAGCCTGGTGAGATTTGAACTGCGCCACCTTTTTTTACTTTTTTTCCCACAACACTGTCAAATAATTTACTAGGACTGTATTACTATTATTCTTCTCTTCCTTGCTAGTATCTATCTCTTCCCGCTTACTACTATAACCATGTTGCTTATATCTTTCAATTATATTGTTTTTATTTGTTTCCTAGTTCGACTTAGAGCATATACACCTAAGACAAATTCCTTGTGTGTCCAATCACACTTGGCCAATAAAGAATTCTGTTCTGTTCTGTTCTGTTCTGTTCTGTTCTCTAAGGTTAAAAAAAAGGTAAAGGAGTCCCCTGTGGATTTTACTCTGCCAGTTGTTGCTGACTTTAGACGGCGGTGCTCATCTCCATTTCAAGCACAGAAGAGTCTGTACTTCCTGAGAATGCTCAGGAAGATAAATCTATAGCATCTACTTCTGTCCTACTATCACAGCACCATTGAGAGTGTCCTGACATACGGCATTCTTGCATGGCATGGGAGCAGCTCTGTAGCAGACAGAAAAGCTCTACAGAGGACATTAAAACTGCCCAGAATATCATCGGGCTCCAGCTACTAGCCCTGGACGACATCTTCGAATCTGGCTGTTTGAGGAAGTTGCATAACATTCTCAGAGACTCTTCCCATCCTGCTTACAATCTTTTTGGACTGTTGCCTTCTGGCAGAAGATACAGAACAATTAAAACTTGGACCACACATTTTCTGAATAGTTTTTATCCCAGAGCTATAATGGCACTCAACAATGAACTAAAGGGCCACCATCAGTGAGCTGTGTTGGACAGCATTATTTGGTCTGTTGTGTGGATGCTTGTGTGGTTTAGGGGTGGGGAATTTGTGATCGGTGGGGGAGTTTTTGGGGATTGTTATGTGTGTTGGACCTGGTCTTTGGGTGTTAAGTGAATTTCGTTGTATGGGTATACTGTGTATATACGTACAATGACTAAATTATTATTATTAATAGTGTTGTTTTGTGTCGTGATCCTCCAGTACAATTCCATGCAACAATCAAAGATGGTTTCTCACAAGGAGTCTAACTTACAAGGCAAAATGTAATCCAGAGACGCTGGCCCTTTCTGTTTCTTAATAGGTATTCTGCTTTCCTAATTTAGTAACCAAGCATACAAGCGTGCGTAATAGGCAAGTTTGGGATGCCAGGCACGTTTCCAGGAGGACCAGGCTTAAAAGTGAATGAACTTGCAGCGATGCGAGGAAAACCTTCGGTTACATGAGTAGTTTACCTTTCACCACTTCCCTGTGGTGTTAAACATGAAATAAAAACAGGTTGTTTTAAACATGAGCGGTTGCTTTCAAAGAACTCAGCCTCTTCCCGGCTGCATATTCACTCTTTGCAAACTAACACAGTTAGAAAAGGGCTTGAGTGAAAGAGACTGCTTTGCTACTATTGGACTAGAATAGTGATGGCGAACCTTTTCGGCACCGAATGGCCAAACTGGAAATCGCTTGCATGTGCCACTTGCTGGCCAGCTGTCTTCGGGTTTCCGGCACTCACATGCGTGCTGGCCAGCTGGTCTTTGCATGCGCCAGAGCACCAGAAACCCAAAGACCAGCTGGCTGGTGTGCGCATGCCTGTTTTTTGGCCGTTTTTTTCAGGCCGTTTTTTTCAGGCTGTTTTTTTCAGGCTGTTTTTTTCAGGCCGTTTTCAGGCTTGTTTTGGGGGATTTTTGGGGGGCCGTTTTCCAGGTTATTTTCAGGCCATTTTGCGGCCGTTTTCAGGCCTGTTTTTTGGCCGTTTCCCAGGCTGTTTTCAGGCGTTCCGGCACCCGTGAAGAGGGCTCTGCATGCCAACTCTTTGCCATAGGTTTACCATCACAGGACTAGAACAATAAAAACATCTGCAGGAAGTTGCCGCTTCTCTTTTATTTATTTATTTAGTTTAAAAAATGTGCTTTGATTAAAGTCAGTCAGTTGCCTTCCCTGCTTGGCTTTCGATGCTGCAAATCTGTGAATGCTACAGACCACATAAAAGTATAGTCTGTGTTGTGTAGACTAATTCATTCCAGGAATGTTTTGGCTGTAAGGCTCATCAAGTTGACCTTCGCTCTTAGGGTTTACATGGAGAAGGTCAGCTGGGTACTGTTCTGCTGTGGTGTTTGTCAGTTTCCAGCCTGCTATACAGTAATAGAATAACTGAGTTGGAAGGGACCTTGGAGATCTTCTAGTCCAACCCCCTGCTCGAGCAGGAGACTCTATACCAGTTCAGACAAATGGCTGTCCAGTCTCTTTTTGAAAGCCTCCAGTGATGGAGCACCCACAACTTCTGAAGACAAGTTATTCCATTGGTTGATTGTTCTCACTGTTAGGAAATTTCTCCCGAGTTCTAGGTTGCTTCTCTCCTTGATTAGTTTCCATCCATTGCTCCTTGTCTTATATAGTACAGTACTATAATAGCAGCTGGTCCAAAACACCATTTGGATGCCTTGCTGAGAAACTATTTTTCTTGAAATTGTCATTGTTAAGTTTATGACAAAAGGATCCATTGGTTTTTTCTGACAGATTTCAGGCAGCTTTTAAAATAATGTGTGGGTGAAATTATTCTGAAATGGCTTTGAGTACAATGTTTCTTGTTCGATGTGGCATTCGATCTCCTGTACTTTAAAACTTTACTTGAATTAGCATGTGTCGCATTTAAAATTAAGGATTAAGTAGCTTAATTAAATAATCTAATTTACTAGTAATTAATCAATTAGATAAATTTACCCCTTTTTGTAACTGCCATTCTGTTCTAGAATGGTGACATTTGAGGCCCAAAAAGCTAGCAACAAAAGGAGCATCACAAAAGTTACAGTTCACTTGGAAGAATATTAAGTTGTCATGGTTTCTTTGAACATTTTCTTGGAATACTGTGTGACAGAGTTCAGATTAAAAAAACTCCATATTGCAGCTTTAAAAAAAGACACCGGTACTATCTTTCAAAACCGATAAGTTGATGACAGTTAATTATACCTAGACATGAAAGCTTGATGGTTTGGCTGTTCATCGAGATGTCTTTTTTGCAATGGTGATTTTGTAGTAAATCAGATTAAGGAAAGTTTTCCTCTTCACTTGTCATTCAGGAACTGCTCTAGCAATAAGATGTAATAAAGATCCAGGACTAAGCAGGTGGCATTTTTTGTCAAACTGTCCCCCTCCCCCCAACTGGTCATAAAATGAAAAACTAGAGTTAGAATATTGAGTTGTGGTTTTGTATGATCGCCCTCACCTCAGTACTTTTTTACATGTCCCGTATGAGCAAAGTCTGTGTTATACCGCTTTGCACATAAACCAAAGACCTAGGGCCGTACATTCCCAGATGCAATGTATGGCTGTGAAAGTTGGACCATAAGGAAGGATGAGCGCCAAAGAATGGAGGCCTTTGAACTCTGGTGCTGGAGAAGACTCCTGCGAGTCCCTTGGACTGCAAGGCGATGAAACCGGTCAGTCCTAGAGGAGATCAACCCTGACTGCTCTTTAGAAGGCCAGATCCTGAAGAGGAAACTCAAATACTTTGGCCAACTAATGAGAAGGAAGGACTCCCTGGAGAAGAGCCTAATGCTGGGAAAGATTGAGGGCGAAAGAAGATGGGGACAGCAGAGAATAAGGTGGCTGGATGGAGTCACTGAAGCAGTCGGCGTGAGCTTAAATGGACTCCCGAGGATGGTAGAGGACAGGAAGGCCTGGAGGAATGTTGTCCATGGGATCACGAAGGGTCGGACACGACTTCGCAATGAACCTCAACAAGGGGCCTTGTGGGCAAGAAATGATTAAAATCCTTTAAACTTTTAGAACTACAGTATTGCTATATTTTCGACAAGGGCATTTAAACAAATGCATTTACATTCCATGTGGCTTGTCATCCTTTGCTTTAAGTATAACTTATTTGTGTAGTGAGGTTAAATTTGCATTGGAAAGTAGAAAACTTTATTTGGCCCTGTGTGATTAGACACACAAGGAATGTATCTCCAGTGCAGAAACTCTCCATGCGTACATGCAAAGCAACCAAAACATCATCATCATGATAACACTAAGAAGAAGGAGCCTGAGTGGCGTAGGAGGCTAATGCCTCCTACAAGGCAGCATTTAACATCCAGCTGCCTGCAATTACTGTAAGTTCGAATCTCACCAGGCTCAAGGTTGACTCAGCCTTCCATCCTTTCTAAGGTGGGTAAAATGAGGACCCGGTTTGTAGGGGCAATAAACTGACTTTGTATAAAATATACAAAAGTATGAAGGCTACTGCTTAACGCATTGTAAGCCGCCCTGAGTCTCCGGAGAAGGGCGGCATATAAATAAGAATAAAAATAAATAAATAAATAAAAAATAAAAAAATAGAGCAGGATTCCTGCATTAAATGGTGTAATCCTACACATCCTCTTTAAATTTCTTTTAATGCGGAACCCTTTCACTCAGCCTACGGTGTCGTTGATAGATCTTTGATTGGGAAAATTATGCACCGATTAGCGTTTCCTCAAACGTTTCTGCAAATATTAACTCTTATTATCATGTATATATCCGCTGTTGGGTCAGTATAGAATTAATCATTCTATGTCTGTTTTCCCATTCAAAAGAGCAAATCATTTCCTCAGTTAAAAAAAAGACATAAGGGGAGAGTTAATTTATTTGTCACTTTTCTCAATAATTTTCTTATTCTATTACTCCTGTGATCCTTAAGGAATGTAGATCTATGCAGCCATCATCCAACATGTTACGATTAGTCAGATACTGGAAATATTCCATTTGGGAATTTATTCAAATGCAACAATAAATAATATGAATTAGGAGCATGCATATTTTAAAAAATTATGTATATAGTTGATCTACAATGTCAATGTGGGTGATATACAGACATGCGTAAGAAAAAGATGCAATACAGTAATAAGAGTTTAGAGTATGTTAGGAGTGATATATTCTATACCAAATGGATGAATCCATTTCGGAGAGAGATTCACCAAGAGGTCAGAGAGAATAATAGAGGGGAAATGTAGATGTTGAAAATGCTGAATAGGGTAAAATTGGGAACTTTATCATACCAATGGGATCTTAATCTACTTTTACGGAAATATTTAAATTCCAGAAAAGTTGCGTTGGTCGGTCGCATGCTCCAACATCCCTTGGGAAATGCTAATCAAGTGAAGCTGTAAAGTTTTTTAATCTCTTGCTGACGTGTAAAGCTATGTGTGCCTTTTCAATTTTCCTTTCAAGCATTAGCTTTATCAATGGGCTGTTGGCTTTTATGGCTACATTAGCTGTAAAATGTAATTTACCAGCAAACATAATTGTTTGCAAACTTAATTACTGTCGTGTTCAAACATAGACGTTATTGCTTTGGATACTTTTTGACGCAGTGAATAAGGAATGCGAGACAACAGTATGGTTTGTTGGAGTTGGGATAAAACGTAGGGCATGAACCACACAGATTTCAGAGCTACTTTGCATAGAGTCGGAAATCTGAAGATAAGCCTTGTGATGACCCGGGGTGTGGCACGAAGGCAACACAGCCAGAGAACCGGTATGCATCCTTTTATTGGCACCAACTTTGCCCCCAGTGTCCTGTTTACTCTCCGGCCTGGAGAAAAACTCTCCCACAAACCTGCAGCAGTTTCGGGCTGCAGATACTCCAGTCCAAACACTGTAAGCAGAATGGCTGCAATCAATCACTTCAGCAGGGCAAGATAATGAGTCCCAGAAGCGAGGAATAATTCCAGCAAGACAAGATAAGCACGGCACTAATTCAAATATGGAGGAATGCCAAGAATGCAGGCCACAACTCTCAACACTAGATGAATTCAGTGTTTCTTCCCGACAAATGCCCCTCCCAACTGCCTCTCCTTTAAACTCCATCCCCAGGTGTGCCTTGTGAAGGGAATCGGGGCCCTTTCCTTCCTCGTAAACCACATAACCCGTGTTGCTCTCTTCTGGATTCTTCCCTGCATGCCCTAGGATGAGGAGGGGCTGGGCCTTGGTTTTCATCTGAACCCTCTCTCCCTTGTTCTACCTCTCCCCTGCTCTGCCCAGCCTGACTTTGCCCTTCCCCAGTTTCCTCCACAGCCAACGGAGCCTCTCTCCTTCTCCCTCTCTCAACCGTTCGTCTTCCGTCTCAGATTCAGACTCCGATGGGGGCATGACAAGCCTGGATTGGAATATCTTGTTGGAGGAGCTAGGTTCAGCCACAAAAAAAAAAGTGATATGGTGTACAATAATACTATAAGACAGTTAACATATAAAATCAGTTATCAATTTTTAAAAATTCAAATTGCAGTAGTTAAGAGAGGACAGCAGATGTTAACCACAATGAAGCCACCTCAGTTTCAACCCATCCATACCAGGACAGAAAGCCTCCAGTCCAGAAGTCAACTACCCTCTCTGGTCCAATCTGATGGTGGTGATGGGCATTGTGTATCAACAGCCCACTGCTGTTATCACATCTCAACTTCTTGATAACCTACAAACCTTCACACAGATGTTCAAGTGCATGAGGGAGAGGTCAAAACCCTATAGAACTCTGCATTGAAGTAGCCGTCTGCATCACCACTGTCTCCTTGTGAATACCAATTGCAACTGCCCACTTAAGCGAGGAGAAAGACTGCAAAACAGTTATTTCTTGCAGGCAATGCAGGAGAACATCATATTCTGTTATACTGAAAGTTGCTGAGCTGTAGGTTTGCAGTAGTCATCCACCTGGAAATCAAAGCTATTTCTGGACTGAGTCAGCCAGCCTGTCCTGAATCCAGACAGGCTGGAAATGAACTGGTAGCTGTCTTAGACGGCCAGATCAAGAAAGAGCTTGAGGAGATGGTGTATCATCTCCTCCCTTAACAAAGCATGTTATCACTTCTGAATCCACTCATATGTGCTTTCTTCTGATTGCATGGATTACCCTGTTGAGGCGTCGATTTTACGAGTAGCAGAGGTCCAATCATAGAGAAGTCTGAAGAAGAGCTGAAGAAGCTTCTTGGATGAGAAGCGAAATGTCTTCAAAGAAAAACCCAGAAAGTCCAGTTGCCTCTTGAAAAAGCACGTTTGGGACAACCATGACCTGGATGACAGAATCTCCATAGACATAGAGAATTCTAATACCCACGTTCTCAAACTCAAAGGAATTCTTGGATGTCTTGCAAGACATTGTCCCAGTCATCTTACTAGACTTTATCCAAAAGCAGGCAATGTCTGCCAAAAACAAACACATATGTTTTACAGTAGCCTGCAAAAGGATCTTTGCTCCAATCATCTCCTAAAAGTCGGGACAGGTATTTATGAACAGATCTGCCAGATCCAGAGGCAGTAAAGATAAAAAGGTAAAGGTTCCCCTTGCACAAATGTGCTAGTCGTTCCTAGAAGGCGGTGCTCATCTCCGTTTCAAAGCCGAAGAGCCAGTGCTGTCCGAAGACATCTCCGTGCTCATGTGACCGGCATGACTCAGTGCCAAAGGTGCATGGAACGCTGTTACCTTCCCACCAAAGGTGGTCCCTATTTTTCTACTTGCATTTTTTACGTGCTTTCAAACTGCTAGGTTGTCAAAAGTTGGGACAAGTAACAGGAGCTCACCCCATTACGCGGCACTCGGGATTCGAACTGCTGAACTGCCAACCTTCCAGCTTTCGATCGACAAGCTCAGCATCTTAGCCACTGAACCACTACGTCCCTGCAGTAAAGATAAGAGAAGCCAAAAAGACTTTGTTTCCCTTATTATCTTAATGCGCTCTCAAAGTCTGTAGAGATTCTCAGTCATCCAGTTCATGGTTGCCCAAAGGTCCTTTTTCAGAAGGCAACTGGACTTTCTTATTTTTTTCTTTTGAAGACGTTTTGCTTCTCATCCAAGAAGCTTCTTCAGCTCTGACAGGATAGTGGGGAATGGAAGGATTGATATTCCTTGCACACAGCTGGTCATTTGCATCTTTTAAAGGGTGATGGAAGCACTTGGAGGTTTATCTGTATCCTCAGGGTCACCTGAGTAGTGGTCCTGGTTTCTGTAGTCTGCAATTTTTCTGGAAATCCGTTCATATTCCCACACCATTCCAAGGGTGTTCATCCCAAATTGTATATCTAAAAGTCTGTAGAGATTCTCAGTCCTCCATGTCATGGCTGTCCCAAAGATCCTGTCTATCCTGTTAAAGCTGAAGAAGCTTCTTGGATGAGAAGCAAAACGTCTTCAAAAGAAAAAACAAGAAAGTCCAATTGGCGCCTGGAAAAGCATCTTTGAGGCACTCTCAAATGTAGGAATGTGGTTCAATTCAACTCAAACCTTTATTGTCAGTGCACAACGTACAGTATGTACAATGAGATTGGTTAGTTGGGCTCACTCTTAGTTTTCTTCCACAATTGTTCTAGGCATCTTTTCATTTGTTCCATTTTCCATAGTTCCTCAGTAAACCAAGTAGATTACTGGGATCAGTGAGGAGAGAGAGATTGTCCGGGGGTAATCTGGTCCAATGCTTTCATTGTCTCTGGGTTCCACAGATTGGCAATACACAAAGCACAACTGCCTTACAAGATTGCTTGGAAAAATCCTCAAATGCCCTTAGAAAACCCAAAGGGTTCTTTAGCTGCCTGGGTTGGATCATTTTACCCAGTCCATTAAGTAATGTTATCAATTGTCCTATTATTCCAAAAAACAAGTACACTGACTTTCTTTTCAGTATAACCTTGATTCAGTGGTACCTTTCAGAAGCTTGATGGAGCAACCCACGATAAAAGGGGATTTAAAAAATTTGCAATTTTCAAACTCACTCTATTATGCTGCTTAGCAGAGAATCTTTTCTCTCTTCCTCATCGCTGTTGTCAACCACAGTGAGGAAAACAGTTTTGCCTTTCAGCTCCATTTAATCCTACGGTAAATGGTGTGAATTCTTCCCTACCTTGTATCAAAAGATACAAGCAAACTCGGCCGTTATTTATTTATTTTTCTTAATGGATGCTACACGTGTGGGATTTGACAACTCCTGGCAATACACTTAAGAGACAGCAAGCTGCCTTGAGGAAACTTGACTTGAGAAAAGTGTAGCATACATTAAATCTTAACAATATAAAACATATTAGTTAGTTAGTTAGTTAGTTAGTTAGATAGATAGATAGATAGATAGATAGATAGATAGATAGATATCCTGTTTCCCCCAAAATAAGACATCCCCTGATAATAAGCCCAATTGGGCTTTTGAGCGCATGGCAATAAGGCCAAGTGCTTATTTCAAGGTTCAAAAAAATATAAGACTTTTTTTTTATTCTTATATTTCAAAAATATAAGAAAAATAAGGGTCTTATTTTTGGGGAAACACGGTAGGTGGGTGGGTGGATGGATGGATGGATAGAATTCTTTATTAACCAAGTGTGACACACAAGAAATTTGTCTTTGGTGCATATGCTCTCAGTGTTCATAAAAAGAAAAGATACATAAGGTACAACACTTAATGATAGTCATAGGCTACAAATAAGCAATCGAATCATATTAGGAAACAATATCAATATAAATCGTAAGGGTACAAGCAACAAAGTTACAGTCATAGAGTCATAAGTGGGAGGAATGATGAGAAGACTAATAGTACTAGTAATGCAGACTTAGTGAACAGTTTGACAGTGTTGAGGGAATTAGTTGTTTAGCAGAGTGATGGCGTTCAGGAAAAAACTGTCCTTGTGCCTAGTTGTTCTGGGGTGCAGTGCTCTATAGCGTCGTTTTGAGGGTAGGAGTTGAAACAGTTTATGTCCAGGATGCGAGAGGTCTGTAAATATTTTCCCAGCCCTCTTTTTGACTTGTGCAGTATACAGGTCCTCAATGGAAGGCAGGTTGGTAGCAATTGATTTTTCTGCATTTTATAACCTAATAACCCTGCAGCGAAATGGGTGGCAAATAAATTTAATAATACCCTGTTTTCCCCAAAATAAGACATCCCCTGATAATAAGCCCAACCGGGCTTTTGAACACATGGCAATAAGGCCAAGCGCTTATTTCAGGGTTCAAAAAAATATAAGAGAGGGTCTTATTTTTGGGGAAACACAGTCGTAAACAAATTATGCCACTGCCTGGCTTGTAAACCTAGCCCGAACTTTCCAGTTAGTTAAATAGATTTCTTCTTGTGAATTATGACCAGTTGTATAAATGAACATAGGGAACCTGGATAACTGAAGATGGTGAAAATCTTTTTAAAATGAGGTAAGGCTGTTTGGCATAGCAGTGCAAATCACCAGTAGTACCAATAACACACACACTATGACAACTTAATTATCGGAACAGCAAAGACATTGTCATGTTTTGTTATCGTAATCTCTTCCTCCCGATTAATCATAATTTCCTAAGGCAATAGTGAAAGTTAGTGTTTATAACAGAAAGAATATTCACTTTGAAGCGCCTTCTGCATAAGCTCCAGCGCTAATCCCTGGTAACTTTTTTTCTTTGATCTCGACCACGGCAAAGCTTATTTTGTTATTAAGCATGTTGGCTTCCAGTGATCCCGCATCCTCATTCAATAAAAAAGGCATTCTGAAACAAGTGATGGAAGTATCTTAGAAGCAGAATGAAGAAAATGTGGTCTTTTTTATTGCTGGAAGCTTCCTAAGGATGTGCACCACATTTTTCTACTTGCCATTTTTCATCAGACTTACCCTCTGACTTCAGTGTTCCAGCCACAAGACAGATTGTACCAAGTTTCTGCTGCTCGGAGAAGCTACAAATATCATTTTCCCAAATCTAACATCTTCCAGAACAGGGGTTCATAAACTATTTGTCCCAATGACCCCTTATGGTCTCCAATAATGTCATTAGTTACACACACGCACACACAGACACAAAAAAATATTATCCTTCGCGGTAATTTAAAAATCACTGCTCAAAAAGTGCTAGAATTCAGCACCTAGAATTCCCCATCAGCTCTGTATTTTGAGAGGAGAGCCCAGAGTTCACCCATAGATGTCACATGTCCCCCTTAAGGTCAGTCTGATTGATAGTGAGTTTATATATATTCTCTTCTCTGTATAACAGTGTATTGACACCGCATAACACTAGTTTAATATCGCAGGAAGTCTTGAGATTTAAACATTCCTTTCCAATTGTCATAAATATAAGTGAGTTGCCAAGCGTCTGAATTTTGATCACGTGACCCTGGTAATGCTGCAACCGTCATAAGTGTGAAAAATGGTCGCAAGTCCCTTTTTTTCAATGCCGTCGTAACTTCAGTCGCTAAATGAACTGTTGTAAGTCAAGTACTACCTGGCGAGGATTCTGACTATGCTACCGTGCTCCATGGAGGTACAGAATTAGAAGTAACCTAATTCCACTTGTCCTAGAGGACAGGTAGGTTTAAGAGCAGTTCAGCCCTTGTCTCTCTCATGTAATAACCTGAGGACGGATTTGTCCTGACCTAGGCTTCCTTAGAAATTAAACAGCACAAACTTAGTCAGAGCAAACCTCTTTAATTCATACAGCTGTAAATTACTTTCATTTACAGTCCGCAAGACTTGATAAACAGTCTTTCAGAGGAAGGTTATCAACACCCACCTATCTCACGTGGAATGCTGCCAGAGAGCCAGGAGTGAAATGCTCCCGGTTCGGACCGGATCGCCCAATCCGGTAGCAATGGCAGCGGGTGGTTCGGAGAACCGGTAGCAAAAATCCCTGAGCTCCCCACCACCACCATGCCCAGCTGAGCTGCACGATCATCAGAGGCTTTTTTTTTTACTTTTAAAAGCATTTTTTCTACAACCTCTTCCAACGAAAAAATGCTTTTAAAAGTAAAAAGAAAAAAGCCTCTGATGATCGCGCGACTCAGCTGGGATCGTCAGAGGCTTTTCAAAGCATTTTTTTCTGCAACATCTTGGCCGAAGAGGTGGTTAAAAAAAATGCTTTGAAAAGTCTCTGACGAGACATGCCTGATTGTCAGAGAGGCTTTTCAAAGCACTTTTTAAAAAGCCTCTCTGATGATCCCAGCTGAGTTGCCTGATCGGCAGAGAGGCTTTTCAAAGCATTAGTAAAAATGCTTTGGAAAAAAAAAAAATTTGGCCACACCCACCATCACATTACCACCACCACCCCACCAAGCCACACCCACAGAACCGGTAGTAACACATTTTACATTTCACCCCTGCAGAGAGCTAATTTCCAGACGCAAGGCAAGGCCAAACTTGGCACAGAGTCACAAACAGAATTTTCAAATCTTGAATCGGCCAGATGAACTAATTTTTTCCTGCAAAAGCTCACATCCCGCTTGCTTCTCTTTTATGTCTTATGGGAGGGGCCAATCATCTCCAAGCCTTACTCCCAAGTCAACCCTGTTTCCTTAATTGTTCCTGTCTCCTGGCAGCTCTGCGCATGCGCACACTGGGAACAGGCTCCCGCTGTTCTCCTGCCTCGCTGATGTCAGACTCCGGAGGCAGCAAAGAACTACCAGATGGTCCTGGCTCTGACTCAGAGCCCTCGTCCAAGCCTTCCCCAGACTCCAGGACTGACCCGCGTTCCTCCCCAACCTCCTCACTGTCCGAATCCGCTGCCAGCTCTGCTGGCCGCTAGAGGGCCACAACAGGATTGCACTGTCTGTCTTTGACATATGTACGTCCAGCATTTGGCGTTCCAAGGATAAGAAGAAGTGGGGATATTTGAAGGACTCTTCTGGCCGGACAACAAAGATGAAGAATATCTCAGCCTCTCCCTAAGAGTTGGAGAGGAAGAAAAAAACCCTATATCTTGGCCTGCACTGCTTCTGGATCTTTGCCCAGTTTGCCAACTGGCAGCTTTGAAGGATTTGAACTGGGCGGTCCCTGCCACTAAAAATAGCCTTGCAATCGAGGTGTTGTGTCTGAAAATAGCTGGGCCTTTTGCTTGTCCGTCTGAGGTTTGGGTATTATGTCGGCTGCGCTCTTCATGGTCTTGTGCTGCCGGACAAGCTTTGGGATGACTCAGAAGGCTGATCTATGTCCGTAATAAAGATCTGATCTGATTTGAGTCGGAAGACTTTATTCACCCAACTTTTTCTTAATTTTTTTTTTATCAACTAATAGAAGAGATGCTTTTTTCCCCCACTTTCTCCTCTAAAAGTTATTATTTTTTTTTTATTATTTTTATTTTTTTGGAGGGGAAGGAAAAGATTGGAATCTTGTGGGGTTTTTTTTTAAAAAGTCTTTATTTACATTTTTCATTAAAAAAGAAAACAACACACCATATAAATAACATACAAAACAACACAACAAATAACAAGCGTACCTATAAGTAGTACCTCAATATTCGGTACAGTATATCTATATTATATTCCAGGGGAGACAGAACAACTTATATACCTTTATAGATCAATTAGGTCTATCCGACCTCACTATACTTGTATGGTATAAGTTTCTCAATAAATACAATTCCTCATCTACTTTGGGTTATGATTTTCTCTTTTCTAGCCAAATATATACTTTTTCCCAGGATAAACATGTTTGTGTTTGGTCTCTATCTTTTAGGTTTTTAGTCAATTTATCTGCTTCCGCACATTCTAAAATCTTCTTTATAATTGCCTCCTCTGGTGGGATATTTTGTTTTTCTTCCTTCAAATCAGAAGTGGATTTGTTCCTTTCGAAGCTAACCTCCTTCCCCCTTTTTTCTATCCCAAAAGTGCTTTTTCCAAAAGGCAACCGGACTTTCTCCGAGTTTGTTTGTTTTTTTCTTTGAAAACGTTTCGCTTCTCATCCAAGAAGCTTCTTTAGTTCAGTCCAGTCAGAGCTGAAGAAGCTTCTTGGATGAGAAGTGAAACGTTTTCGGGGGGGGGGGGGGGAACACCCCAAGAAAGTTCAGTTGCCCTTTTGGAAAAAAGCACCTTTAGGACAAATGTGACCAGGATGATAGAGAATCTTCACAGACATCTTTTTTCTAGCTTTTTTTCTTGTTTTGGTAGAAAGACAAAAATAGTTGTCTCTTCTTAGCTCACTCCATGGGTTTTCTCTGGTTTATTTTTTTCCCTAAACTCATATTTTCTAGTTGAGTTGCCAAACTTGGATAGTTCAGTAAACAAAACCTTTCCTTCATTCTGAATGTTGTGTTTTGCAAAGAGACTTCATGAAAAAAATTTCATCTGTTGCCTGAGATCCTGGGCTTCTTCTGAATTTAACAGAAACCAAAATAGCCCGACTCCCACACAATGTATTTCTTTAAGTTCCTCAAGAAGCATATTTCCCATTCTGTATAACTTTGTTTCAATCAGGTGGAAAATATACACAAGGTAGTCCTTGGCTTACAATCATCCGTTTAGTGACCATTCAGAGTTATGATGGCACTGAAAAATAGCAATACCACTTAGCAATAGCACTTAGACTTATATACCGCTTCACAGTGCTTTACAGCCCTCTCTAAGCGGTTTTACAGAGTCAGCCTCTTGCCCCCAACAATCTGGGTCCTCATTTTACCCACCTCGGGAGGATGGAAGGCTGAGTCAACCTTGAGCCTGGTGAGATTCGAACTGCTAAATTGCAGGCAGCAGAAGGCTCATTCTTAATTTGTGACACTTTTTCACATCAGTGTTGTAGTATCCCCATGGTCACATGATTAAAATTCATGTGCCGATAAGATGCTTGGCATCTGGTTCACATTTACATGACGATTGCTGTGTCCCAGGGTTAAGCGAAGTCAGTGAGGAAGCCAGATTCACTTAACAACCGTGTTACTAACTGAACACCTTGCAGTGATTCACTTAACAGCTGCAGCAAAAAGGGTGGTAAAATGGAGCGAAACTCACTTACCTGCGTTGCTTAGCAACATAAATTTTGGCCTCAACTGTGGCCGAAAGTGGTGAACTTATCTGTATTCATTTAAAGTATCTATCTGTGTCCCGTACCTGCTCCTAAGTTAGAATTAACTTTAAGTTAATTAAAGAATTACGTTAAGTCCAAAAAGAATAGAAAAAGCAGAATCAAGAAGCTGAAATTGACGAGTTGTGACACTATCTCTGTGACACTATGAGCCGAGGTGGCGCAATGGTTAGAGTGCAGCACTGCAGGCTACTTCTGCTGCCTGCCAGCTGCCTGCAATTTGGCAGTTCAATTCTCACTGGTTCAAGGTTGAATCAGCCTTCCGTCCTTCCCAGGTGGGTAAAATGAGGACCCAAATTGTTGGGGGCCATATGCAGACTCTGTAAACCGCTTAGAGAGGGCTATAAAAGCACCGTGAAGCAGTATATAAGTCTAAGTACTATTGCTATCTCCTCCAGCCCACTCGTTTAAATTTGTTTAAAAACTTTACTCATAAACCTTCCTTTCTCCTACTTTTCTATTATATAAACCTTTGCAATTGTATCTCACCTGGTTCCTTTCAATTATCCTGTACTGCATACCAGCCTGCTAATGAACTGTCATTTTTCCCTTCCTCTCCCTTCCCCGTTCCTCCTCCAGCACCTGCAGAACAGCCCCAGATCTGTTCTCATCTTCTAATTATCATAACACAAATGCCGCTGTTTTTATTGTTTCTGTGTCTTGAAATATTATTGCATCCGGTTAAAATGGTCCCTCATTTTTTTTTTTTTGGTTTTTTTCCCCCCTGGGGATTTCAGTTTAGAATTTTTGTTTCCTGGAGCTTCACTTTCACCATAACACAGCCAGTGCGAACCGTCCGATTTCAATTAAGATGCGATGGCTATGATCTTTATGGCAAACCTTGCAGAAAACTTCTTTTTTTTTTCATATTGTTTTTCGAGTGTTTCCCATTTAGGGATATGTGGCTTTTCCCTATGCCTATTCTTTTTCCCCATTGTGTCTAATGGGGCTTCAAATTAAGAGAATTGCTTGCTTATTTGTTAGGGGCAGCGATCATAAAATCAGTTGGCATGGCTGAGACTACGGCATCTTCTAGAATCTAGTTGTTAACTGCGAAGAAAGTGGGAAACGAATCTTTGTTAAATGTGCTACACCACATTTTTACTTCAGAAGAATAGCAATAGCACTTAGACTTATATACCGCTTTACCGTGCTTTATAGTCCTCTCTAAGTGGTTTACAGAGTCAGCCTATTGCCCCCAACAATTTGGGTCCCCATTTTACTGACCTCAGAAGGATGGAAGGCTGAGTCAACCTTGAGCCTGGTGAGATTCGAACTGCCAAATTGCAGGCAGTCAGCAGAAGTAGCCTGCAGTACTGCACTCTAACCACTGTGCCACCTTGGCTCAACCTATTCTTGGTCCTCTAAGTAGTATAAGGGGGATCCAATCCTTCAGCCATCTCCTCCTTTAATGTTATTCCTTGCTTGATGGTCTCCTTCCTCCATCTTCTAATTCGATTTTGTTCTTGTGTACCCTCAAGAATGTTTGTTCTTGCCATAAAACTGTTCCTAGATCTGAGTTGGTGGGCTTGGGGTACATGTCCACTCAGAGATGTCCTCATTCTCTTGCTTAGTCCAGTCAAGAGAAATATCCTGCAGTACCGCACTCTAACCACTGCGCCACCATGCCTCAGAATCCCAATAGCTTCCTAGAGGCTACCCACGAATAAAAAAATCTTACCAGTTTGTGTGAACCTTGTAGGAGAAGAGCCATATTAAATTATAATATCCAAAGGCAGGAGAAATCTGGTAGCATTACATTTTATTAAAATGCAAAGCTTTCATGCTTGCAAAAGTTTAGCCTTTTTAATAAAATTTGCTAGCTTGAAAAGGTGCTACCGGATTCCTGATTTATGCAGATCCTGTCAAATAATTCATTCCATAGTAATAATAACATAGGTCAATCACAACTTGTGCCTTAGCCACAGCAAATCCTCCTGTGGTGCTTGGTGATACAGTCAGTGGATGCTGCTGCAACTCCTTATAATGCATATATAAGTGCTCTTTTTAAAACTTTGAATTGGATTTTGAATTAAATTTGGATACCAATATTTGAGGGGCTGCCCCAAGGAAGAGGGGTCAACCCACTCTCCAAAACACCTGAAGGCAGGACAAGAAGCAATGGATGGAAACTAATGAAGGAGAGAAGCAACTTAGAACTAAGGAGAAATTTCCTGAGAATGAAAATGGAATGGCTTGCCTCCGGAAGTTGTGGGTGCTTCATCACTGGAAGTTTTTAAGAAGAGACTGGACATTCATTTGTCTGGAATGGTATAGGGCAGTGATGGCAAACCTTTTTGCTGTTGCGTGCCAAAAGCGGGGGGAGTGCCGGGGGGGGGGTCATGCACGTGCATGCCCACACCCATAATTGAATTTATTTATTATTTATTTATTATTCGTATTTCCATGCCGCCCAACTCTCCGAGGACTCTGGGCGGCTTACAACAAAGACAGTATGAACAATATACAATAAGAGACGTTAAAAACCCATACACACCGCTCATGGCCGGATCTCACAAGATCGCAGTAGTGAGATCAACGGCCCCAAGCCTGCAGGAAAAGCCAGGTTTTCAGCATTTTCCGGAAGGCCAATAGGGTGGGGGTGGTCCGGACCTCAGGAGGTTACTGGTTCCAGAGAGCTGGGGCAGCCACAGAGAAGGCCCTCCCCCGTGGGCCCGCCAGCCGGCATTGTTTAGCCAACGGGACCCGGAGGAGGCCAACTCTGTGGGATCTTACCGGATGTTGGGAGTTATGTGGTAGAAGACGGTCTCGAAGATAGCCCCACCCCCCACGCACATGCACGCATGACACACACCTGTGTGACCCCCGCTTTTGGCACGTGATGGCACGGTGGGCCCATTTTTCACCCTCCCTAGGCGCTAGAGGCTTTCTTGGAGCCTGGGGAGGGTTAGAACGGCCTTCCCTACCCACCCCCCAGAAGCCCTCCAGAGGCCGGAAACGGCCCGTTTGCCAACTTCCGGTGGGCCCGGAAGGGAGCTGAACTAAGACAATACTCGCATGGCCACTGATATGGCTCAGCGTGCCACCTGTGGCACGTGTGCCATAGGTTCGCCATCACGGGTATAGGGTCTCTTTCTTGAACAGGGGATTGGACCTCCAAAGTTCCTTCCAACCAGCGATGGTTTTCACATTATGTTACTATCGGTTCGCCCCGCACGCACGCTCGCTTCATGTGCTCGTGTGCCCAGTTCGCATGCGCCAGCCTTCCGCACATGCGCCCGGCCTTCCGCGCATGTGCTTGGCTCGTGCGCGCACCTTCCATGCATGCGCCTGGCCTGAAAAACGTGCCTAAATAGGATGGCCTAGAGCCGGCACGATTTCCGCTACCGGTTCAGGTAAACCCGTCCGAACCGGCTGAATACCATCTCTGCTTCCAACTCTTATTATTTTGGATTTTTCTTAAGATGTTTCTAATAAAGTATGAAATGTAAAGTTGTTGACTTCGTTGTGTTTGCAGAGCTTGGAGACCTTAAAGAGCTGCAGACGCTGGACATCTCAACCAATCATTTGATAACCTTGCCTGAAAAACTGCACATGTGCCTCTCTCTTCAGTACCTCACTGCTGACCAAAATCATCTCTGGTACGTCCCTCGCCATCTTTGCCAGCTTCCCAGCCTCAATGAGTTGTCCATGGCAGGAAACCAGCTTGCATTCTTGCCTCTTGGTGAGTGCCGCTTTGGCTATTGGAGAATTACATTCTCAAATATATGGGCAGGGGGCGAGCTACGAAAGGGGACAAATGGGATCATTTTCATATTAGAAAACGAAAAATACCTGATAAATAACTAATCGAAGTCTTCCAGTTTTACGTCGTTCGGGTTTATGCATTATGCTAAACCAAAGTTTGCTTATAGGAAGCCAACAATTCAATGGGCTGATGTTGAGAGTTACAGTCCACGCTCTATAAATCAGGATGGCTGGATCCCCAGATCAGGTTAAACAAAGAGAGAGAGAGGCAGGCAGGCATAAAAAAATCAGTTAGCATTTATTAGGGTTTATGGAGAGGGAGAAGATAGAGAGAGAGAAGAGAGAGAGGGAGGGAGGGCAAGAGAACGAGAGAGGAAGAGCGAGAGAAAGAGAAAGGGAGGGAGTAAGGGAGGGAGAGAAAGAAAGGGAGGGAAAGAGGAAGGGAGAGAGAGAAAGAGAGAGACAGGCAAGCAGGCAGGCATAAGAAATCAGTTAGCATTTATTAGGGGTTATGGAGAGCGAAGAGAGAGAAGAGAAGGAGGGAGGACAAGAGAAAGAGGAAGGGCAAGAGAGAGAAAGGGAAGGAGAAGAAAAGAGGGAGAGAGAAAAGAAGGGAGTAAGGAAGAGAGAGAGAAAGGGAGGGAGGGAAGGAGGGAGGGAGAGAATCCAGCCCAAATTTGATAAATCTATTTTATCCTTTAAGGAACGGCAGGGATAGGAACTTTCTAAAGATTAGGGACTGTAGTTTTTCCCCCCACAACCAGTTGCTTTTATGTCACTTGAAGGATCTGAAATCACAGGATGAAATTCCAACCTAGTTCCAACCTAGAACTAAGGAGAACTTTCCTAACAGTGAGAACAATCAACCAGTGGAAAGGCTTGCCTCCAGAAGTTGTGAATGCTTCAACATTTTGGAAGTTTTTAAGAAGAGATTGGACAATCCTTTGTCTGAAATGGTAGAGGGTCTCCTGCTCAAACGGGGGGGGTTGGACTAGAAGACCTCCAAGGCCCCTTCCAGGTCTGTTATTCTGTTAAATAAAGCTGAGTTTGGGTGGCCTGTTTCCCAGAAGTTAAAGGTGATATGGAAGAAAAAAACATATGTGAAGGAAGTGTTTCTATTTTCACCCCTCAACACACACACACACCAGGGGTGGGTTCTAAAAAATTTTTACTACCAGTTCTGTGGGCATGACTTATTTTGTGGGCATGGCTTGATGGTCATGTGACAATTCTTTAGGATTTAGCAGAGGTACTGGTCTACCAGGCTTTTAACTGCTTGCAGAGCTGTGATCTACCCATTTGTTCTTTGAGCGTCCTGGTCTACCCATTTATTTTTGGAACGTCCCGGTCTACCCATTTGTTTTTCAAACGTCCCTGTCTACCCATTTGTTTTTGGAGGCACCGGTCTACCACCACGCTGCCTTTTAACACTGATCAGCTGTAGGGTGGCCCTTTGAAGCCCCACGGCAAGAGTTTAAACAGTTTTTTTTTTCCTTCTAGCCATCAGCTGGGACTCGGGAGGCAGCGAATAGGTTGGGGGTGGGACCAAATAAAAGGTAAGAATAACACGGGTGGGGCAGGAGGGCCCAGCTCCCGAACAAAGAGAACCAGTTCGGTGATGTCATATCGTCACCGCTACCAGCTCGGCAGAACCAGGAGGAACCTATCACTGACACACACATACCCCAGACAGCTCAACAGATTCTGCTGAAATTCAGTGAATAGCAGAATTTGGCAGCATCGTTTCCATCAGTCCTGAAGGTCACTTTAGGGTGGGAATTCGAGTGTTTTTTCCCCCCTACAGCATGCCTCTCTTTCTTTCACCCTCATTTTGGAGGAAAAGCAAAGCAAAACAAAAACCAAAATCACAGCATCAAAGAATCTGGCCAATCTGCTGCCAAATTTCAGCAGCGTGTTCTTGGAAAGCTATGCGCCTGCAAATGTGCTAAGGACCACCTGCGGCTTTTGAGTCGCCCACCCTAATGTAGGACATTGCTATGCCAGCCCATATGTCTCGAGGATGAGTGTATTAATTCTCCTTTTTTTAAAAAAAAAAATCACAACACACATAAAATGAATCTCTGCATTTGTTAATATAGCTTACTTTATTATCTCAAAATGCATAGCTTTTCGACTTTCACGGGAGGGTTAAAAAAAAAAAAACCCAGGCAGACATAGAAGACCTTTTGTTCCATGTTCAGCCATGTGGAATGCAGATGCCGGTGCCTTGGGGACAATTTCTTTAAAAGTATAGTTGAATCGGGGTTTGTTTAGGGCTCATGTAGTTTGTTCAAGTGAAAAGTCTTTGATCTCCCATGCTAGGAGGAGAAAAATGGAAAAGTTGCAGACAAACCATACTGCTTTAAAAAAAATTTTTTTAAAAAGCTACATGGAGTCCTTTTGTGACTCCAGATGCTACCTTCCCTTTTCTACGAAATCTGAAAGGAAGATGTTCAGGAAAAATACTTATTTTTTTGTGTTTGTTTCTCGCATGATCTAAGCCCCAGAGCTCACTGTAACAGCATTGCCAGAAAGGCATTAAAAGTTGTTAACCTAATTTTGCGAAGCTTCTTCTCCAGTAACATTGTACTGGTAACTAGGGCATACAAAACCTTTGCCAGACCAATTCTCGAATACAGCTCGTCTGCCTGGAATCCACACTGTATATCGGACATTAATACAGCTGAGCAGGTCCAGAGGGATTTCACGAGAAGAGTCCTCCACTCCACTCCTCTACTCAAAATAGAATCCCTTAGGCCACCAGGTTCGAAATTTTGGGTTTGGACAACCTGGAACTAAGCCGCCTATGGTCTGACCTAAGCATAGTACACAAAATTGTCTGCTACAATGTCCTACCTGTCAACGACATCTTCAGCTTCTACCTCAATAATACTCCGGCAAACAATAAATACAAACTCAAAGTAAACCGCTCCAAACTCGATTGCAGAAAATACGACTTCAGCAACAGAGTGATCAATGCCTGGAATGCTCTACCCGACTCCGTTGTTACATCCTCAAACCCCCACAGCTTCAACCTTATTCTGTCTACCATGGACCTCACCCCATTCCTAAGAGGTCCCTAAGGGGGCGTGCATAAGTGCACCAGCGTGCCTACCATCCCTGTCCCACTGTCCCCATTTATTTGTATTCATTTCCTATGTTCATGTCCATGTTTATACTTATACCTGTTGTCTTGTACATGTTTGACAAAATAAATAAATAAAATAAATAAATCATAGAACCATAGGGCTGGAAGGCACCTAAGAGGTCAACCCCCCTGCTCAAGGTATCATACCAGCTCAGACAAATGGTTGTCCAATCTCTTCTTGAAAACCTGTAGTGATGGAGCACCCAGAAACTCCAGGAGGCAAGCTATGCCATTGATTAACTATTCTCAAAAAATTCCTCCTTGGTTCCAGTTTGGATCTCTCTTATATAAGCCTCCCCACATTACTTCTTGTCCTGCCCTCTGGTGTTTTGGAAGCTAGGTCCATCCCTTCTTCTCTGTGACAGGCCCTCAAGAAGCCAGTTATCGTGTCCCCCTTAATTCTTCTCTTTGATAGACTAGACATACCTAGCTCCCTCAACCATTCGTCATAGAATTCATCTTCCGGATCCTTTATCATCTTCGTTGCAGAAGTTTAAAGCTTTAAGGAGAAGAGCCACCCTCAATCAACATATATTTCTAATAATGATACACATTTATATTAAGTTGCAATCTGTCATTATTCAATTATTCCATGCTTTCTCTTGTTACTGCTTTTATTTTATTATATTTTTTTTATTTTATTTTTATTTGATTTATATGCCGCCCTTCTCCGGAGACTCAGGGCGGCTTACAGTGCATTAAGCAATAGCTTTCATACTTTTGTATATTTATACAAAGTCAGCTTATTGCCCCCACAATCTGGGTCCTCATTTTACCCACCTTAGAAAGGATGGAAGGCTGAGTCAACCTTGAGCCTGGTGGGATTCGAACTTGCAGTAATTGCAAGCAGCAGATGTTAATAGATGTTAATAACAGGGTGCTTTAAACCACTGTACTACAGGCTCTGTATAAAAGTGTATACACTAATATTCCCCCTTCTCTTATTTCTATCTCATATTCTAACTTTTAATCATGTCACCCTTTATTAAAAAAAAGTTTTCTTTCTATCCTACCTAACTTCTAATCATGTCACCTATCTAAACAAAAAGAAAAGAAGGAGAGAGAAAAGGAAAAGCAAGCCAGAACAACAACAACAAAAAAAGAGAAATTGTATATCCATCGTCTCTTGCCCGCTTCAATACTTTAATTGCTATTCCTTTTTTTGGCTTGCCTCCCATATTCCTCTCTTGGATCTTTATCTCTGTCATCTGCTTCTTGGCTGTTCAGCCTTAGGTATTTCTCCCACCTCTATGATTAATTCTGTTAGTTTTATTTGTATTAGAATGTATGACACCCAAGTGCCACACTGTTCACGCATTGATATGTTTGTTAAAAAATTAAAAACTTTAAAAACCAAGGCGAAGAGCCACACGAGAACTATTAAGATTTTTTACATTGCTAACATTGAGGTAGTCTTTTTGTGGTTTGGCTTGGCTTCTCTTGGCTCAGCTTTTAAGTCACGAAGAAGTTTTCGTGAGAAAGGAACAAGCAAACGATATAATGGATGTGTTGATACTACAGATATGTATACCGTGGTTCTTAATTGCTGAAAGTTTGCAGCTATAGAGATTTCTCAGAGTGTACTAAAAGTGAAGAAAGGACCATCCGGGGGAAAAAAACCCCAACTATTTATTGTTTTATTTTTAAATGGGTTTAGGCTGCCGTTTCACAGTCACATTTTTAGAAAACTTGTAACACTTGAAAGTTTTGATGGCAAAATTAAATTTATACCAACCGTAAGATACTAGCTTAGAAAGAAAGAAAAATGCAGCTTTCAGTTAGGGAGGTACATCGCAACGTGGCAAATTAAGTTCTGATGAACTTCCAAGGCTTTTGAAGAAAGATCATAAAATTGGGGCAAAACTCGCCTAACAACTTAGCCACGGAAATGTTGGACTCAGTTGTGGTCGTAAGTCGAGGACTGTCTGCAGTGGTGAAATCCAAATTTTTTTACTACCGGTTCTGTGGGCATGGCTTGGTGTGCATGGTATGGCTTGGTGGGCGTGGCTTGGTGGGCGTGGCAAGAGAAGGATATTGCAAAATCTCCATTCCCACCCCACTCCAGGGGAAGGATACTGCAAAATCCCCATTTCCCTCCTCCTGGAGGAAGGATATTGCAAAATCTCCATTCCCACCCCACTCTGGGGCCAGCCAGAGGTGGTATTTGCCGGTTCTCCAAACTACTCAAAATTTCCGCTACCGGTTCTCCAGAACCTGTCAGAACCTGCTGGATTTCACCCCTGACTGTCTGTACTTTTTGGCTGATCTCAGTGAAGCAAACTGTCTCCTGGAGCTAAGAAAAAAAACCCCACCAAGAACGTCGTAAATCAAATTGTTTCGTTTCATTCACAAGTTCCTGCATGCACACACACACACACACACACACACACACACAAAGAGAAATGCAGAAGAGTGTTCTTTTATTCTTAGCCATGTCATTGTTTTTCTTGGAATGAAACAGCCTTGCTTAATCTTGGCAGCCTTCTTGAAAAGAAAAAGAAAAAAACCACAGAAGAAAACTGGAACTCTGCATTGTTCTTTTTCCAGCCATCTAATGAGACTTCTGTTATTTCTTGTGAAAAAAAAAAATCTATTTGCATATATATTCCCAGACAGAAACGTGGGAATGAGGGGATATAATTTTCATTGCAAAACCTGTCTGGTCATTACACGGTTTCCATTTATTTAATCAAAGGGTTTTTCTAGCGTGCTCAGATGGTAGGCATGTTCACTGACACACCAGGAAGCTGTGTGTATGTATCTGTATGTGTTTATGTGTTTTTTAAACATGTCCATCAGGTTTAAACTTATTACTTATTTTCTTTTCAATGTTTTTTAAATCCAGATTTAGGTCGTTCCCGGGAACTGCAGTATGTTTATGTGGATAACAACGCTCACCTTAAAGGTCTCCCTTCTTACCTTTATAACAAAGTCATTGGTTGTAATGGGTAGGTACCCACATTTAAATTAAGCCTACAAAGATAAATTGCAATGGATCCTTTTATCTTGTAAATCTTTTCCCTAAATTTTATGTTGGATTATTTAATCCATTAAATGACAGTCCTATGCTTTGAAGGAATTTACCTACAACGGCTGCCCCATTCAGCTGTATTAAATTTCCTGCATTAATTTTCTCACTATTAAATGCTCATAGAGGTTAGCCTTCTGTGCTTCTTTCTTGATCTTCTAAGACAAGGAAATCCTGAACTTGAGACTTAGTATGAATAAAATAGAAGGGTTGAGATAAACCTGCATTTTCCCATAGGTATTTTTATGGTAATATTCTCTAAGTATGCTTTGCAATATACAGTTCTATGGATTTCCGAAAGTCATGTATTGTATAGAATGATACTGGTAAGTCCCTAAAATGGCACCTTCCAGATCCAATCGAAGAGAAATCTCTGTAGCTCAGGATTGAATGATGGGAGTCCTTGGTGCTCCCGGAGTTTAGTTGTCTACTTGAAGATGTTTTATTACCCAACTAAGTAACTTCAACAGTGCTAGAAGAGAGTGGGGTTTGTGGAAAGAAGGAGGAGGAGGATGGTGAGGTCCTTGGTGCTCTCTGAGCTTGGTTATCTGCTTGCAGACATTTCATTATCCAACTAAGTAACATCATCAGTGTTAGAAGAGGATGGAGTTTGCTCTCTGTTGTTGTTCATTGCGAAGTCATGTCCAACCCTTCGTGATCCCATGGACAGCGTTCCTCCAGGTCTTCCTGTCCTCTACCATCCTCTGGAGTCCATTGAAGCTCATGCCGGCTGCTTCAGTGACTCCATCCAGCCACCTCGTTCTCTGCCGTCCCCTTCTTCTTTTGCCCTCAATCGTCCCCAGCATTAGGCTCTTCTCCAGTGAGTCCTTCCTTCTCATTAGGTGGCCAAAGTTTGCTCTCTATTTATATAATATACAAGTGGCTTGCCCCATCAGTCTATGAAGATTCTCAATCATCCAGGTCACCAAAGGTGTTTTTTTTTTCCCAAAAGGCAACTGGACTTTCTTGTTTTGTTTTGTTTTTCTTTGAAAACTTTTGGCTTCTCATCCAAGAAACTTCTTCATAGCTAACTTCCTAGTGGAGAAGGATTTATATTCTTTGCCGTCACCTGGTCACTAGTTCTTTGAAAGTCGTTGAGGCCACTTGGGGATTTACCTGTCTCCTCCAGAGCCACCCGAATTAGAGTAGAAACAGGTATGGAACCTTTTTGGGGACTGCTGAAAGGACTGTGTTGTAAATAGGACATAGGTGAAGTTGTATCCTTCTCTGTTGAGGGAGGGAGGACTGTTCAGTCTTAACACAGATGGCCTCTTTGACTCCTCTTTTGAAGACAGCAAAGTCCGCATTCTGGACAGAGGGAAGCACTGGTTTGTTGCTCTTGAGCCGTGGTGGCGCAGTGGTTAAAATGCAGTACTGCAGGCTACTTCTGCTGAATGCCAGCTGCCTGAAGTTTGGCAGTTCGGTCCTGACCGGCTCAAGGTTGACTCAGCCTTCCATCCTTCCCAGGTAGGTAAAGTGACGATCCAGATCGTTGTGGGAAAGATGCTGACTCTGTAAACTGCTTAGAAAGGGCTGTAAAAGCACTGTGAAGCGGTATATACCGATAAGTCTAAGTGCTAAGCGCTAAGTGCTATTGCCATTGCTATTTTCATTTGAGCAAGGTTGACTCAGCCTTCCATCCTTCCGTGGTCGGTAAAATGAGGACTCAGATCGTAATCTGTAAACTGCTTAGAGAGGGCTGTAAAGGACTGTGAAGCGGTATATAAGTCTCCTAAGGGCTTTTGTTATTTTCATTTGAGCGTTTAAGATGACTCTGATGGCAAACAACCAAGCTCAGCACCAAGAGCTTCCCACCTTCCAGGTCTTTTAGAATACACTTCCCAACGCTCCCAGTAGCATTCTGCAATGGGGAACACAGTTTAGCATGTCTGGGGGGGGGGGGGGGGAGAGGGGGCGATTAAAGTTTTCTTTCCTGCCTCCAAAAAGTGTATTGGATACCAGTTGCTTGCTTTTCGTATTAAGACGGGCAATTTTGTAGCGAGACGTATTCCCTCAGCAAACAGAATAACATGCCTCTGTTTAATTTGGATTGATTCATAATTTGAAAAGCATCCTTCTGTATGCTGTAGGCACTGCTGGCAGAACTTGAAAGCGTGCACATGAGATGACATGGCAACTGCTGGTATAATCCCCTTAGGTCTGAATTGCCTTCTGTCAGGTGATTCTGTAAATAGATCAGTCTGAGTCCTGCTCACATTGGACAAAGAGAGATTTCTATCTCCAGCAGTTGCATATGCATAAATACCATCCGCAGAAGTTAAATCCTTAGCCCTGTTGGGACAAAAGCGCTAGAAGTGGATCTGTGAAAGATAAATGGGTCCCGGCTTCTGCCAGCGGAGAGATTCCGTGTTCTTGGAATTGTTGAATGGAAAAAAGGATTACATTCCAGTGGAAACATCAACATTAAAACAAGGGACAGCTCGGGGGTGAAATCCAGCAGGTTCTGACAGGTTCTGGAGAACCGGTAGCAGAAATTTTGAGTAGTTCGGAGAACCAGCAAATGCCACCTCTGACTGGCCCCAGAGTGGGGTGGGAATGGGGATTTTGCAATATCCTTCCCCCAGGAGTGGGGAGGGAATGGGGATTTTGCAGTATCCTTCCCCTGGAGTGGGGTGGGAATGGGGATTTTGCAGTATCCTTCCCCTGGAATGGGGTGGGAATGGAGATTTTGCAGTATCCTTCCCCCAGGAGTGGGGTGGGCATGGAGATTTTGCAGTATCCTTCCCCTGCCACGCCTACCAAGCCACACCACGCCCACCAAGCCACACCCACAGAACCGCTAGTAAAAGAAAAATTGGATTTCACCACTGGGACAGCTCTTTGTTTTTGGTGGATCATGAAAATGAATGTGTGTCCTTGTTTCTCCATTCAAAGCAGGCCTTGAAGATTGAGAAAACATAACCTAAACGAGTGTGCTGTGTTACTTCTTACCCACTGCAGTTATCCTAAGGGCTTAAAGGGGGGGAAAAAACATACCGTGTCAAATTCGGTGTCGTTTGTAAGACTTTTTTTTTTTTTTTTGGAGAAAGCGGTTGAATTTCATAAGGGTCCCTTCCTTAAGGGAATGCCACCCACTGAGACCACGGGAATAAAGACTCCTGTGGAAGAGCTTATTATAACAAGATAACAAGCCTTCCCCCTATCTGACTGGATTTCCAAAGAACACAGGTTGTCTCTCAAGGGCTTTGAGAGATGTGGCAGCTCGCCAGGTACGGTGGTGGCATTAGATGCTGATCAAAGTGATGCAATACCTTTTAGCCACCTGGAGCACATGGCAGTCCGCGGCTTAGAATGCCAAATATGTAAGTCAGTAAATATATATACCTTTTAACGATCTGAAACGTTGGTTGCTAGATCCAGTGGCAAAACCAAATTGCAGAACCAGCTCTTTTTCTAGCCACGTCTGTCATTTAAATTCTTTTAATGTAACCAGATTCTGGAAATCTACCTTTACTTAAAGTTTTTTTTTTCTTTCTTTCTGATTTTCTCTTGAGGAGTCCCCTTGATAATCTCTGAGCTTGGTTGTTTTCTTGCAAATGTTTCATTACCCAAACCAGGTAACAGGTAGTAGTCCCTAGAATTGATGATATTAAACAAACAAACAAACAAGCTCAGAAAGCACCAAAGACCCCTCATGTCAACCCCGAGCTGTAAATATTCTCCTTTATTGGTAATTTTCTGTTTTGGGACCTTACCCCATTTGTGTTGATTAAAACACTTTGGAATCAAGGCCCTTGTGTGCAGTTGCCATATTTACTTCTAGCAGGCCTTGGAGCAAGCTTCTGCTTGTCTTTTGGAAGTGTCATTTCTTGACACCTGCCAGCCTGATTAAAATTGATGAAGTCAAGTCGGGGATGTCACACTTTGCAAGTTTTCTTGTCAGCAAGTTAATTTTCATTCCTGAATCATGATATTGGGCAACTCCTGAGAATAGACTAGACTAGACTAGACTAGACTAGACTAGACTAGACTAGACTAGACTAGCATAGCATAGCATAGCATAGCATAGCATAGCATAGCATAGCATAGCATAGCATAGAATAGAATAGAATAGAATAGAATAGAATAGAATAGAATAGAATTTTTTATTGGCCAAGTGTGATTGGACACAGAAGGAATTTGTCTTTGGTGCATACGCTCTCAGTGTACATAAAAGAAAAGAACATTCGTAAAGAATCACAAGGTACAACGCTTAATGATAGTCATAGGGTACAAATAAGCAATCGAATCATATTAGGAAACAATATCAATATAAATCATAAGGATACAAGCAACAAGGTTACAGTCATGAAGTCATAAGTGGGAGGAGATGGGTTATGGGAACAATGAGAAAATTAATAGTAATAGTAATGCAGACTTACTGAATAGTTTGACAGTGTTGAGGGAATTATTTGTTTAGCAGAGTGATGGCATTCGGGGAAAAAACTGTCCTTGTGCCTAGTTATTCTGGTGTGCAGTGCTCCATAGCGTCGTTTTGAGGGTAGGAGTTGAAACAGTTTGTGTCCAGGATGCGAGGGGTCTGTAGATATTTTCACAGCCCTCTTTTTGACTCGTGCAGTATACAGGTCCTCCATGGAAGGCAGGTTGGTAGCCATTGTTTTTTCTGCTGTTCTAATTATCCTCTGAAGTCTGTGTCTGTCTTGTTGGGTTGCAGAACCAAACCAGACAGTTACAGAGGTGCAGATGACAGACTCAATCATTCCTCTGTAGAACTGGATCAGTAGCTCTTTGGGGCAGTTTGAGCTTCCTGAGTTGGCGCAGAAAGAACATTCTTTGTTGTGCTTTTTTGATGACGTTTTTGATGTTAGGTGTCCATTTTAGGTCTTGAGATATGGTAGAACCTATATATGAGACATTTTTGGATTGTTGCCAGGTTTGCACACTGAATTAATCCTTATTTGGGAACTGACTTGATTTTGACTTAGAATACAGGTGGTCTTCAACTTAACGATCATAATTGCACCCAGAATTTCTGTTGCTAAGTGAGAATTTTGCTAAGTGAGTTTTGCCCCGTTTTACCACTTTTCTTGCTACAATTGTTAAGCGAATCCCTGCCGTTGTTAAATTAGTAACCTAGTTGTTAAGTGTTGACTTTGCTGGTGAGAAGGTGGCAACGGGGGCTCACTTGACCCTAGGATGCGGCAACCGTCATAAAGATGAACCCGTTGTCAAGCATCCAAATGTAAATCATGTGACCAGTGGGATGTTGTAGTGGTCGTAAGTGTAGTAAATGGTCATAAGTCACTTTTTTCAGTGCCGTTGTAACTTCGAACGGTCACTAAACGAACTGTTGTAAGTCGGGGACTTACAGCCAAGCAAGAGTTGTGCTTAGTGTGTTGGGACATGGGGTTTCCAGTAAAAAGTGATTAATCAAATGTAAATTAGTTAAGCGGTGTGAACCCCCATTGAGTGTTCTTCTGAATGTCTCTTTTTAATTACCAGGGAATATGGTATTGAAATGTATTTCTGATCCATGATTTACAGATAGTCCTCAGCTTACAATAGTTCATTTAGTGACCTTGGGACACAACAAGGGTCATAAAGGGCCCCCAATAATCTGGGTCCTCATTTGACCGACCTCAGAAGGATGGAAGGCTAAGTCAACGTTGAGCCTGGTGAGATTCAAACTGCCGAATTGGTGGCAGCTGGTAGTCAGCAGAAGTAGCCTGCAGTACTGCGCTCTAACCACTGCGCCACCGCAACTCAGTGACGTTAATGTTATAATGTTGCTTTAGGTCACAGATCACACTAACTTTACATCACTCACCGTACACATTTTCCTCCCCCTCCTCCTTTCTTCAAATGTCTCTCCAGCTGCGGTTCCCCCATTCAGAAAACAGAGTTGCAGCTTCTTTCCTTTTCATCGGGACAGTTGACGGTGTTCCTCCCAGCAGAGGTGAAGTTAATAGGGACGGAATTGGACCGTGTGCTCCCCTTGCAGGAGATGGCCATGAGGACACTGTATAACATATATTGCCAGTCTTTAAAAGGTAAGCAGGATGTGTTGTGGCCTGCCGGCAGCCAGCAGAGCTAGCAGCAGAGTCGGACAGTGAGGAGGTTGGGAAGGAACATGGGCCAGTCCTGGGGGCTGGGGAAAGCTCGGATGAGGGCTCTGCGTCGGAGGCAGAAAGAGAGCCAAGGCTGTCTGGCAGTCATCAGCTGCCTCCGGAACTAGACAGCAGTGAGGCAGAGGAACAGCTGGAGCCTGTTCCCAATGTGCGCATGCGCAGAGCTGCCAGAAGACAAGAACAACTAAGAAAGAAGGGTCGATTTGGGAGTAAAGCCACACCTTGGAGATCCTTGGCCCCTCCCATAGGAAGCAAAAATGGAATGAACGGGGAGGGGGCTTTTGCAGGAAACTGTTAGTTCGGTCAGTCGTTTCAAGAGTGGGAAGATCTGTCTGTGACTCTGTGCCAAGTTTTGCCTTGCCCTGCATTTGGAAACTAGTTACCTGGCAGCTTTCCAAGCGAGATAAGGTTTGTGTTGATAAATATTCCTCTGAAAGACTGTTTGCCAGGACTTGCTGACTGTGAATGAAAGGAATTCACAGTCGTGTAAAGAAAAGAGGTTTTGCCGGGACCAAGACTCTGCTTCCTGCTTTTTAAGGGTCAGAACAGGATGACGATCGAGTGTCTCGACTTACGACCACAAATTTGAGCCCAAAATTTGCGTTGCAAAGCAAGACAGTTCTTAAGTGAGTTTTGCCCCCCACCTCCTCATTTTGCAACTTTTGTTGTCATCGTCGTTAAGGGAATCACCGCCGTTGTTAAATTAGGAACACGGTAGCTGAGTGGAATCTGGCTTCCCCGTTGACTCTGCTTGTCAGAAAGTTTAGAAAAGTTAATCACCGGATACTCCAAGGTTTTTGGAATCGTTTCTGATGCCATCCTTTTTTTTTCTCCCTCCCCCCCCCCCCAAATCCTCTCTAGATTTGAAGTTCATGACTCCGATCTCATTACCCAGAAGCCTCCTGGATTTGCTGCACTGCCCTCTGGGACACTGCCACCGTTGCAGTCAACCCATGTTCACGATTGTCTACCCAAAGCTCTTTCCCTTGAGAGAGACGCCGATGGCTGGATTACATCAGGGGTAATTACAGAGCAAATTACACAGTGGTTTCAGACTGTATGCTTCAGCTAGAAGAAGGCGGCATTTTCGCAAAGGCAGATGCTTGAGCTTTTTGTGAGTCTGATGACAATCTTCCTTACAAATGGAGGAAGTGTGCATGTATCGGTGTGTCATTAAGACTCAGTTAGTTAGGGGACGGGGTGGCTCAGTGGCTAAGATGCTGAACTTGTCGATCGAAAGGTCGGCAGTTCAGCGGTTCGATTCCCTAGTGCCACCTAACGGGGTGAGCTCCCGTGACTTGTCCCAGCTTCTGCCAACCTAGCAGTTCGAAAGCACGTAAAAAGTGCAAGTAGAAAAATAGGGACCACCTTTGGTGGGAAGGTAACAGCGTTCCGTGTGCCTTTGGCGTTGAGTCATGCCGGCCACATGACCATGGAGGCGTCTTCGGACAGCGCTGGCTCTTCGGCTTTGAGACGGAGATGAGCACCGCCCCCTAGAGTCGGGAACGACTAGCACATATGTGTGAGGGGAACCTTTACCTTCACCCTAGGAGGTGACTTTTCCATCAAATGCTGCTTACATTCCAAATGGCAGCATTTCGCGTTGAATATCCGATTGTATTTTTCTTTGCCTGGAAAGCTGAAGTAGCAGAAGACTGAGCTGTGGGAAAGATTCTTTCTTCCTACAGAATCGGGAGAGGACCAGAAAGCGAAGCAGGAAGGAGAAAGAAAGCATGCAAAACTTAGCATCCAGTTTTCTAGAGCAGGGCTCTCCAAACTTGGCAGCTTGGAGACTTGAGGTCTTCTGCTCCCCAGCATTCCCCAGCCAGCCTAGATCTTTGAATACACTGCATTCGCTTCCCTCACCCCCCACCCTCAAATCCCTAACCTTCTCAAAGAAGGTTGATATTTTGGGAAACTGAAAGCTGCAGTCCCTGTTGTTTTTCGGTGATCAGACTTGGTTGTAAGGACCTGCCTCAGCTATCTCCTCAGAAAAGCATGGCTCTTGAAACACTATAGGATAGTGTTTAGTCTATAGTATCTATAGACTATGCAGAAGAGACAATTCAGCCAGCCCAAAAGAGAACAAAAAGACTCCAGCATCTCTCCACCAGTAATCATCCCCTAGATCAGCATAGGTTAACTCCAAGGCCTTCTCCAATGTTAATTGGCCTGAGCGCATATACAAATGCATATCCCTTCTCTTGTGTGCTTGATATTTGCCTTGTAAATTCCTGTACAGATCACCAAAGGCTTTTATTCAACTTCTTCCCCTAAATCCTGAATAAGCTACAGGGAACATACCTTATTTATTACGCTTATCTTACTTTTCAGAGTATAAGACGCACTTTTCCCCCCTCTAAAAGAGGGTGGAAATGTTGGTGCCTTTTATACACCGAATACAGCCATTTTTGGCCTCCCAAAGCCTTTTTTTAAAATTTTATTCTTATTTATATGCCGCCCTTCTCCGGAGACTCAGGGCGGCTTACAATGCGTTAAGCAATAGCCTTCATACTTTTGTATATTTTATGCACAGTCAGCTTATTGCCCCCACAAACCGGATCCTCATTTTACCCACCTTAGAAAGGATGGAAGGCTGAGGCGACCTTGAGCCTGGTGAGATTCGAACTTACAGTAATTGCAGGCAGCTGGATGTTAAATGCTGCCTTAGTAGGAGGCATTAGCCTCCTACGCCACTCAGGCTCCTATTCGTCCCGTTTTTGCAAAAAACGAGCCAGTTTTGCAAAAAATGGGACGTGCAGAAGGTTTGGGAGGCCTGCAGAATGCTCCTGGGGACTGGGGAGGGCAAAAACTTTTTTTTTCTTGCTTACCTCTTCGAAATCTTGGTGCGTCTTATACACGGGTGCGTCTTATAGTCTGAAAAATACGGTACTTTGTGAAATAGAACGTGGACTCCCACTTCCACACATAGGATTGGATGGTAAAACTTATTCTGATTGTGCTCCTTGGAGAGAGAACATTTTGAATCAAAAAGCACCCAGAGCCCCTTGGTTCCCTATCTGTAGTGTACAATATTTTCCAATAATTCCAGACAGAATGAGCTTCCCATTAAAGCAGAACTTGAGTTTATGAGTCAAAGGCAGGGAAGAGCTACGGTAAAAGGAATGCCTCTTTAGATATTTGCCTTTTGCCACTGGTGCAAGCAATATTTGCCCAAGCATTTAAAATTATTTGGTATGCAAATAGTTGTGTAACTTTCTTTTCAGCGTGGTTGTATTCTTAAGATTCTGTCTTGGGCGCTGTGATTGTTGGCCTTTCAATGCGCCAATAAATGACTATATAAATAGGATTTTAATTGCTGATTATTTTTAATTCGGTAATTCCAGTTTTATGTTTTCTTTGTAAGCTACCAATGATGTTGCCTTTACTGATGTGGATATATTTTTAGATTACTTGTTAAAAGAGAAAATCTTTCTCTTTTTTCCCCCATTTAAGCAAACATCTTTGCATAAAAATCCATGTTCCCTTTTCCATCACCACGTGGAAGTAGGCACAACATAGAGCGTAGATTATTTAGTAGCAAATATGGAAGATTTGAGGGAGCATTGTACAGTTTGTTTTTTTTAATGTTCTTCCTTTAACAAATTAGGGAAATCTTCCAGATGTTTTCTTGCTAGGTTCAAATCTGCAGTAATAATTAGCTGGAGCTTTTGGTATGTTGACCGAGGAAGAAAACCTCTTGCTATTTTTGCAAGCTCAAATATTAAATGTACTTAGTTTACTGGGACTCAAATCAGGGGTGAAATCCAGCAGGTTCTGACAGGTTCTGGAGAACCGGTAGTGGAAATTTTGAGTAGTTTGGAGAACCGCAAATACCACCTCTGCCTGGCCCCAGAGTAGGGTGGGAATGGAGATTTTGCAATATCCTTCCCCCAGGAGTGGGGAGGGAATGGGGATTTTGCAGTATCCTTCCCCTGCCATGCCCACCAAGCCACACCACGCCCACCAAGCTACGCCCACAGAACTGGTAGTAAAAAATTTGGATTTCACCACTGGACTCAATCCTCGCTCCCGATTCCTTTGCTTTTTTAACCATCCATAAAAGTTGTATCTTGTTTCTTAGAGCCAGCATTTTAATTTGAGAAGACAACCGTTGCCTCTTGGTCTCCTTTTTCTAAAGTTTTTTTTTATTTTTTTTTATTTTTTACAAACATATCAAATCTGGTTGTCATACATTCTAATACAAGTAAAACTAGTAGAATTAATCATAGTTAATCAACTTCTATGTTTCTAATAATGATACACATTTATATTAAGTTACAGCCTGTCATTGTTCAATTATTCCATATTTTCTCTTATTATTACTTTTATTTTATTATATAAAAGTGTAAAGCTACCGTGTTTCCCCGAAAATAAGACCCTGTCTTATATTTTTTTAAAACCCCAAAATAAGCACTTGGCCTTATTTTCGGGGAGGTCTGATTATTTTGGGGTGCGTGGAGGAAACCAGAGGAAACGGCAGGGACCGTGCGTTTAAATATTTTTGGGTGGGCTTATTTTCAGGGGGGGGGACTTATTTTAGTGCATGTGCTCAAAAGCCCGATTATGCTTATTATCAGGGGATGTCTTATTTTAGGGGAAACAGGGTGCTTTCTCCAAAACATCCATCCATCCACCCACCCACCCATCCATCTAATGATCCATCCATCCATCTAATCATCCACCTATCCATCCAATAATCCATCCAATAATCAGGGTAGTATTCCCCCCTTCTCTTATTTCTATCACTTATTCTAACTTTTAATCACGTCACCCTTTATTAAAAGACGTTTCCTTTCTAACCTGCCTAACTCCTAGTCGTCTTGCTCTCTTTTTTTATTCGTGTGTTTCTTTTTTTTATTATTATTTAAAAAGTTTTTCAAAAGTACAAACATTTTCTCTCCCCTCCCTCCCCCTTTCCCACCCCCCTCCCACCTTCGCCCCTCCCCCCTCCCCGGACTTCCCAGAGCAAATACAGGGTAAAGCATTTAACAATCATAAGCTAAAATAAGCTAACATTTTATAGACTCCAAATTCTCGCTAAATCTTTAACTCCACGTAGTTCAAATAACTATCATCATGAACTAAAGATTAAATTAAATATTTCATTCAAAGGCTATTTGGAATTTTTTAGTCTGATAATCTGCTTTGAATATAGTCAATCCACCTTCTCCACTCCAATACATATCTTTCATTTGAGTGATCTTTCAGGTACGTTATTCATGTGTTTCTTTCTGTTCCAGGAGAACAAGGGTCAGTTTTGTGGCATATTGCTGCTCCACCCAATGTCTGCAGACCTTTGACCTATTGAGCTGATAAACACTTAAAGCTGTTCAGGAGCGGTGCCAGCTTCAAAGCAGCAGCATCAGACTGTGGCTCCTGATCGGACTGGAATATGTGAGTGTATGTGCCAAAGCAACGGGAGGCATGTCCCGGCTGGGAACACGAAGATCCACTTCAGGCCCTCCTCGCTCCTATCAAATCTGGACAAAAGGCAGAAACTCTCGTGTAAAAGCATTCGCGATTGTCCGGCTATTTTAACACCTTCCTGTTCCTCCCCAGGCAGAAGACCGAGTGAGCAAACACGAGAGCGGAGACCCTGCTCCGGACCCTTTGAAAACTTATACATGTGACTCAAGTTGCATTTTAATACTCTACTTGGGCTGCATGGGCAATATCAGTTAGCGTGGCTTTTTTTTTTTTTTAATGATACCTTTGCAGCCCTTGTAGCTTTTTTCAATTATTTCCCTGCTTCGTTTCCTGTTACTGCTCTCTTGAGAAGCAACCGTTTCAGGTAACCATTTATTCATGCTAGCGAGGTTTTTTTTTTTCCCCTACTTTCCATTAAGGACCTAATGCATTTTCTTCCCACCCACCCCCCACCCCAAATCTGATGTTTTGATAGTGACTTAAAGATGTACTTGCAGAAAAACTTTTGTTTTGAACCTAATTCGATGCAGTTGGGTAGGGTAAAGATAAGGTTTTCAGTTCTTTTTCATAGGTGGTTGAAGTCCCGAAGAAAGCAGCATTGACAGCCACAGAAAGTAGATTCCCCCTCCCCTTTTTTGGCCGCTCTTTATAAAACATTTTTTCACCTTTGATATTGCAGAACTTAATGAGGTTTTTTAAAAACGCCAGTAGGCTTAGAATAAGTTACAAGTTGGCTTTGGCCTCATCTCCATATTTAAAATATAAAGAGTTTTGTGAATACAGTATTATTAATATTTTATTGTAAGCCTAGGGTTCTCTGTGCATGTTGAATTCCCATCATCTTCTGGTCAGACTCATTGGTTTTTGGGGGCTGTGCATGGTGGGAGTTGTAGTCCAACATAGCAGGAGAGCACTGCGTTGTAGAAGTTTTGCACTGAGGGCTCTTTGGAGCCGCTGTTTCAGTAACTTTTATTTTTCCCATCTAAAATCAGAGAAGCCGCAAAAAGGGTTGAAACAAACTCATTTTTCCTACATTATTATGGTGGCGTTTTTAAGTTACGCTCAATAACTTGCAAACATTATTTCTGCTCTGGGAATTGCTTCTTAGAATCTTTGTACTTAAACAGCTCAGAAATCGGTCATTTAACACCTTGGGGGAGGGAAAGCAGGGGGAGCTCAACTCTGAAATGGTTTACAAATATTTTTTTCAAAACATTTGTTGTTCGCATCCTTATCAGCGGCAGTCGCTCGCAAGTTTGACCTGTTGAATTCTTCGTTTGTTAATAGCTCGTGTTTTGAAAAGTTTTTTTTTTTTAATCTGGCATGGTGGAGAAGGTTAGCAACAAAATCAGCTGCATGGCAAGGGTTAATGAGAGAACATAACGTGTTTTTGATGCCAGAAAGAAATACCCCATTACTTTTATGCTTTCACCTTTTCAAGCAGTCTTAAAGTTCTGTGAAATTCAGGTTAAAAAGCGCATATTAGGAAAAATTGGTTGGTAGAATTCTGAACACTACAGCTACAAAGTCTTTTGAGACAGAGCATACCTGCGCCACGTAAAGCAGTATCTAAACCCAATGGCTAAAGGGAAACACGAATCCTTTCACCTGAATTTTCTAAAGTACAGTAAAAATACAAGTATCCGCCTGCACTGTGAAATGGGTATAATTCAAAATTCAACCATCTCCGTCGGTTACGAGTCAAGTTCCTGTTCTAGCTACTCTCAAGGACTGTTTTAGGAATTTGATCGTAAGTCTCTTCAGAGGTCATCAATATTTCTAAAGACAGGAAAAGCATAAGAGCGTGAAACGTGGCTGACTCACCCTTTTGTAACTTTCTGCTTTCCTAGAAGTGGGCATGTTCTGGGCAAATATCAAAGGAATTAGGCAAACTTCCCCAATCCAGGTGCCCTCCAAAGTGAAGGGACTGGAAGAGCAAAATTTCTCATATCTGGAAAGGTTCTCCGGTTGGGGGTTTCTGAAATACGAAACAACAGCTTATATAATCCTCCTCATTTTCATCCTTTTGTTGTTGTTTTTTTTAGCAGAGTCGGTGCCTTAGACCTCCTTGCATCGTTTTTTTTTTCTTAATTCACAGTTCTTGCTCTCCTTTTGGGGTGGAAATGTGAGGGTTCAGACTGCTGTTCTACTACTCCATCCTGAGTCATCGTAGCACCAATTGCATCATTATGGCGGGCGATGGCAGGCTAGCAACGGTGGCCAAGTTGAGGAGTGACTGGGCATGGCGTGGCAGGGCAAGCGGGCGGGCCAGCCAGAATTTTTGCTACCCGCCCGAACCGGCTGAATCCCATCACTGATCATTACCCGAAGTAGCTATAAGGTTTCATCCCCCCTGTCCCTATTCCATCCAGTTCTGCGTTCCTAATTTTAAAGAAAAAGTTGCCCAACTGTTTAGTTTGGCTGCCATCACAGCTCTCTGTAATTGCAACCTTCCCAGAATAAAACCAAAATCAATCCATTGCCTGTTGTGTTTTATGTGTGTGCGTGTGTTGAATGATTAATCCTTATTCTTTCTTTTCTGCCTGATAAGCCACTAAAAAAAGGAAGAAAGAAAGAAAAAAGATGCCCAACGAGGTCAATAAATTGTCTTCCTGCAAAGCTGAAATCAAGTTCATCTAAATTCTGTCTATCAGAAACGCTGAAGCAAATGGGCAGATTTATGATTGCCTTTAATTACAGCAGCACTTAATGCTAAATCATACGGGCACTGGAAGGATGCCAGAACCAATACGGCTGGAGGAATTTTCAGCTCTGTCCCTGTCAGGACAAACTACAGGTGGTCCTTGACTTACAGCAGTTCATTTAGTGACCATTCAAACAGCACTGAAAAAAAGGGACTTAATGACCATTTTTCACACTTAGGACCGTTGCAGCATCCCTCCCCACAATCACGTGATTTACATTCGGGTGCTTGACAACTGACCCACATTTATGACGGTTGCAGTGCCCCTCGGGGGTCACACGATCCTCTTTTGCGACCTTCTGACAAGCAAAGTCAATGGGGAAGCCCAGATTCACTTAACAACCGTGTTACTAATTTAGCATTTGCAGTGATTCAATTAACAAATGTGACAAGAAAAGTTGTAAAGTGGGGTTGCAAAACTCCACTTAACAAATTTCTCACTTAGTAACATATACTTTTGTGGCTCAATTGTGGTCGTAAGTTGAGAACTACCTGTACTTTCATCCTAGATGAATTTCTGGGCATATTTCTTATCTATAGTTTGCCTCATGTTATATATGAGTGCTGGTAGCATCCATAATGTTGGTGGCTCTCACCTATTTAAGAGGTGAAGCCTCAAGGTTTGCAATGGGATGTTTCTTATTGATCTATATCTATGAGCTACGGTGGCTCAGTACTGCAGGCTACTTCTGCTGACTGTCAGCTGACTGCAATTTGGCAGTTCAAATCTCAAGGTTGACTCAGCTTCCATCCTTCCGAGGTGGAAGGATGGAAGGCTGTTGGGGGCAATATGCTGACTCTGTAAAACCACTTAGAGAGGGCTATAAAGCACTGTAAAGCAGAATATAAGTCTAAATGCTATTGCCCTTCCTTCCTTCCTTCCTTCCTTCCTTCCTTCCTTCCTTCCTTCCTTCCTTGTTGACGCAATGATAAGAATGCCATATTGCAGGCTAGCTCTACCCACTGCCAGAAGTTCGATCCTGACCAGCTCAAAAGCTGACACAGCCTTCTGAAGTCAGTAAAAGGAGGACCCAGATGGTTGGGGACGATATGCTGACTCTGTAAAACCACTTAGAGAGGGCTGTAAAGCAGTATATAAGTCTAAATGCTATTGCCCTTCCTTCCTTCCTTCCTTCCTTCCTTCCTTCCTTCCTTCCTTCCTTCCTTCCTTCCTTGTTGGCGCAGTGATAAGAATGCCATATTGCAGGCTAGCTCTGCCCATTGCCAGGAGTTCAATCCTGACCAGCTCAAAAGCTGACACAGCCTTCTGAAGTCAGTAAAATGAGGACCCAGATTGTTGGGGGCAAGAGGCTGACTCTGTAAACCGCTTAGACAGGGCTGTAAAGCACTGTGAAGCGGTATATAACTCTTAAGTGCTATTGCTATCAGTGATCCCCAACCTTTTTGGCACCAGAGACCGGTGTCGTGGAAGACAATTTTAGGGTTTGCACTCCTATGAGAATCTAATGCTTGATGATCTGAGGTGGAGCTGAGCTGGTGATGTTAGCGCTGGAGACGGGTTGAAATACAGATGAAGCTTTGCTCGCTTGCCCACTGCTCACCTCCAGCTGTGTGGGCCAGTTCCTAACTGGCCACGGACCGGTATTGGTCCCTAGCCTGGGGGTTCAGGACCCCTGGTCTATATGCTTTACCTGGAATAAATAGTCTGTGAAACATTCTGGTGGCGCATTGGAAAAAAAAATAGTAAATGATAAATTGATTTTTTAAACCTGACACAGAAGTCTTGGACTATTTAGCGTGATTTTTGATGTCCACAACATCTGGAGGATGTGTGTCTAGAGAAGAGCTGTGCAAAAGAATTTAGGAAACAAGCCTCTTTTTCTTTGTAGAAGGTGAGCCTTTAATTTGCAATTTGCTAAACTTTTTCCGTTTTCATTTCCAACGAATTAAAAAATGTTAAGTTTATCCTCCAAGTCAACATTGGTCAAAAAGCAAACAAACCAGGAAAATACAAAAAGCTTGGTGTAGCTAACCGAAAACCCCACAGGATATCAAAAAAAAAAAAAAAAAGAGCCAAATGCCCATTTTTACCGCACTTCTTTCCTTTTGATAGAGTCCTTAAAAGCACAGAAACGTTTTTTTGAAATCCAGACGATGACAAGCTCTTAACATCTTGGTGTCTTTATGACACCAATGAAGGTGTGAGCCATGATTAATGCCAGCAGCCAGGACTTTTTCAGATGTTTCATTAAAGTCATTAGAGCTTAATACCTCCTCTGAAGTTCAAATGAAAGGCATAAGCAGCTTAAGGGGGTTCAGATGATTCAGAGCTGCGTTTGTCCTTCAGGCAAAGATGAAGGAGCAAGACCTTCTTTTGATTTTGTTTTTGTTCCAGCATGAGATTTTAGCCAAACGCTGAGCTAGCAACAAGGGTAGAAAATGACTCGGAGTGGTTTATTCAGCGGAGGTTTGTGATTTGTGCCTGTGGTCCAGTAGTAAAAACTCCTACGTTCTTATGCTGCTTCAGCCTGTAAGAGGGGTCCATGACTATAGTGATAGATGATAGATACGATAGATTGAAAGATAGATAGACATTGATGAGAGATATTGTTATTGATATTAAGGATGATAGATACTGATGACAGATAAGCGGGATATTGATAAGATAGATATTGATGAGTAGATGATAAATTACATAGAATAGATAAATAGGTAGGTAGATAGAAGATAGATACAGACAGACATAGATAGGAGGTAGATATTAAGGAGGTACTGATGAGAGAAGGCATATTGAGAGAGAAAGAGATGAGGTAGTTACTAAGGAGGTATTGAGAGAGAAGGAAAACTGATATAGATAGAAAGATAGAGATAGGTAGGTGATAGACACATGATATGAGGTACGTATTGAGGTATTGATGAGAAGGGATATTGAGAGAGATGAGGTAAATATTGAGGTATTGAGAGAAGGGATACAGAGATGGATGGATGGATAGATAGATAGATAGATAGATATTGAGGTATTGAGAGAAGGGATATTGAGAGAAAGAAAGATGAGGTAGATATTGAGGTATTGAGAGAGAAGGGACACGGTGGCTCAGTGGCTAAGATGCTGAGCTTGTTGATGGAAAGGTTTAGTGGTTCGAATCCCTAGTGCCGTGTAATGGGGTGAGCTCCCATTACTTATCCCAGCTTCTGCCAACTTAGCAGTTCAAAAGCACGTAAAAAATGCAAGTAGAAAAATAGGGACCACCTTTGGTGGGAAGGTAACAGCGTTCCGTGTGCCTTTGGTATTTAGTCACGCCGGCCACATGACGACGGAGACGTCTTCGGACAGCGCTGGCTCTTCGGTTTTGAAACAGAGATGAGCACCGGCCCCTAGAGTTGGGAATGACTATTACATATGTGCAAGAGGAACCTTTACCTTTACCTTATTGAGAGAGAAGGGATACCGATATAGATAGAAAGAAAGATATAGATAGAAGAGGATAGACAGATGATATGAGGTACATATTGAGGTATTGATGAGAGAAGGGATATTGAGAAAGAGAGAGGTGAGGTAAATATTGAGATATTGAGAGAAGGGATACTGATAGATAGATACATAGATGAGGTAGATATTGAGGTATTGAGAGAAAAGGGATATTGATATAGATAGAAGAGAGAGATGAGATAGATATTAAGGAGATACTGATGAAAGAGAGATTGATGGGATATTGATGAGATAGATATTAAGGAGATAGATACTGAAGAGAGAGAGATTGATAAGATAGCACTTAGACTTATATACCGCTTCACAGTGCTTTACAGCCCTCTCTAAGCGGTTGACAGAGTCAGCCTCTTGCCCCCAACAATCTGGGTCCTCATTTTACCCACCTAGGAAGGATGGAAGGCTGAGTCAACCTTGAGCCGCTCAGAATCCTGGAGTGAGCAGTGTGTTAGCCTGCAATCCTGCATTCTAAGCACTGTGCCATCCTGGGATGATAGATAGCTAGACAGACGGCGCTGGTTGTGTTGATGGTGTTATTGTTCATTTTCCTACTGCAAAGTGGATGCTGGTCAAAGCCAAAGAGGAAGGGGAAATTGCATTCGAAGCGTTGATAAAATAGGCCAGCATAGGTTTTTGTTTTTGTTTTTTTAAAAAAAGATTAACATTATAGGAAGTTGGCCATATTAAATAAATGCATCCTGGAAGGCAGAAAATCAATTTGCTTGGATTTCTAGCCTGTGTGTATCTACCTTCACTGCTTACTATTTAAGTAGACATCGCTCGCTTGCTTGCTTGCTTGCTTTTGCGTTTTGTTGAACAAGCCACAGATGGAATTTCTGGACTAGCCAAGCTAAGAAATTTAAGTTCTCATTGTTCTTTTCAATTTTTGATTGTCTTTTTTTTTTTTTTTTGCACTTTGGTATTGAGTGAATTACGTTTTCAGTCATCTCATGTTCCTATTTTATCCCCTCTTGTTCCCCAACTTCTTTTGAACAGGAGGAGAGCAAACACGCATTCCTTAGCCATTTTGATTTAGTGCGAACTTCTGTCGACGCTTCTGGCTGGTTCTGACCAGCTCTTGCTGAGTTGAGCGCTTGGGTCCTGAGTTGGATGTTTCCATGCACTTTGGCTCTCAGCGTAAGAAGGGCAAGCTCCAGAAAGCAAGGCAGCAACAAGCGACGTCTGTTTCTTCCCCTAGATGGGTGGGTGGAAAATTTAATGAGAATCTCAGAGACGGTGAGATACCACATGATCCGGTCTTTGCCAGGTCTCTAGTTGGGATTCTTTGCTACATCCCCTCAAAAAAAATATGCTAACAGTCTGGAAGTAGAAATGGCTATTGCCAATATATTTACGTGCCGAATGGGGGTATTTTTTTTTCTAACCCTGTGTGGAACGGAACGGAACGGAATGGAATGGAATGGAACATAGAATATAATGAAATTAGGAATGGAATGGAATGGAATGGAATGGAGTCGAATAGGATAGGATAGGATAGGATAGGATGGGATGGGATGGGATGGGATGGGATGGGATGGGATGGGATGGGATGGGATGGGATGGAATGGAGTCAAATAGGATAGGATAGGATAGGATAGGATAGGATAGGATAGGATAGGATAG
>WNWU01000044.1:2437500-2475960 GCA_012654045.1 Ptyas mucosa | reverse complement strand
AAGAAGAAGAAGAAGAAGAAGAAGAAGAAGAAGAAGAAGAAGAAGAAATAGCACTTAGACTTATATGCCGCTTCACAGTGTTTTTACAGCCCTCTCTAAGCAGTTTATAGAATCAGCCTCTTGCCCCCAACAATCTGGGTCCTCATTTTACCCAGCTCGGAAGGATGGAAGGCTGAGTCAACCTTGGGCCTGGTAAGATTCAAACTGCCCAAATTGCAGGCAGCCAGCAGTCAGCAGAAGCAGCCTGCAGTACTGCACTCTGACCACTGCGCCACCTCGGCCCTTAACGATGTCACGTGATGCCCTTTTGCAAACTTCTGACAAGCCAAGTCAATGGGGAAACCAGATTCACTTAACAACCTTGTCACTCACTTAACAGCGGCAGTGATCTGTTTAACAACTGCGGCAACACAGGTTGTACAATGGGGCAAAACCCACTTAACAAATACCTCACTCAGCGACAGACTTTTGGGGATCAATTTGTGGTCGTAAGTCGAGGATGGCTTTTCACCTTAAAGCCATGTTTGTCTCTGCAAGCTGAGGTTTGGCAGCATATTTTGCTTTGTTTCGCATCTGGCAGTAGCCTTTCCCTTCTGCCTTGTCTGTCCCGCACGCCATTCTTGGATCAGGAAGCAAACCGTCAAGATGGAATGCAACCGGAAAATTGCTTCAACGGGAGAGGAATGAATTGCCTTTGCAGTACAATGGCCCACTTTTCTTCCCCTCCCACCTCCGCCCCTCTCTTTCTCTCCCTGCTCCCCAGCGAATTCTCCAACTCTTTTAATGAAAAGAATGAAGGATGGAAAGTGCCAGCAGCTCCAGCTATTTTCACGGAGTGTTCAAACATTTAAGTACACAAGTGGGACCTTCCTCTCAGCTGTCTCTATCAAAGGAGCCACTTTAAATCTTTCCACCCTTCTGCAATGCAACTTGCTTGAAAATATTTTTGAAATGCAAAGGGGGGGGGAAGGTGGGGAGGAGGGGGGCAGGGGGAGGGGGACGAAAGGAAGAAAAAGAGGAGGGGAAGAAGAAGAGGAGGAAAAAGGAGGAGGAGGAGGAAAGAGAGGAGGAGGAAAAAGGAGGAGGAGGAAAAAGGGGGAAGAAGAAGGGGAAGGAGGAGGAGGAGAAGGAGAGGAAGAAGAGGAAAGAGAGGAGGGGGAAGAAGGAGGAGGGGAAGAAGGAGGAGGAGAAGAAGGAGAAGAGGAGGAGGAGGAAAAAGGGGGAAGAAGAATGGGAAGGAGTAGGAGAAGGAAAAGAGGAGGAAGGGGAAGAAGAGGGGGAAGAAGAATGGGAAGGAGGAGGAGGAGAAGGAGAAGAGGGGGAGGGAGGGGAAGGAAGAGGAGAAGAGAAGAGAAGGAGGAGGAGGAAGGAGAGGGAGAAGGAGAAGAGGAGGAGGAGGAGGAGGAGGAGGAGGAGGAGGAGGAAGAAGAAGAAGAAGAAGAAGAAGAAGAAGAAGAAGAAGAAGAAGAGGATGAGATTGAAAAATATAAAGTGCCTTGCAAAAAAAAAATGGGCACTTTTTCCAATGTAATTCGTTCCCAGGATGTACATGCATGAAAAATAAGACAGAGAAATTGTGCCTTTCCTCTTCACCACTGATAAAGGATGACATCCTGCTTGGAAATAAAAGGGGAGCACAGAACAATCCCTGGGAATGGCGCTTCCAGAACACGGGAGCCTCAGCTTTGAAGCTGCCCAAAAAGAACTCCGACTGTGTTGCAATAGTTGTGGGTGACCTACATTTTGGCTCTTTTTAATCTCGTCCTCAGCCTGATCTAGCTATGCTGTTTGTTTTCCTTTGGAGAGATAGATGGGGGGAGAGCCATTTTGCAGCTCCTTTTGGTCAAGCGTGTCCTTTCTCTTCCGCCACTCGCATTGACAGACATAAAACATGACTTTTCCATTGCTTAGTCAGGGCAGAGCTGAAGGCTGAGGGTTTATAGGTTTAGAATCGAAGAGAAGGGGACCTTAAGAAGGAGCCTTGCCGAGAATGTCACCTGCACTACTGCTGTCTATCAGAATAACAAGAGTTGGAAGGGACCTTGGAGGTCTTCTGTCCAATCTCGTCTTAGTGTTGTGGCCCACCAGCAGCCAGCGGAGCTGGTGGCAGACTCAGACAGTGAGGAGGTTGGGGAGGAACATGGGCCAGTCCTGGAGTCTGGGGAAGGCTCTGATGCGGGCTCTGCATCAGAGGCAAAGATGAGACCAGGGCCGTCTGACAGTCGTCAGCTGTCTTTGGAGTCGGACATCAGTGGGGCAGAAAAACAGCTGGAGCCTGTTCCCAGTGTGTGCATGCACAGAGCTGCCAGGAGAAGGGATCAGCTAAGGAACAAGGGTCGACTTGGCAGTAAGGCCACAGGTGGACAATGAATGGCCCCTCCCATTGGGAATAAAGAGGAGCAACAGGGGAATGGAGTTTGCAGGAGACAATTAGTTCGCTTAATTGGTTTGTGACTCCCAGAGACTCCTTGCCAAGTTTTGAAGATATCGGCCTGGCAGCTCTCCAAGCCAGAGAAGGTCTGTGACTGTAAATTCTCCCTTGAAAGACTTTGCTGGATGCGAATGAGAGGAATTCACAGTAACTTAATAAAAAGGGGTTTTTGTCGGGACAAGGAGTCTGCCTCATGCTCTTGGGAAGCCTAGGTCAGAACAAGTAGATCTGGGATAAGTTTAGAATTGGCTGGGTAAAAGCTTCTTTTAGTCAGGAAAAAAGTAGCAATGAGAAATAAAGCTCATATGGGTCAGGTTCCCCATAAGAAGCATCTCCAGGTACGACAGGCCAATGTATTATAGGTAATCCTCAAGTTATGACCGTCATGGAACCTGCCAGTCACCAGGGGTGGGTTGTCCCCGGTTCGGACCGGTTCGTAAGAACCGGTAGTAAAACCAGCGGGAGGCTCCACCCACTGACCCAGACGTCATCATAGGTTTGGATTTGGATTTCACCACTGCCTACAGTTTTATTCTGCTTTATATCAATCCTGGGTTTTCTTATTTTTTTTTAAAAAAAATCTTCATTTATTTATTATCCTGCATTGAATTCCATTTTGGGGGTGGGGGGGAAATAGTGAGCCGTTGATAGCGATAACTCCAAAGGCAGGAAACCAATGCATTTCCTGTGGAAAATGGCAATGCAGCAGACATTGTATTCGATGCCTCTACGGGGGGAGGACTGTTCTCCTATGCATCAGTTTCACCGGATTCCCACTGTTGCAATTAGCCTAGCATTGCATTAAGTAAAACATTTCCAGTTTGGGACTGAGCTGCTTTTTTGTTTTTCTGTAGTGCTACAGACAAAAAAAAAAAACAGGCCAGATTTTAAACCGGCAAACTGAAACAAAACACAAAAACTGAAGACAACACTCCTGCCGTTGGTTTTCTTCTGCTAAAATTGCGTGAAGTTTGCATTGGGCTTCATTGGCGCGAAGAACGGGATTTTTTTTTTTTTTTTTAGCAGTGGATGGAGAGAACAAGGGGCTGCCACAAAGAAGGTTCTCCAAAGCCCCAGGACAAGAAGCGATGGATGGAAACTAACCAAGGAGAGAAGCAACCTGGAATTAAGGAGAAACTTCCTGACGATGAGAACAATAAACCGTTGGAACAGTTTGGCTTCAGAAGTTGTGGGTGCTCCATCACTGGAGATTTTGAAGAAGAGATTGGACAGCCATTTGTCCAGAATGGTATAGGGCAGGAGTCGGCAACCTTAAACACTCAAAGAGCCACAAAGGTCCTAACCAGAAGCCCCCCATTCAATTCTGGAGCCGGCCAGAAAACTGGTTCCGCCACCATAGAGTCTCCTCCTAAGCACGGCGTCTTTTTTCCTCTACCTTTTCTAACCGAAAGCCCTATCAATTGTGGAGCCGACCAGCAACAAGGAGCCGCAGCAGGGGGATGAAACAGCCACATGCGGCTCCAGAGCCGCGGGTTGCTGACTCCTACCTATAGGGTCTCCTACCTGAGCAGGGGGTTGGACTAGATGACCTCCAAGATCCCTTCCAACTCTATTATTCTGTTACGTGCGATGACTTGGCTCATCCTTTCTGACACATTCTTTGGCAAAACCATCACAGCCGTAAATCTGCATTTCGGGGAGGGTAAATTAGAATATATCCTTGGCAGGGATAAAGAAAAACTCGTTTTCTTTCCGTTGAAGTTATTCCTTGGGAACTTCAACAAACGAGCCATTTTCCCATGCCTTTTGTGATGGGAGGAAGGTCACAGGTGGACAGAAAAAGAAAAATTGGTCCCTGAAGCAAAGTAATTACAGGCGTTGCAAAATGCAGAGATCAGGATTATCTCTCAGGGCGGGTGTGTGTGTGTGTGTGTAGTTTTAAAACACCAAGTCTGGAAAAGTTTTCTTAGTCTGTGATAAGTATCCACTATGGCCGTGATGGCGAACCTATGGCACGCGTGCCACAGGTGGCACGCGGAACCATATCAGTGGCTATGCGACCTCAGCTCTGCCAGCTGATTTCCGGGCCTTCCGGGTCCACTGGAAGTTGGCAAACGGGCCATTTCCAGTCTCTGGAGGGCTTCCGGGGGGTGGGGGGGGGGAAGGCCGTTTTCACCCTCCCCAGATTCCTAGGAAGGCTCTGGAGCCTGGGAAGAGCAAAAAACGGACCTACCGTGCCATCACATGCTAAAAGCATCTGAATTTTGATCATAAATGTGAAAAACTGTCAACTGTGCTGTTGTAACTTCAAACAGTCACTAAACAAACTTTTTAAAGTCAAGGACTACCTGTAGTTTCGGTATTTCTGTTCAGTTCTTTTTTGGCCGTATTATGTTCACCCTTTTGTACAAGATCTCCTGTATGGAGAATTAGTGCAGGGAAAGCGCCTCAGAGGGAGACCACAGCTGCGATATAAGGATATCTGCAAGAGGGACCTAAAGGCCCTGGGAATGGACATTAACAACTGGGAAACCTTGACCTCCGATGGTTCAGCTTGGAGGCTAAAGACGCAGCATGGCCTTCTCCAATTCGAAGAGACACTTGTTTGGCAGCCTGAGGCAAAGAGGCAGTCCCGGAACCAGCGAAATCTGGGGGCTGGGCAAGGGACAGAATGTATCTGCCCTCAGTATGGAAGGGATGGCCCCTCTCGAATTGGCCTTTTTAGTCACACCGGATGCTGTTTTAGGACCTCTTTCCAGAGCACGATACCATCGTCTCTTGAGACTGAAGGATGCCAATGATGTTCATCCTCAGCTCATTTGCATAATTATTTCTGTATTATTGCTTATATCCTTATGATTTCTATTGATTGTTTCCAAGTATGATTCGATTGCTTATTTGTACCCTATGACTAGCATTAAGTTTTGCACCTTATGATTCTTGACGAATGTATTTTGTTTTCTTATGTACACTGAGAGCATAGGCACCAAAGACAAATTCCTTGTGTGTCCAATCACACTTGGCCAATAAAGAATTCTATTCTGTTCTGTTCTGTTCTGTTCTGTTCTGTTCTGTTCTGTTCTAGTCTAGTCTAGTCTAGTCTAGTCTAGTCTAGTCTAGTCTAGTCTACTCTACTCTACTCTACTCTACTCTACTCTACTCTACTCTATTCTATATTCTCTCTTCCCTTCCCTTCCCTTCCCTTCCCTTCCATTCTATTCTATTCTTCATTCCATTCTTCTCTTCTCTTCTCTTCTCTTCTCTTCTCTTCTCTTCTCTTCTCTTCTCTTCCCTTCCCTTCCCTTCCCTTCCCTTCCCTTCCCTTCCCTTCCCTTCCATTCCATTCCATTTTATTCACCTACGGCGACTCAAGGCGGCTTACAGAATATAAAACCTCATATATAGAAACAAAAAAACTAACAAAAGAAGAGTCATATAATAAATTAATATAATAAAATGTATGACTTTGTACGTTCTCCAGACCTGCCCACGCTGCTGATAACTTCTTCAACGGTTATTTGTTGCTTATGAGCCAAAAATGCACCATAAAATTAAGAGTTAGAATGGAGGGTTTTCTAAAGCGTTCCACAAGTCATCAAAGGCCAAGTCACCTCTTACGTCACTTGGGAGCAAATTCTGTAGGGTCCCATCGAGAAGGTTTGGTGCCCCGTTCCCATCAGTTTTTACTGATGAAGAGCAAACAATTAATAAGGCACCATCAGAAGTTTTCGGGCATGTTGAGAGGCCTAATTATTTGATGTTTATCAGGATAGAAACAGGTGCTGCCTTTGCAGTTCATAGACTGCAGACTGTTTTAACTGCTGCTGCTTCCTTTAATTAAAATTTTCCCTGGGCATTCAGGTGGATTTTTTTTTTCCTTCTAAATTATCAGCTAACAGACAGAAACCCCAAAGTCATTTATCAGGTGGCAAAATTTTGCATCAAAATGTTGGTGGCACAGCAGACTAAAGTGCTGTTAAGTAGCACCAGCTACCTGCAATTACTGCAAGTTCGAATCTCGCCAGGCTCAAGGTTGACTCGGCCTTCCATCCTTTCGAGGTAGGTAAAATGAGGACCCGGATTGTGGGGGCAATAAGCTGACTTTGTATAAAAAAAGAACACCGCTTAGGGGGCCCGAAAGCCCTATTAAGCAGGTATATACAAAAGTATGAAGGCTATTGCTTAATGCATTGTAAGCCGCCCTGAGGCTCCGGAGAAGGGCGGCATATAAATCGAACCAATAAATAAACAATAAATAAATAATGCCATAACAATGCCGTAACATTGAGGTGAGGGTCTGACGAATGACTATACAAGGAGATCGAATTATAATATGGATGTATATTATGGCGTGGAACAATGTTTGTTTCTTTAATTCAATCAATAATATTTATTCAGTCAACGATCAGCAAAATTGAAAAGAGCAAGACAAAACTAGAGGAAAGCAAACAAATGCAAAAATATACTAACAGCTAAATGAAATAAAATAAAAATAAAATAACAGAATTGGAAAGGGCCTTGGAGGTCTTTTAGTCCAACCCCTTGGTCAAGTAGGAAACCTTATATACCATTTCAGACAAATGGTTATCCAACCTCTTCTTAAAAACTTCCAGTGTTGGAGCATTCACAACTTCTGGAGGCAGGCTGTTCCACTGGTTAATTGTCCTCACTGTCAGGGAATTTTTCCTTAGTTCTAGGTTGCTTCTCTCCTTGATTGGTTTCCATCCGTTGCTTCTTATCCTGCCTTCAAGTGCTTTGGAGAATAGCTTGACTCCCTCTTCTTTGAGGCAGCGCCTGAGATATTGGAAGACTGCTATTATATCACCCAGGGGTGAAATGCTCCCGGTTCGGACTGAATCGCCCGATCCGGTAGCGATGACGGTGGGTGGTTCGGAGAACCGGTAGCGAAAATCCCTGAGCTCCCCCCTCCCCCATGCCCAGCTGAGTCGCAGGATCATCAGAGGCTTTTTTTTTAACTTTTAAAAGCATTTTTTCTACCACCTCTTCCGACGAAAAAATGCTTTTAAAAGTTAAAAAAAAAAGCCTCTGATGATCGCGCGGCTCACTTGGGATCGTCAGAGGCTTTTCAAAGCATTTTTTTCTGCAACCTCTTGGCCGAAGAGGTGGTAAAAAAAATGCTTTGAAAAGTCTCTGACGATCCCAGCTGAGTTGCCTGATCGGCAGAGGCTTTTCAAAGCATTAGAAAAAATGCTTTGAAAAGTTGTTGTTTTTTTTAAAAAGGCCCACCCAATCACATTACCCCCACCACCACCAAGCCACACCCACAGAATCGGTAGTAACAAATTTTACATTTCACCCCTGATATCACCCCTAGCCCTTCTTTTCATTAAACTAGACATGCCCAGTTCCTGCAACTCTTTTTCATGTGTTTTAACCTTCAGTCCCCTCATCCTCTTTGTTGCTCTTCTCTGCACTCTTTCTAGAATCTCCACATCTTTTTTTACACCATGGCGACCAAAACGGGATGCAATATTCTAAGTGTGGTCTTATCGAGGCGCATGAGAGTAAGCCTTAAACTCATTTTTAATGTGCTATGCTAGTGGGGGTGGGGTTTTTTTTTTGAACCAAGTACAAGCTGGGGAAGGGAGATTAGATTTTCCTTCCCCGAACACAATTTGAATCTGTACTCTGGATTAGCATGTGTTTACATCTGTATCAGGACCTGACAGGGATGGCATGGCACACAGCTGACATATCGTCAAGTTAAGTCCAAAGATGGTTGCAGCTGAGCAAAAGCCCTTTCAGCATGCATCACAAATCAGTCATTTATTTTTTAAATGTTTGCATATAGCTTCTAGTGTTTTGTGTATAGTATTTGTCATTTGGGCGTTTTGCCAGCATTTTACTGCTAGGATAGTGGATCCTTTCCTTTAGCAAACAGCGTTTGCTAATGCTACAGCCTTTGGAGCGAGAGCCAAAAAGCCTTAGATCGGTGTTTCTCAACCTTGGCAATCTGAAGAGATATAGACTTCAACTCCCAGAATTCTTCAACCAGCTTGGCTGCGATGACTGGGGAATTCTGGGAGTTGAAGTCCACACCTCTTCAAGTGGGCAAGGTTACGAAACGTTGGAAGCTCAAACGTATGAAGAACGGTTACGGGAATTGGGCAGTGGTGAAATTCAAATGTTTATACTACTGGTCCTGTGGGCGTGGCTTGGTGGGTGTGGTGTGGCTTGGTGGGCGTGGTGTGGCTTGGTGGGCGTGGCAGGAGAAGGATACTGCAAAATCTCCATTCCCTCCCCACTCCTGGGGGAAGGATATTGCAAAATCCCCATTCCCACCCCACTCTAGGACCAGCCAGAGGTGGTATTTGCCGGTTCTCCAAACTATTCAAAATTTCCGCTACAGGTTCTCCAGAACCTGCTGGATTTCACCTCTGGAATTGGGTATGTCTAGTCCAGTGATGGCAAACCTTTTAAACACGGAGTGCCCAAACTGTGCACACACATTCCCAAATGGAAAGGTGTGCATGTGCGCACGAACACACGGACATGCCGACATGCACGCACGCACCAACAAGTGCGCGTGCACGCACCAACATGCACACACACATCGACATGTGCACGGACATGTGCAGCAGAGACCGGAAGCCCAGCTGGCCGGTGGGAGGCAGGACCTCCCAATACCGGCAGCGCAGCAAGTGGTAAGATCTTTTTCTTTCGTGAGCCTCTGTTTCAGCATTTGCAGGGAAACAGAAGTTCACAAAACAAATGCCACAGGGATCTTGGTGGCTCAGCAGACTAAAGTGCTTTAAGTAGCACTTAGCTGCCAGCTGCTTGCAATTACTGCGAGTTCAAATCTCACCAGGCTCAAGGTTGACTCAGCCTTCCATCCTTTCTAAGGTAGGTAAATTGAGGACCCGGATTGTGGGGGCAATAAGCTGACTTTGTATAAAAAAGAACACCGCTTAGGGGCGGCCAAAAGCCCTACTAAGCAGGTATATACAAAAGTATGAAGGCTATTGCTTAACGCATTGTAAGTCACCCTGAGTCTCCGGAGAAGGGCGGTGTATCAATCGAACCAATAAATAAATAAATAAATAAATAAATACATAAATAAATAAATCTGACCTGGGGTGATGGCGTGCGTACCAGTAGAGAGAGCTCTGCGTGCCACCTCTGGCACATGTGCCATAGGTTTGCCATCAAAGGTCTAATCTAATGAAAAGAAGGAGGGGGGGACACATAATAACAGTGTTCCAGTATTTGAGGGTCTCCTAAAAAGACAAGTGGGGGGGGTGTCAAACTATTTTCCAAAGCACCCAAAGGGAAGACGAGAAACAATGGATGGAAACTAACTAAGGAGAGAAGCAACCTGGAATCAAGGAGAAACTTCCTAACAGTGAGGACAATGAACCAGTGGAACAGAAGTTGCCTTCAGAAGTTGTGGGTGCTCCATCACTTTTAAAGGCCTTTAAAAAGAGACCAGACAACCATTTGTATGGAATGGTATAGGGCAGTGATGGCGAATCTTTTTCTTGTTGCGTGCCGGAAGTGTGTGCGTGCGCGATAACGTGCATGCGCGCCAGCACCCCTAATGCAATGCAACCCCCCACGCATGCTCACGCGACACCCCCACACATGTGCCCCGCATTGCGCACACTCCCCCATGCTTGCGTTCTGCATTGCGCATGCGCGGTCCCCTACATGCGCTTCGTGTCCCCCCTCACCGGGGCCTGTTTTTGGCTTTCGGGGGAAGGGATTGAAGCCCCGGCCCACTGCTTCTGGCAGCGCAAGAACCGCCGCCACCGGGTGCAAGGGGGTGGTGGGAAGGATCTGCTTTCAGGGGCTTCCCTGTCTCCCCACCCGAACAGGCTGTCCAAGGGAAGGGATTGAAGCCCCCACCTATGCTATAGAGCAATGATGGCTAACCTTTTTGCCATTGCGTGCCAAAAGCGGGGGTCATGTGTGTGTGACCCCCGCTTTTGGCATGCAATTTATTTTAATTTTATTTTAATTTTATTTATATTTATATGCCGCCCTTCTCCGGAGACTCAGGGCAGCTTACAATGCATTAAGCAGTAGCCTTCCTACTTTTGTATATTTATACAAAGTCAGCTTATTGCCCCCACAAACCGGGTCCTCATTTTACCCACCTTAGAAAGGATGGAAGGCTGAGTCAACCTTGAGCCTGGTGAGATTAGAAGTCACAGTAATTGCAGGCAGCTGGATGTTAAATGCTGCCTTAATAGGAGGCATTAGCCTGCTACGCCACTCAGGCTCCAATGACCCAGTGGGCCTGTTTTTCGCCCTCCCCAGGCTCCAGAGGTTCCTTGGAGCCTGGGGAAGACGAAAACTGCCTTCCCCACCCGCCCAGAGGCCACCTGGAGGCCGGAAACGGCTTCTTTCCCTACTCCTGATGGGACTGGAAGGCCCGAAAATCAGCTGGCCAGTGCACGCATGTGCGCTGGAGCTGAGTTAGGGCAATGCTCGCGTGCCCACAGATATGGTTCCGCGTGCCACCTGTGGCACACGTGCCATAGGTTTGCCATCACGGCTATAGCGTCTCCTGCTTGAGCAGGGGGTTGGATTAGAAGACCTCTAAGGTCTTTCCCCCATTCTGTTAATCTGCAAAATCTGAATTTGCTTTTAAAGAGGCTAGAGTAAAAATGAAGACTTTCTCCCCTCTTCTCCTTTATAGCGACTCCAATCCAGACTGCATCGTTTATTATTATTCTGCAAATGAATTAAAACATTTCAACCTAGCTAAATACATTCACGGGTATATTAACCAACTAAAAGCTTCTGTTGAAGTCATTTGGGCCCAAGCTTTAATGAGAAAGGCAACCTATTGATGATAGGGTTAAGGTTAGGGTCCCTTCCAACTCTATTATTCTACGTTCTATGATCTAGGGAATAAGTTTCATGCTAAGTAATTATTCCCCCGAAGCATTCTCGGTCTGTGATTCCATGACATCACCAATCCACACCGAGTGCACTCATGGGCCTGGGAAGCGAAGAGCACAGCTGGGAAACCTGAAACAGCATCTGCCAACGCCGAGTCCTGGGGGTACCAGAACACACAACAAATGTCAGTCCAAACAACAGCAACCAGAGCCCTCGAGGAACTGCTGGGTTCCGAGGCAACAAAAACGCTGCAAGGGAAGAACGGGAGAAATTCTCAGCCGCTATTCTGGAAAGGACATTAGCCAGCCTGGCTACCTGCTTGTTTTCTTTATATATTTGTGTATTTGAGAGCCGGCGTGAGTCATTTTTATGAAAATACAGGACCTCTGCGTTTGGCTTTCCAGACTTCCATCTCAAGGCTGGAAAACATCCTGCTACGTGCCCGGAATAATCGAAAGAGATCAAAGTCTGTTTCCCCGATAACCTGGGTTCTGTTTCCTGCCCATATGTCAGGCTGGCTATGTCGCTGACCCCCCCTCCCTCCCACCCAGCCCAGCCCCAATGTCTTCAGTCATCTGCATCTTTTCCTACATCCTGTCTGAATTAAAAGTTTTTAGCTTTTTGATTTCTTCCCTCCGTGGCTGCGAGAGAATTCAGCTTAAAAGAGCCTCGGTGGTGCAGCGGACTAAAGTGCTGTTAAGTGCTAGCACTTAGCTGCCAGCTGCCTGCAATTAGTGCGAGTTCGAATCTCACCAGGCTCAAGGTTGACTCAGCCTTCCATCCTTTCGAGGTAGGTAAATTGAGGACCCGGATTGTGGGGGCAATAAGCTGACTTTGTATAGAACAACACCGCTTTGGGGGGGGGCGAAAGCCCTAATAAGCAGATATATACAAAAAAGTATGCAGGCTATTGCTATAATGCATTGTGAGCTGCCCTGAGTCTATGGAGAAGGGCGGCATATAAATTGCACTAATAAATAAATAAAGAATAAAGAATAAATAAAGAGGGTTCCAATCGCTTTTGCTATATAGGTAGTGTTCTGACCCAGCCTTAGCAGAACCAAGAAACAGGCTCCTTGTCCCAAAAAACCCCTCTTTATTTAGCTACTGTGAATTCACGGCATTCACACACAGAAAAGTCCAGGCAATAATCCTTCCAAGGGTTAATTGTAAATTAATACTTGGCAAGAAATCTCTGCGAATCACGATAAGTAAATCTTCCAAAAGAAATACGAACAGTTGTCTCTTGCAATCGCCACTCCCCTTTTGCTTCTATTTATTCCCCAGCCAGGGAGGGACCATTCAGCGTCCACATGTGCCTTTCTTTCCCGAGTCGGCCCCTGTTCCTCAGCTGTTCTCCTCTCCTGACAGCTCTGTGCATACATGCATTGGGACAGGCCCCAACTGTTCTTCTTCCTCACTTACGTGAGGTCACACACGTGGTGTGACTGGAACAATCTAGAACTGAACACACTCTAAACCGTAGAAATGGTGGTGGATTTTAGAAGAAACCCTTCCATACTTCCACCTCTCACAATACTAGACAACACAGTATCAACAGTAGAGACCTTCAAATGTCTAGGTTCTACCATATCGCAAGATCTAAAATGGACAGCTAACATCAGAAACGTCATCAAAAAAGCACAACAAAAAATGTTCTTTCTGCGCCAACTCAGGAAGCTCAAACGGCCCAAGGAGCTGCTGATCCAGTTCTACAGAGGAACTATTGAGTTTGTCATCTGCACCTCTATAACTGTCTGGTTTGGTTCTGCAACCCAACAAGACAGACACCGACTTCAGAGGATAATTAGAACAGCAGAAAAAACAATGGCTACCAACTTGCCTTCCATTGAGGACCTCTATACTGCACGAGTCAAAAGGAGGGCTGTGAAAATATTTACAGACCCCTCACATCCTGGACATCAACGGTTTCAACTCCCACCCTCAAAATGACACTATAGAGCACTGCACATCAGAACAACTAGACACAAGGACAGTTTTTTCCCCAAACACCATCACTCTGCTAAACAAATAATTCCCTCAACACTGTCAAACTATTCACTAAGTCTGCACTACTATTAATCTTCTCATCGTTCCCATCACCCATCTCCTCCCACTTATGACTGTATGACTGTAACTTTGTTACTTGTATCCTTACAATTTATATTGATATTGTTTCCTGATTGCTTATTTGTACCCTATGACTATCATTAAGTGTTGTACCTTATGATTCTTGATGAACATATCTTTTCTTTTATGTACACTGAGAGCGTATGCACCAAAGACAAATTCCTTTTGTGTCCAATCACACTTGGTCAATAAAGAATTCTATTCTATTCTATTCTGTTCTATTCTATTCTATTCTATTCTATTCTATTCTATTCTATTCTATTCTATTCTATTCTATTCTATTCTATTCTATTCTATTCCATTCCATTCCATTCCATTCCATTCCATTCCATTCCATTCCATTCCATTCCTATTCCTATTTCTATTTCTATTTCTATTTCTATTTCTATTTCTATTATCCCCAACTCCGAAGGCAGCTGGGAAATGTCAGATGGCACTGGCTCTATTTCTGCCTCAGATGCAGAGCACTCATCAGAACCTTCCGCAGACTCCAGGACTGGCCCAAGTTCCTCCCCAGCCTCCTCATCGTCCGAGTCTGCCACCTGCTTTGCTGGCAACTGGCAGAACATAACAGGTAGTCCTTCATTTAATGACCATTTGAAGTTACAAGGATACTGGGGGGGGGGGAGTGACTTTTATCACTGTCCTTCAACACATATGACTCTTGCAGCATCCCTGTGGCCATGTGATCAAAACCCAGATGCTTGGCAACTGGCATGTATTTCTGATGGTTGCCGGTGCCCAAGGGCTTCTCAGAAGTTCACACGTGCATAGGGAAGCCGGCTTCACTTTTAACCACTGTTAACCACCTAACGTAGCGACTGCAGTATTCGCTTAACAACTGCGGCAAAACAGGTTGTAAAATGGGGCAAATTTCACTTAATAACTGTGTCGCTTAGCAACAGAAATGTTGGGCTCAATTGTGGTCGTAAGTGGAGGATTACCAGGTACTCAGTAGATGTAACTTGAGAATTGGAAACTTCATAGGGCTTCATAGATAGATGAATAGCAACCCTGAAGGCAACAGACTTTCAAACTGCTAATGTTGTGTCATCATTTGATTCCTCAACACCCTGGAGATGCTTTCGCAGAATGGCTACCCGGGGGTCGACTTGTCTATTTGCAGAATGGCTGCCCTGTCAGGTGTGGGTGTGTAGGTGTGATGGTGTGACATCACCACTTGTGGTTGAAGTCATTTATCGGAGTGCACTAGAAAGTTGGCTCCCTGCCATTGAAGGAGTTTCTCAACCAGCTCAGCTCATCTCTTTTAGTTGTCTTCTTCTGGGTAGCTCGGCTCACTTGCCAACAAGTATTTGACTGAAGTTATCCTCCATATTTATTTTCTATCTCAGTGAGGCATTCTGCTATCTTAGAGGTCAAACTAGAGCTGGGATGGGAAAGCCACCAAGTCGTCTTCTTCCTTCTTCCTTGTCCTCCTTCTTCTTCATCTCCTGTTTCTCCTCTTCTTCTTGCTCCTCCTCCATCTCCTCCTCCTCTTCCTCCTCCTCCTCCTCTTTCTCCTCCTCTTATTCCTCCTCTTCCTCCTCTTCTTCTTCTTCCTCCTCCTCCTCTTGCTCCTCCTCCTTCTTCCTCATCTTCCTCCTCCTCCTCTTCCTCCTCCTCCTCTTCCTCCTCCTCATCCTCTTCCTCTTTCTCTTCCTCCTCCTCCTCCTCCTCCTGCTCCTCCTCCTCCTCCTGCTGCTGCTCCTCTTGCTGCTGCTGCTGTTGCTGCTGCTCCTCCTCCTCCTGGGAAAACTATGGCCTTACTCTTAAAACAGAATGATCCACATTTCAAAACACACATACACCCAAAGAAAATCCACCAGACCCAGCCTTACCAACGTGGAGTGCAGCTCTCAACCGTTCTGTGGCTCTTGGCCCCTTCCCCATATGTAAACCATAGCTCTCAAAAGGTAGCCCACCCCAGACTAGAGGTTGCTGTTCTGGTTCCTGCAGCTCGTTTCCTTTTTTTTTTCCCTCCCCACCATAAAACTCGACGAAAAACTCAAGTCAGGTGGAGCAGGAATCTGGGCGCATGGCAGAGAGGTGACCATGGAGACACCGGTTTCCATAGGCACCATGATATTACTTCTGCTGCATTTCATGGTGGTCTGCCTGTGTAGACCGCGTTGCGTAGTAGTGTAGCACAAGAACATTTCTTACCTGCGTCCGCACGGGCTCTGCTGCAGCCCAGTATTTTCAAATAAAAGAAAGGAAAGGAGCAGCCCTTTGATTCTGATTTTTCAGCCAGCTTCGAGAAATGCTAATTGATATCAAATAGCCTATGAATAAATGTTCACTTTAGATGTATCATGTTATCTATAGTGGAGTTAAGGAGTTAAGGTTCTAGGGGAGAATTGTTACTTTAAAGTTAGCTAGTTTAATTTAGCTTATGATTGTCAATTGAAATACCCTGTATTTTGCTCTGGGAAGTCTGGGGGGGGGAGGAGGGGAAGGGGGGTGGGGGGGGAGGGGGGGGGGGGAGAGGGGGGGGGGGATATTGGGGGGGGGGGAATTATTGTTGTGTAAAACTTTTTAATAAAAAAAAGATGAAGAAATGCTGTGAACGTCTGTGGACTGTTTGACTCCCCTAAGTCCTAGCACCGTGATGGCGAATCTATGGCACGCGTAGCAGCAGCCTTCTCTGCTGGCATGCGCGCCGTCACCCAGGTCAGACCTCCGTGGCATTTCTTTCGTGAACTTCTGTTTCCCTGCAAACAACGAAACAGAAGCTCATGAAAGAGAAAGAACTTACCTCTTGTTGCGCTGCCGGTGTTGGGATGCCCCATCTCCCGCCAGCCAGCTGGTCTTTGGGTCTCTGCTGCACATGTCCGTGTGCATGTCCATGTTGGCACATGCATGCACACTTGGTGCGTGCGCGCATGTCGGCGTGTGCATGTGTTAGTGTGCTCGTGCACACCTTTCAGTTTGGGCATGCACGCAAGCACGCATTTTTTTTAAAAAAAAATAATTATATGCCGCCCTTCTCCGGAGACTCAGGGCGGCTTACAATGCATTAAGCAATAGCCTTCATATTTTTGTATATATTTATAAAAAGTCAGCTTATTGCCCCCACAACCGGGTCCTCATTTTACCCACCTTAGAAAGGATGGAAGGCTGAGTCAACCTTGAGCCTGGTGAGATTCGAACTTACAGTAATTGCAGGCAGCTGGTGTTGATCGCTATGATTTTAGTCTGCTGAGCTAAACCAGGCTCCTGGTTTGGGCACTCCATGGATCCACAACCATGGAGTTCTTCAACTGTTCTTCATATGTTAGATCCGATGGTGTTCAGCGGGACACATCCAAGCTCTAAGATCTTTTCTTAAACTTAATGTAATGGGATTATTTCCAACCAACATTTCACAAGCTAGTGCTAGTTTTCACTTTAGGAATGTTTCTCAATTCCTGGCTGAATTTTTGCACTTGTGATGGTATTGTTGGAAGAAATGTCCTTCTGGGTTCAATTCAGTGATGGGATTGAAGCAGTGGTAAAACCCAATTTTTTTTACTACCAGTTCTATGCGCGTGGCTTGGTGGCCGTGGTGTGGCTTGGTGGGCATGTCAGGGGAAGGATACTGCAAAATCTCCATTCCCACCCCACTCCAGGGGAAGGATACTGCAAAATTCCCACTCCTGGGAGAAGGCTATTGCAAAACCTCCATTCCCTCCCCACTCCTGGAGGAAGGATAATGCAAAATCCCCATTCTTTCCCCAGGCCTGGGAGAGGGATACTGCAAAATTTCCATTCTCACCCCACTCTGGGGCCAGCCAGAGGTAGTATTTGCCAGTTGTCCGAACTACTCAAAATTTCCACTACCGGTTCTCCAGAACCTGTCAGAACCTGCTGGATTTCACCCCTGGATTCAAGTAATTTAACAACCAGTTCTTTGCCCTTCTTCCAACAACCAGTTTGCCAAACTGTTCAGAAAGTTAACAACTGGTTCTCCTGAAGTGGTGTGAACTGGCTGAATCCCACCACTGATTCAGTTCCAAGTGGGGAGAAAGATACTGGAAACATGGTGGCTGATTGGAAAGATGGTTTTTAATGGTGGACAGAACCACATGGTTTGAGGTCCTGGGCAAAAAAGGCACATGGGAGAGAGAGGGAGGGGGGAGGGAGGGAGGGAGGGAGGGAGGGAGGGAGGGAGAGAGAGAGAGAGAGAGAGAGAGAGAGAGAGAGAGAGAGAGAGAGAGGGAGAGAAGGGGGTAGATCTTTTCTATGTAGAATAGATTGGCCCACGCCTTAATGATCCATTGACAAAGGTGGGGAGACTGAGTTTCTGCCTCCCTTTTAGGGGAAATATTCTGCCCTTTTCATATTTCCTAAAATATTTCATTTTTCTAGGAGAGGGGTGGGTGCTAACTTCCTACAGTACAACTATATCCAAGGCCATTTTTGATGTTTTCTCCCTGGCTTCTTTGCAGCCTTCATGATGTCTCACAAGTCCATCCTGCATTTTTTTTAAAGGCATCTAAAGTACCTGAAACCTGGATTCATATGTGGCATGGTTAGAATGCCAAGGAATCTCAAGGCAGTCTTCTCCACGATTTTTAAGGCAAGATGTTGGAGCTTTCCAGCTATTCCAAGGACAGTTGTGAGGTATTAAAACAGATACATCAGGAGAAAGTTATCCAAACTGCAGCCAAGGAGCCAATACAAGAAAGCAAAGGGGGGAGGGGAGGGAGAGAGAGAGAAAGACTCAGAGGATTTGCACTGAATTGTTCTTAGTGCACACTCACAACGCTGTGAACCACATCTGCTCCTGGAATCTTCTAACTGCTTTGTCTGGGAAGAACAAAGGGAACAAACTATACCTACTTCACTTTTATGAGTGGATTTTTATTTTATTCTTCCTGCTTGGGGGGGTGATTTATGTGGGAGGGAGGGAGGGAAGGAAGGAAGGGAGAAAGAGAAGGAAGGAAGGAAAGAAGGAAGGAAAGAAATTGACAGATGCTATTGAAGAAAGGGAGAGAGAAACTAAGAGGGAGAGAAGGAAGGAGGGAAGGAGGGAGGGAGAAAGGGAAGGAAATGAGAAAGGGAAGGAATGAGGGAGGGAGAAAGGGAAGGAAGGGAAAAAGAGAAGGAAGAAAGGAGTGAGGGAGAAAGGGAAGGAAGGAAGGAAGGAGTGAGGGAGAAAGGGAAGGAAGTGAGAAGGGGAAGGAATGAGGGAGGGAGGGAGGGAGGGAGAAAGGGAAGGAAGGAAGGAAATTGACAAATGCTGTCGAAGAAAGGGAAAAAGAAACTAAGAAAGTGAGAAGGAAGGAGGAAAGGAAGGAGGAAGGGAGAAAGGGAGGGAAGGAGGGAGGGAGGGAAGGAAGGAAGGAAGGAAGGAAGGAAGGGGCTCCTTCAACCCAGGAGAAAAAGAAGCATGATTGTAAATTCTTCAACTTTTTATGATGCTAAAAAAATTTCTCACCACGCTATAAAGCATGGAACTGAGATCCCGCACCCAAGCACAAATTACCAAACGAAGGCAGGAGAAAGCTCTCAAAAACCTGTGAGCAGAATTTGGGGCCGCCAGATGAACGCTTCTCTGCATGGGACGTCTCCACCACTGAAAGGATGTCACGAAGACTGAATCAGAAGAGCCATCCCCCCTTCCCACCCCCAATTTGACAGAGCCTCTTTGATGCTGGCTCATTGATTCCACTTCGGGGTTCATTACCAGTGATTGCTTTCCTTTAATTTTGCTGGTGCGGTTATTTAATGGAGATAGCTCTTGCTCTGGGATTGCCGATGTGGGCTAGCTGGAGCCATTTCACAAGGAAGGGAAATGAATTACCTGTTTGCAGGTGATGAGCTGGTAGAGCAACTACCAGCCAACCAACATCCTCCACCTTCTGGGACTCCCCGAGACCTAGATTGAGGTTGACTTGGGATCTTTCTGAACATACAGTATGCATACACTGACACTTGATATCAAGCCATAATATCGTTTGTTAATTTCACCTTGGGTATCTCCCAGATTCCCCCAGCCGACTTTGAAGTTTACACCGCTTTAAGATGCCGAGATTGAGAAACACTGCTGTAGAGATTAAGGTATCAGACTTGAAACTCAGGAGATTGTGAGTTCTAGTCTTGCCTTAGACATTGTTGGAAGAAATATCCGACTGCTTCAGTTCCAAGCCGGGAAAAAGACACTGAAAACATGGAGGCTGATTGGAAAGATGGTTTAATGGTGAAGCAGAAGCACATCAATGGTGGATGGCCCTGGTTCAGACCGGTTCGCAAGAACCGGTAGTAAAACCAGACGGAAGCCCCACCCACCACCTCAGATGTCATCATCAGCAATCTGCACATGTGCAGATCCCATTGCGAACTGGTAGTAAAGGTAAGTAGAACCCACCCCTGAAGCACATGGGTGGTTCTGGGCAGCTGACCACATGGAGTTGTGTGTGAGGGGGTTTTATAGCTTCTCATGGGCTTTGCACTTGAGCTTCCTGTTCCTGTGCAAGAATATGTATTCTATTGGCTGTTGTCAGATCCCTATGAGGCCATGTTTGTCTGAGCTCTCAGGTTTGGTTGAAGTTTGCTGAGTGATGCAATCTCCTTAGGAGATTGTGCAATGCAGTGAGCTCTGTGTCTTCTGCTAAATGGTCCTATTATGTCCTGAAGGGCCATGTCTTAATCCCATCACCCTGGAGCTGTAGGTCTTTTGTCTTGTAGATAGGATGGCCCGGTCTTTCTTAATGGGCACCAAATATTTGCTGGGAGGCAGGGAGCTGGAGCCGAGTCTCTGTCTCCTTTAAGATTTCTCTTTTATGGGAAATATAATATTCTGCCTTTTTACATATTTCTCAAAATATTTCATTCTTCTAGAAGAGCGGTGGGTAGCTTCCCACAACATGAAGCCAGCTGTGTGATCTTGAGCCAGTCACTCTCTCTCTCAGTCCTTGGAAGGAGGCAAGGGCAGACCCATTTCAAAATCTTGCCAAGAAAACTTCAGGGACTTGTCCAGACCAGGGGTCTCCAACCTTGGCAACTTTAAGAGTTGTGGACTTCAACTCCCAGAATTCTGGGAGTTGAGATCCACAACTCTTAAAGTTGCCAAGGTTGGAGACCCCTGGCCCAGACCGTTGCAAGGACTCAAGACTGGCTCAAAAATATGCAGACACACCCACTACATTGTAAGACAACTTTCTTCACAATTACACTGAAAAACCTGGGATTTGGTTGGTGTTGGGGAAACTCATTTGCTTCCAGCTTCCTTTTTTAAAAAAAAATTAAATTTCTATTAAATTACATTCCTTAGTGCTTAATAAACATCATGTTGTCTGGGTATTTAATTTGCTTAGCAATACAGATTCTATTCTTATTCTCCACCCCTTTTTTTCCAACCACAGGTAAAATAAATTCTAAGTTGGATAATATTCTGTGTCTTCTGTCTGTCTAATTTTCAATGTAAGTCTATCCATTTCTGCACAATCTAATATCTTCTTAATTATCTCTTCATCTTGTGGTGTTTCTTCATTTTTTCCCATAACGTGGAAAATATTGCGGCTTCCTATTGGACATGAAAATAAAGTCTGTATGATGGAGACCAGTGGTGAAATCCAAATTTTTTTACTACCAGTTCTGTGGGTGTGGCTTGGTGGGCATGGCAGTTTAGTTTAGTTTAGTTTAGTTTGGATTTATATACCAACTCAGGGAGGTGAACAGCCAAAGATAAAACACATATAGTATAAAATTTAAAAAACAATTTAAAGCATATTAAATACATTTGGCCCATACTGATTAAAACACCCCTGTTTTTTACAAACAAATTAAAATGAAACAATTAAAAGGAAGTTAGGCCAGCCCAGCCTGTTGGAATAAAAAGGTCTTGAGGGCACAGTGGAAAGTGCGTAAATCTGGGATCCTCCGTATCTCCGGGGGGAGCTCGTTCCAAATGGCAGGTGCCCCCACAGAGAAGGCTCTCCCCCTGGGGGCCGCCAGTCGACACTGCTTGACCGACGGCTCCCTGAGGAGCCCCTCTCTGTGGGAGCGTACTGGCCGGTGAGAGGCTACCGGTGGCAGAAGGCGGTCTCGTATGTACCCCGGTCCTAAGCCATGGAGCGCTCTAAAGGTGTTAACCAAAACCTTGAAGCGCACCCGGAAGACCACCGGGAGGCAGTGCAGCTCGCGCAGGAGAGGTGTTACATGGGAACGCCATGTCGCTCCCATAACCACCCACGCGGCTGCATTCTGGACCAGCTGGAGCCTCAAGGGGAGCCCCATGTAGAGAGCATTACAGTAGTCCAGGCGGGAAGTGACGAGGGCATGAGTGACCGTGCGTAACGAGTCCCAATCCAGAAAGGGACGCAACTGCAGTGGAAGGATACTGCAAAATCTCCATTCCCACCCCATTCCAGGGGAAGGATACTGCAAAATCCCCATTCCCTCCCCACTCCTGGGGGAAGGATACTGTAAAATCCCCATTCCCTCCCCACTTCTGGGGGAAAGATATTGCAAAATCTCCATTCCCACCCCACTCTGGGGCCAGCCAGAGATGGTATTTGCTGGTTCTCTGAACTGCTCAAAATGTCCGCTACCGGTTCCCCAGAACCTGTCAGAACCTGCTGAATAGCACCCCTGATGGAGACATGCCACAGTTGCTTTTAACATGATCACAAAGGTCATTTATGTAAAGTATGAAGAGAGATGGAGCTAAAACACTGCCTTGGGGAACACCACTATTAACATGTACAAGATTTGATAAAGCCCTTCCTATTTTGACCTTGTTGTATTCTGATTGGCTGTCAAACTCCCATAGGGCCATGCAGGGGTAACTTTGTAGGTTGTCTTGAGTCCCAGGCCTGGTTGAATCTTGCTGGGTGATGATGTAACGAAGGGGCTTTGGGCAATTCCTATTATGGGTTAATGGCTTTGTCCTGATTTGGATCTTGAGTGTGGGCTAATCCTATCATGTCCTGAGGTCTTTTGTTTTGTAGATAAACTGGTCCAGCCTTTGTCATGTAGATAGGTTGGCACCAAAATATCTGTTTTTGGGGGGGCGGGCAGGGAGCTGAGTTTGTCTTTCGAAACATGTTTCTCCTTTAGGGAAAATATAATATTCTGCCTTTTTAATATTCCCTGGAATATTTCATTTTCCTAGAAGAGGGGTGGGTGCTAACTTCCTACAATGCTTAAAAATATTGTTTTATTGTTATTAACACCCCCCCACACACACACACTCTAACATTGTACATATTTAATCAATTATAACACATGACTAATAAAATATTTTTTTAATTGACTGGCCGTCTCAGAAATATTTGCACAGCTCTTTGGAATCATAAATTTATTTCCTAAGTAGCACAGAATTCCTTGGCAGAAGCAAACATAAATTTGCCCTTTTAATAAAAGCAAAACAACTACTTCAAGTCCAGTTGGTGTTTTCTGTTTTTTTTAAAAGAGATGTCGGTTAGATTTAGTAAGAAGATGAGGCTAAATTGCTGGAGGACAGCTGGGTGTCTGAACCTTTTATAGCTGGCATTCTGATTGTTGCTGTTATCACCTTCTTTTCATTTGCTTTGTTGTTTCTTCATTTTTTTTAATAAATACAAGTAAATTATTATTTCAGTATAATAAAGCATCCCAGGGAAGACAGACCAGGGGTGAAATGCTCCCGGTTCGGACTGGATCACCAGATTCGGTAGCGATGGCGGTGGGTGGTTCGGAGAACCGGTAGGAAAATCCCTGTACCCTCCCCATGCCCAGCTGAGCCGCACAATCATCAGAGGCTGTTTTTTTTTACTTTTAAAAGCATTTTTTCTACAACCTCTTCGGCTGAAAAAATGCTTTTAAAAGTAAATAAAAAAGAAAGCCTTTGATAATCATGTGGCTCAGCTGGGATCATCAGAGGCTTTTAAAGGCATTTTTTCTACAGGTTGTAGGAAAAAAAATGTTTTAAAAAATGCCTTTAAAAGCCTCTGGACGATCCCAGCTGAGTTGCCTGGTCGTCAGAGGCTTTTAAAAGCATTTTTTTCTGCAACCTCTTAAGGCTGTAGAAAAAATGCTTTTAAAAGTATATATATATAAAAAAAGTTGGCCATGCCCACTCAGTCACATTACCCACCCCCCACCAAGCCACGCCCACAGAACCAGTAGTAACAAATTTTACATTTCACCACTGGGACAGACTCTACAGTACTATTATTTAGAATTCCAAATGACGCTTAAAAGCATGAGAGCAAGTACAGCAAAGGAAGACCAAGCCAAGTGTGATTTGTATTTTAAATAGAATTGTTCTAGTCAGGCTGCCAAAAGTAAAAGTGACCAGTAGAGGGCAGCAAATTTAATTTTGGCATCTCATTCCTCCCATCTGGTGGTTATCTGGATTTTTGCAGCCCTTAAATTAACACATTGAAATAATGAGCCCTCGTGGTGCTGCAGACTAAAGCACTGTTATTAACATCAGCTAACTGCAATTACTGCAAGTTCAAATCTCACCAGGCTCAAGGTTGACTCAGCCTTCCATCTTTTTTAAGGTAGGTAAAATGAAGACCCAGATTGTGGGGGCAATAAGCTGACTTTGTATAAATACACAAAAGTATGACGGCTATTGCTTAACGCATTGGAAGCCACCCTGAGTCTCCGGAGAAGGGCGGCATATAAATCAAATTTTTTTTAAAAAATGAGAGAAGGCCAGGATTTTATTTTTTTTAATTTAATAGCGTGGAAAAACTTTGGAAAAAAATCTACTATAACTTGTCTTTTATGTTGTTTTTGTATTAGGGTTTCTTTGAGGTTGTATGCCGAGGTGGCGCAGTGGTTAGAGTGCTGTACTGCAGCTACTTCAGCTGACTGCTAGTTCAGCAGATCAGCGGATCAAATCTCACCGGCTCAAGGTTGACTCAGCCTTCCATCCTTCCGAGGTGAGTAAAATGAGGACCCAGATTGTTGGGGGCAATATGCTATTTAGTATACTGTCTTTGGTGTAAGCCGCCCAGAGTCCTTGGAGAGTGGGTGGCATAGAAATATGATTAATAATAATAAATAATAATAGTATGTAAAGTTAATGGAACAACATGGCATTGGCATGCACGGCACAGTAAATCTTTGAATTGCCAACAGGTGGTGCTATTTCTTAACTCTTTTATTATTATTATTATTTTTTAAAAAATGATTAAATGAGTAAGTCAGAAGTGGAAATTCTCCTGGTTAGGAGAATGTTGGGAGTGGGTGGAAGAGGACTAAGAACTCAAAGAAAGGAAGAACACAGTCAGCAATTGAGAATTTCCACGGCAAAACCTATGGTTATTCCAAACTAAAACCCACAACCAAGTCTATATTTGTAACGAGTATGTCTTTTCCAATTTTAGTTGCGGCTAACATTTGCTTCATTTCACTAGGAAATATGTGCTGTGGCCACATGAAAAGGAGGCTTCAAAAAAAAAAGAAAGAAAAAAATCCCCCCTCCCTCCAAACCTTTGAGACTTTGTCACCAACTTTATCGCGAGCGATTGTGTTTCATTTTTACTTTATAGGCCCAACGCCCCACTGAAGACATTTTTATTTTGGTGTGTGCATTTTGTCTTGTTGATCTGAAATGGAAGTTCTTTATTTCTGTCATAAACCAATAAATAAATCTCTCTTCCCGCCCCCACCCCCACCCCCACCCTTCCACACCCACTGCTTGATGCTGAGCACTGAATGTGAAATGAGGAGGCTTATTTATTCATGGTTTTGCAAAAAAAACTAATCCTTCACCTCTGTGGGAGTTGAAAAGCAGAACTTGGCATACAGACACCTCACCTGTTTTCTGCTGTCACCGGATGATAAATAGGCCTCCGGATCCTGCTGCTAGGTTCAGGACAAGCCTTTTCAGATGGCATCAAGGTAATATCCATATGCACGCATCGTTAAAGCTAGAAAGTGTGTCAGCTCCCCAAACAAAAGATGTTCAGTTAAAGAGAACTCGAGTTACGAATGAAGAAAAATATACGAACAAGGACATACATTCAATTTTGCAGGTACTAAGATTGTTGGCCGAGCAGGGACAAAGGTAGCCTGGGAAATGATTGAAGCCTGGGAAACGGGGCCCTTACCATTCAACGGGAGAGCTGATTTACCACCAGCTTATCAGGTACTTAGGAGCCAAGGGCTTGGCGGCCCAAGGAAACACAGCCAATCGCTAGCCATCAACACATCATTCAACCAATAGGAAGGCACCACATAAATACAACTCATAGAATCATAGCCCTAAGTCAGTGGTGGGTTCCACCCGGTTCTGCCCGGTTCTGCCGAGCCGATAGCGGTGACGATATGATGTCACTGAACCGGTTCTGCCACCCTGCCCCCCGCCCCCCTGCCCCCCCCCTGCATTATTCTTACCTTTTATTTGGCCCCACCCCCAATCTATTGCTGCCTCCTGAGTCTCAGCTCATGGCTAGAGGGAAAAAAACTGTTTAAACTCTTGCCGAGGGGCTTCAAAGGGCCGTCTTACAGCTGATCAGTATTAAAAGAAAGCAAATGAGTAGACCGGTGCCTGCAAAAATACATGAGTAGACCAGTGCCTGCAAAAATAAATGGGTAGATCAGTACAGCTCTGCAAGCAGTCAAAAGTCTGGTAGACCAGTACCTCTGCTAAATCCTAAATAATTGTCACATGACCATCAAGCCACGCCCACAAAATAAGCCACGCCCACAGAACCAGTAGTAAAAAAATTTAGAACCCACCCCTGCCCTAAGTATGTATTCCAGTACAGAGACATTCCCTGCGGATGGGCTCCAGCATGAATCCAAAGCTTGGAGAAGTAAACTTAAACTTAAGAAATAAACTTGGAGAAGTAAAAGTAAAAGAAGGACAATCTTGGAACTACGCCGCCTACGGTCTGCCCTAAGCATAGTACACAGAAATTGTCTGCTACAACATCCTACCTGTCAATGACTTCTTCAGCCTCAACCGAGTGGTGGGTTGCCCCCGGTTCAGACCGGTTCTATAGAACTGGTAGTAAAACCAGCAGGAGGCTTCTGTGCATGTGCAGAAGAGCGTGCACGGAAAGCGAGCGCACGCACGCGGCCCCATTGTGAACCAGTATTAAAGGTAAGTAGAACCGTCCTCTGCTACAACCACAATAATACACGAGCAAACAATAGGTACAAACTCAAGGTAAACCGCTCCAAACCCACTTGCAGAAAATACGACTTCAGCAACAGAGTGGTCAACGCCTGGAATGCTCTACCCGACTCCGTAGTTACATCCTCAAACCCCCACAGCTTCAACCTTAAACTGTCTACCGTGGCCCTCACCCCATTCCTAAGAGGTCCGTAAAGGGGGCGTGCATAAGTGCACCAGCATGCCTACCATCTCTGTCCTACGGTCCCCATTTATTTGTACTCATTTCCTGTGTTCATGTCCATGTTTATACTAAACAAACTAAATAAAATAAAATAAATAAAATGACAATGAAAATAAACTTCTGGTCTCGGTGAACAACTCAGATAGGCTCTTGCAGAACTCAAGCTACTTGGTCAAACTTTGACTCAGCCTTCCATCCTTTCTAAGGTAGGTAAATTGAGGACCCAGATTGTGGGGGCAATAAGCTGACTTTGTATAAATATACAAAAGTATGAAGGCTATTGCTTAGCGCATTGTAAGCCGCCCTGAGTCTCCGGAGAAGGGTGGCATATAAATCAATTTTTTTAAAAAAAAACAAACACCATCTCATTGTCTTCTCATTGGGTCCCTGGTTGGTATAGGGGTGATGGTAGGTGTTATCAGATGGAAAATGTCCACCCTAGCATGTCTGCATTTGCTTTTTAAAATTTGTTCTATTCTGCAAGGCTTCAGTTTCTCGCTCCTTTTTGGAAATTCTTACCTACTGGCATTATTGCTTATGTTCCTTGAGAATCATCCAGACATCACTCTTAAATTTCTGTTAAGGAGATTCCGTCTCTTTAGATACTTTTGCCAGGTTCGTGGACCTCAGTTTGAGGTTTATGTTAGTATCTTCAAGCTTTTTGGGAATACGTGAAATATTTAAGAAGCTTTTTTCCAATTAGTGATGGATATAAATCATAAAAACCTATGAAGAGCTGCAGGACTTTGACTAAATTTACTCCACAAGTTACTCCTGAAGTCAGTTTTCTAAATCACAGGTGAATTCTAGAATAAATAGAGTGGGTTCCCACCACAGGAAGTCATTATTGGATTTCTTGAATAAGTGATAAGATGTGTGACTACATGTAAGGATGTTCAAATCATCATCATTTTAAAATCATAAAGACCAGCTTTACTGATCGTGTTGTGCCAAGACTGAATAGAGCCCCTTGGAACAATAGCAATAACACTTGGTAATAGCACTTATATACTGCTTTACAATGCATTACAGCCCTCTCTAAGTGGTTTACAGAGTCAGCCTAGTAAGGTAAATGTAAAGGTTCCCCTTGCAAATATGTGCTAGTTGTTCCCGACTCTAGGGGGTGGTGCTCCTCTCCGTTTCAAAGCCAAAGAGCCAGTGCTGTCCAAAGACATCTCCATGGTCATGTGGCCGGCATGACTCAACGCCAAAGGCGCACGGAACGCTGTTCCCTTCCCACTAAAGGTGGTCCCTATTTTTTCTACTTGCATTTTTTACGTGCTTTCAAACTGCTAGCTTGGCAGAAGCTGGGACAAGTAATGGGAGCTCACCCCGTTACGCGGCACTAGGGATTCAAACCGCTGAACTGCTGACCTATTGATCGACAAACTCACCATATTAGCCACTGAGCCACTATGTCCTAAACAGAATAAGCCTATTGCCCCCAATAATCCAGGTCCTCGTTTTACCCACCTCAAAAGGATGCAAGTCGACTACTGGTGGCACAATATTGGAAGAAACAAGATGTGCCTACAATTCAAGAATGGACATTAAAAGTAGTGCATTTGGCAGAAATGGCGAAGATTTCCGCATATCTTAAAGACTATACAAATGAAAGATATATAAAGGAGTGGAAAAGTTGGATACATTATATTCAGAACAAATATTGTAACAAGAAATTTCAATTAGCTTATGAATGAAATAATTTGTAGAAATAGTTAAATTAATTAGAATATTGCTGTTTTGTTATTAGGAGTTAAAGTTCAAGGTTAATGGTGTGTTATTATATTGTTAGATAATTTTAGTTTGGTGTTTGTACTTGTAATACCCTGAGCTAATCCTGGGAAGTCAGGGGGGGAGGGTGAGGGTTGGGAAGGGTGGGATGGGGGGGAAGGGGAGGGTTGGGAAGGGAGGGATGGGGGGAGGGGGGAGGGGGGGGAAATTAATTCTGTAATTTGTAAAACTTTTTAATAAAAAAAGAGGATGCAAGTCAACCTTGAGCCTGGTGAGATTCGAACTGCCAAATTGCAGTCAGCTGGCAGTCAGCAGAAGTAGCCTGCAGTACTGCACTCTAACCACTGCACCACCAAGGCTCAGCGGCTCCATGTTGAGGCTAGTCATAAAATCAGATTAAAGAGAGATCTCCAGTTCTACCTTTTATGGGCAAAGAGGAGGCAAGGAGGACTGTTTTGAACTCATGCACAACAACATGTGATATTCCTACGCCTTCTGTTGACAGTGATGGGGCCCTCCTGGCATCACCTGTCCTTGCTCCTTATTGGAATGGGCACCTTGGTTTTCAGCTCCTCTTTGATGAATTTGAGGACTGTGACAAATATCCTTTACAGGCCCACAGATCGTCGGTTGCCATTTGTTCGTTGGAATTAAGCCTCCATCTGGCAAGTGTTTCAGTGTGAAATCTGTCCCTGCCTTCTGGTATGAAATGTTTAAACAGGTTTCTCATCAACACATTGGTTCGGAAAATAAAGCTGCACGATCTTAGGGGATAATATTTAAAAGACAAATAGCAAAGGAAGGAGAAACACACCTCTAGTAAATATCTAGTGGCCAAAGCAATTCATCAATAGACAATTTCCTCTGTTCTCTTTCTCTTCCATTTCTCTCTCTCTTTTTCTCTTCTTTCGTTTCTCTCTCTTTCTCTTTCATTTATCTCCTTTTTTCTTTCATTTCTCTTTCATTTCTCTTTTCTGTCTTTTCCTCTTTTGTTTCTCTCGCTCTCTGTCTCTGTCTCTCTCTGTCTATGTCTGTCTGTCTGTCTGTCTGTCTCCCTCTCCCTCTCTCTCTCTCTCTGTCTCTCTCTCTCTCTCTGTCTGTGTCTGTCTGTCTGTCTGTCTGTCTCCCTCTCTCTCTGTCTCTCTCTCTGTGTATGTCTCTCTCCTTCTCTCTGTGTCTTTCTGTCTCTGTCTCTGTCTCTCTCTCTGTCTCTCTGTCTCTCTGTCTGTCTCTCTCTCTCCCTTTCTCTCTCTCTCTGTCTGTGTGTGTGTGTGTGTGTGTCTGTCTGTCTGTCTGTCTCCCTCTCTCTGTCTCTCTCTGTCTCTCTCTCTGTCTGTGTCTCTCTCTGTGTGTCTGTGTCTCTATCTGTGTCTCTCTCTCTGTCTCTCTCTGTCTCTCTGTCTGTCACTTTGTCTGTCTCTCTCTCTCTGTGTGTGTGTCTGTGTCTCTGTCTGTGTCTCTCTCTCTGTCTGTCTCTCTGTCTCTCTCTGTGTGTCTGTCTCTGTCTGTCTCTGTCTTTCTCTGTCTCTCTGTCTCTGTTGCCCAAATGAGTATTGATGGCTTTTGATGATCGCAGCTGATATTACAGGAGAAAAGATTGTTTGGCCAGACTAAACAAGAATTGTCCAAATAGGGAGAGACATCATCAGAAAGGCACAGAACCTTGTAGTCAGTGGTAATTGACTCCAAGTATATATTATTTGCTTCGAGGGAACAGGTGCTGCTTTATAAATCCCTGGATTCAATTGCCTCAAGGTTAATCTACTGATACTTCCTACAGCTCAGGAAAGAGAAGGCATCGGGATCAACCCCGTTTTCTTGGCCTTCGCTTTTTAAGTTGCAAACAGGTTTGGTATTATGTGCGTGGCAGCCATTGGATCTTAGCTCTAGCTTTATGTGCAAACAGATGTGTGCAATAAAATGCAAGTGGAGGAAAAACATTATAAAACAAACCTTCTTGGAAGTCAGAATTCCACTGTCCAGCATCTCCCACATTTTCATCTCGACTTCCAATGTATACAAGTGTGAAAGTGTATGCCTTTTGCCCTCTTCACATGGCTATAATCAGAATAGAACCAGTGGTGGGTTTCCAAAATTTTGACTACCGGTTCTGTAGGTGTGGCTTGGGGGGGGGGGGGGGGACGGGGTTGGGGGGGGCGTGGCTCGGGGGCGTGGCAGGGGAAGGATTCTGCAAAATCCCCATTTCCTCCCGATCAGCTGAGACTTGGGAGGCAGGGAATAGATGGGGGCGGGGCCAGTCAGAATTTTCACTACCGGTTCTCCAGAACTGGTCAGAACCTGCTGAAACCCACCTCTGAATAGAACGTGAAGGGACCTTGGAGGTCTTCTAGTCCAACCCCCTGTTCAAGCAGGAAACCCTATACCATTTTTGACAAACGGTTGTCTGTTCCTTTCTTAAAAGTCTCCAGTGATGGAGCATCTACAACTTCTGAAAGCAAACCGTTCCACTGGTTGATTGTTCTTACTGTCAGGAAATTTTTTCTTAGTTGTAGTGTTACCGTAGTTGAGTTAGTTAGTTAGTATTAGTATTAGTTCTAGTGTTCTGGTTCTCACGCGGACCTTCTGTGCTGTTTTCTCATTTTGTCTGATTTGATGTCATTACGTTTGGAAGAAACTCGGCTACCATCTGCAGAATCAGCTTCTGTCGGTGTTATAGTTACCTCCCTGATTAAAAGTTCCATAAAGCATTGATTCTTTTTCATTTGGCCAAGTCCTTACCAAATAATTCACAGATTACAAAATAACAGACTTGGAAGAGATCTTGGAGGTCTGCTAATCCAACCTCCAGGGGTGAAATGCTCCTGCTTCGGACCAGATTGCCCGATCCGGTAGCGATGGAGGTGGGTGGTTTGGAGAACTGGTAGCAAAAATCCCTGCCTCCCCCCCCATGCCCAGTGAGCTGCAGGATCATCAGAGGCTTTTTTTTTTTACTTTTAAAAGCATTTTTTCTACAACCTCTTACGACGAAAAAACGCTTTTAAAAGTTAAAAAAAAGCCTCTGATTATCGCACTGCTCAGCTGGGATCATCAGAAGCTTTTCAAAGCATTTTTTTCTGCAACCTCTTGGCCGAAGAGGTGGTTAAAAAAATGCTTTGAAAAGTCTCTGACGATCCCAGCTGAGTTGCCTGATCGGCAGAGAGGCATTTTTTAAAGAGTGTCTCTGACGATCCGAGCTGAGTTCCTGATTAGAAAACATGCTTTGAAAAGTTTTTTTTAAAAAGTTGGCCACGCCCACCCAGTCACATTACCTCGCCCCACCAAGCCACGCCCACAGAACCGGTAGTAACAGATTTTACATTTCCCCCCTGGGTTTCCCTCTTTTTCACATTGTATTAAACCTGCTTCCTCAGGGCTGTGCCAGTCCTTTTTTTAACGACGTGTTCCTTCCTTCCCCAAGATCAGTTCTCATTCCTTTACAGCCAGAGTTTTTCAGAGTTGGCAACTTTAAAGATGTGTGGACTTCAGCTTCCAGAATCCCCCAGCCAGCATACTTGGGGAGCTGATTTCATTGGAATATTTTTCATGATTGGGTGGCTCTGCCTATACTTCACTTTGCATCGCTTCTGAGGAAGTGTTGATCCTAGTTTTACATTAATTTGTTTATTTATTCTAAAGAGCCAGAAGTTGTTTCCAAGTGAACTGCATGGAATTACTTGGGAGATACAAATAACCTTAATTAGTTGTGAGCACCCAGAGCCGGGCTCATTACGATGGGCAGCCATATTGCAACTAAATAAATTAGGCGTGGGAACTACCACTATTACCATCATTCCCATTTCCAATGGGTCTCATGGAAAAACAAAATCTTAGAGTTTGTGGAACGCTCTATGGCCGGGATGGCGAACCTATGGCATGCGCGGCACTCAGCGCCCTCTCTGATGGTACACGAGCTGTCGCCCGGTTCAGCTCTGCTGTGCATGCGTGTGTGACACCTTCCATCCAGCTGATCTTTGGGTCTCTGCCATGCATGCGTGGGGGCAGGGGTGAAATGCTCCCAGTTCGGACCGGATTGGCCGATCTGTTAGCGATGGAGGCAGGGAGTTCGGAGAACCGGTAGCAAAAATCCCTGCCCCCACCCCCTGCCCATGCCCACCCAATCGCCTGGTCGCCCACTTGCCTGCTTGGCCGCTTGTGCTTCTTTCGGGCTCACTTGCTTTTCCTGCCTTGCTTCAACTGCTGCAATCAATTGCATCAGCTAGTAACTCAATCTGCCTGCCTGCAATCAATGTGAACAACTCAATCTACCTGCCTTGTGCCGCAAATTGGGTAAGTAACTGGGGTTTTTTTTGCTGGAGGGGGACTGTAAAAAATAGTTAATGGGGGGGGGGGTTAGGAGTTTTATTTTTATTTTTAGACATAGCAACTTAAAGTTAAGGAAGTTTTAAATTTAACTGCTTTTAAATTTAACCGCTGGGTGAGATTATCCGATGATACGGGGTGGGGTATCAGCAATATGCTGATGATACTCAACTGTATATCTCCACCCCGCATCAGTTCAGTGAAGCGGTGGATGTGATGTGCCAGTGCCTGGAGGTGTGAGAGTCTGGATGGGAGTCAACAGGCTCAGGCTTAACCCAGACAAGACCGAGTGGCTGTGGGTATTGCCTCCTAATGATTATGTCGATTGTCCATCCTTGGTTCTTGGTGTGGGGGGGAATTGTCCCCCTCAGAACAGGTTCGCAATTTGGGTGTCCTCCTTGACCCACAGCTGAGATTAGAGCAACACCTGGCAGCAGTGGCTAAGGGGACCTTTGTACAGGTTCACCTTGTACACCAATTGCGACCCTACCTGGATCAGGAGGCTCTTCTCACAGTCACTCATGCCCTTGTCACCTCACGGTTGGATTATTGCAACGCGCTCTACATGGGGCTACCCCTGAAGATTGTTCGGAGACTACAGCTGGTCCAGAATGCAGCCGCTCGAGCGGTCGTGGGTGCATCTAGGTACTCCCACACTACACCAATCCTCCGTGAGCTGCACTGGCTCCCTATCGGTCTCCAGGCACAATTCAAGGTGTTGGTTATTACCTTTAAAACCCTACATGGCTCAGGACCAGGCTATCTTCAAGACCGCCTTCTACCACATAGCTCCCAGAGACCGGTAAGATCCCACAGAGTTGGTCTCCTCTGGGTCCCGTCAGCTAAACTGCCGGCTGGTAGGCCTGCGGGGGAGGGCCTTCTCTGTGGCTGCCCCAGCTCTCTGGAACCAGTTACCCCCTGAGGTCCAGACTACCCCACCCTATTGGCCTTCCGGAAAGCGGTGAAGACCTGGCTCTTCCAGCAGGCCTAGGGCCGTTGATCTCTCTGCTCACTTGTGCGAGATCCGGCCATGGATGATGTGCATGTATTTTTAATGTTTTTTAAATGCTTTTATAATGTTTTTTTAAAAACTTTTTATGTTCACTATTTGTATTATTTCTGTTGTAAGCTGCCCAGAGTCCCTTGGGAGTTGGACGGCATAGAAATATGATTAATTAAATTAAATTAAATTAAATTTTATCTAAAAATATTAATAAAGTAATAAAATAAAATATTTGTGCAGCTTTCTGAGATTTGGTGTGTTTCTGTCATGTTTCACTCTAACTACACAAACAGACCAAATCTCACAAAGCTGTATGTGGCATTTTGTGTGGAAAAAGTGTGAAACTTGGTTTTTGAGCTTTTTGTGGCTGTGTGAGGTTCCTGCTTGTTGCGGGGGCTCAAGTGCAGCTGCTTTTACATTGTGTGTGAGTCAGTTGTGTTGTGTTGTGTTGTGCTGTGTGTGTAAAGTGTGAAAGTGGGTACCTCTTATTGTTTTGTTGGTACCTCTTATTGTTTTGTGTACTTTGTTTATTATTTTTATTATTATTGGCCAGGCCCACTGGGTCACCTGACCACCAAGCCATGCCCACCAGGTCACCTGACCACCAAGCCATGCCCACCAATTAAGCCACACCCACAGAACCGGTAGGGAAAATTTATAGATTTCATCGCTGGGCAGGGGGCGTGCTGGGGGTGTGCGTACATGCGCAGGGAGCATGGGGGGTGCATGGGGGGGCGCATATACCTGCATGGGGGCGGGGCACATGCAAGGGGCCATGCGTGTATATGCGGGGGCCAGGGGTATTTGCGGGTGGCACACGTGTGCATTTCAATTTGGGGGGGGGTTAGGTTCACATATGCGCATTCTCGCCAGTGGGGCCTCGCTTTGGGCACTCAGTCCGGGAAAGGTTAGCCGGACTGAGTGCCCAAAGCGAGGCCCTATGCCCTATGCCCTATGCCCTATGCCCTATGCTCTATGGCTAAACAGAATACAGGTAGTCCTTGATTTACAACAGTTCATTTAGTGACCCTCTGAAGTTACAAGAGCACTGAAAAACATGACTTATGGCCATTTTTCACACTTATGACCACCGTAGCATTCCCTCATGGTCACGTGATTTACATTCGGATGCTTGACAACTGACTCCTATTTATGACGGTTGCAATGTCCCGGGGTCAGGTGATCCTTTTTTGCGACTTTCCGACGAGAAAAGTCAATGAGGAAAACAGATTCGCTTAACAACCGTGTTTCGAATTTAAGAACTGCTGTGATTCACTTCGAAAATAGCGCTAGCAATAACATTTAGACCAATGGTGGGCCTGGTGGGCGTGGCATGGCTTGGTGGGAGTGGCAGGGGAAGGATACTGTAAAATCTCCATTCCCACCCCATGCCAGGGGAAGGATACTGCAAAATCCCCATTTCCTCCCAATCAGCTCGGGAGACAGAAAATAGATGGGGGCGGGGCCAGTCAGAATTTTTACTACCGGTTCTTCGAACTATCCAAAATTTCCGCTGCCGGTTCTCTAGAACTGGTCAGAACCTGCTGAAACCCACCTCTGATTTAGACTTATATACCACTTCACGGTGCTTTTACAGCCCTCTCTAAGCGGTTTACAGAGTCAACCCCAACAATCTGGATCCTCACTTTGCCCACCTCAGAAGGATGGGAGGCTGAGTCAACCAAGTCGTAAAATGAGGCAAAACTCCCTTAATAAATTTCTCACTTAGCCACATAAATTTTGGGCTCAATTGTGGTCGTAAATCGAGGATTACCTGTGTTCTAATTTTAACAAGGAGGACCCAAAAGTGACGTAAGCAATACTGCCTATAGCAAAGCAAGTCCCGGCATTTTTTCCAAATGCATCCAAAAAAACCCCCCACACATACCTGCCCCAAAGGGAAAGACTTATGCCACAACATCATTTTTAGCTTTCTGATGAAGGCAGGGAGTTATTACGAATGCAGTTCTTCCAGCGGTAACATTCAATATAATGCAACTTCTCTGGAAACGAATATTTTGGCAGCTGGATGTCTGTCTTGCTTACTTGCTTACTTTAGTTATCTAAAACAACAAGTTTATCTGCATGCCCACAATCTTATATCTACGAAGTGATTACAGCCTTCTGAAACTGACACAGATAACAGAAGAAATAATATAATTCCTCTGAAAGGCTTGGAAGCTGAGTTCCCCCCGCCCCCCTTTTAAAAAAAAATATTTAAACCAGAGGTCAGCAACCTGTGGCTCCAGAGCCACATGCGGCTCTTTGGGCTCTCTGCTGTGGCTCCCTGTCAGGTGATCCAACCATTGGCTGGCCCTGCCCCTCGCCCTCCCCTCCCAGTCACTCCTCGTCTGGCCTGAGAAGGTAAGGGCGATGGTGGGGGATGGAGAAGTGTCCAGGGCAGAGACAGAGAGATACAGAGAGAGGGGGAGAGAAGGGGGGAGGGAGAGGGAGGGAGGGGAGAGAGAGATATATGTCAAAAGGATTGTGTGGTTCCCGGTGTTTTTTAACAACTGGTTCTCTGCCCTAATGACCGGCTGGGTAGGCATGGCTGAGGGTGGGTGGGTCATGTGACTGGTGGAAGTGAGTGACATCGAGTTGGCCACGCCCACCCAGGTTTTTGTGGCTCCCGGTGTTTTCTTTTCTGTGGGAAATGGGTCCAAATGTCTCTTTGGGTATTTAAGGTTGTAGACCCCTGCTTTAAACACTCCGGGATCGAGCGATCACTGAAAATTGAAAACAATTACAGCGCAACAATACAAAGAAATATTTTTTTTAAAAAATGATAATCGCTAGAAAGAATCCAACCAGCAATATTCGACGCCTTTCTCTTCACAAAATTTAGGTCATTTATAAGGCGCAGTTGGCCCCAGGAATAAGCAGCTCTGATTATTCAATAATAAATAATTCTGATTTATTCTCCATTTCAGATTCAATATGCGGACTCTGCAATTAGGGTATTTGATTTTAGCTGACATGCAGGCTGTGGTGGTTCAGACATATTTGTACAGTTTATTAATGTATATGACCGTAGTAGCTTATGTTACACTTTTATTGCAAAGACTTTCTGCTACGTTGGTATTTCGCTTCATCCATTTGATCCGTACTGTATATCAGTCTTGGCTAACCTCTTCTGGACTGAGTGCCCAAAGCATGCGTGTGCCCAAACCCCCAAAATGCAACGCACACGTGGCACCAATGCATGTGCCCCCCCGCATGCACATCAGTGATGGGTTTCAATTTTTTTTATTACCAGTTTTGTGGGCGTGGCTTGGTGGGCGTGGCGTGGCTTGGTGGGCGTGGCAGGGGAAGAATACTGTAAAATTTCCATTTTCACTGCACTCCAAGGGAAGGATACTGTAAAATATAAAATATAAGAGCCGAGGTGGCGCAGAGGTTAGAGTGCAGTACTGCAGCTACTTCAGCTGACCGCTAGTTCAGCAGATCAGCGGATCAAATCTCACCGGCTCAAGGTTGACTCAGCCTTCCATCCTTCCGAGGTGGGTAAAAAGAGGACCCAGATTGTTGCGGGCAATATGCTATTTAGTATACTGTCTTTGGTGTAAGCCGCCCAGAGTCCTCGGAGAGTGGGCGGCATAGAAATATGACTAATAAATTTTTTTTAAAAAAAATATTCACATTTCCTCCCGATCAGCTGGGACTTGGGAGGCAGAGAATAGATGGGGGTGAGGCCAGTCAGAGGTGGTATTTACCGGTTCTCCGAACTACTCAAAATTTCCGCTACCAGTTCTCCAGAACTGGTCAGAACCTGCCGAAACCCACCTCTGATGCGCATGTGGCCTCCCCGCATTCCCTCCTGCATGCACCCTGCCTCCACGCATGCGCGGCAGTGACCTGAAGACCAGCTGGCCGGAGGGAGATGCACACGCATGCACAGCAGACCTTAACTGAAGTGATGGCTCGCATGCCATCAGAGAGGGCGGCATCACGGCTGTATACTTTGTTAATTTTGTTAGTAATTGCCTGAATAAACGTTCCTACTTCCACAGTATTTCTTTCCTAAATAAATCTGTATACAGGTAGTCTTTGACTTACGGCCACAATTCAGCCCAACATTTCACTGAACAGTTGTTAAGTAAATTTTGCCCCATTCTATGACTTTTCTTGCCACTGTTCTCAATGAAACACTGCGGTTGTTAAAATAGTAACATGGTTGTTAAGTGAATCTGGCTTCCCCATTGACTTTGCTTGTCAGAAAGTCACAAAAGGGGATCAAGTGACCTCGGGACACTGCAATTGTCATAAATATGAGACAGTTCCCAAGTGGCCGAATTTTCATCACGTGACCGTGAGGAGGCCGCAATGGTCATAAGTGTGAAAAATGGTATACGTCATTTTTTCCAGTGCCGTTGAAACTTTGAACAGTTGCTAAATGAACTGTTGGAAGCCGAGGACTACCTGAACATGAATATAATCTAATAGAAACTATTTTGACGGTATAACTAGAAAAATAAAAATAAAATGTTTTTATTATTGTGAGCCGCCCTGAGTCCATTGTGAGATAGGGCGGCATATAAGCCAAATAAAATAAAATAAAATAAAATGAAATAAAATAAAATAAAATAAAATAAAATAAAATAAAATAAAATAAAATAAAATAAAATAAAATAAAATAAAATAAAATAAAATAAAATAAAATAAAATAAAATAAAATAAAATAATAAAATAAAATAAAATAAAATAAAATAAAATAAAATAAAATAAAA
>WNWU01000044.1:2358891-2434128 GCA_012654045.1 Ptyas mucosa | reverse complement strand
AATAGAATAGAATAGAATAGAATAGAATAGAATAGAATAGAATAGAACAGAACAGAATAATAGCATAGAACAGAACAGAACAGAACAGAACAGAACAGAACAGAACAGAACAGAACAGAACAGAACAGAACAGAACAGAATTCTTTATTGGCCAAGTGTGATTGGACACACAAGGAATTTGTCTTTGGTGCATAAGCTCTCAGCTCTCAGTGTACATAAAAAGAAAAGATACATTTGTCAAGAATCATAAGGTACAACACTTAATGATAGTCATAGCGTACAAATAAGGAATCAAATTATACTAGGAAACAATATAAACCGTAAGGATACAGCAACAAGTTACAGTCATACAGTCATAAGTGGGAAGAGATCAGTGATAGGAACGATGAGAAAATTAATAGTAATAGTAAATAGTGAATAATTTGACAGTGTTGAGGGAATTAGTTGTTTAGCAGAGTGATGGCATTCGGGAAAAAACTGTCCTTGTGTCCAGTTATTCTGGTGTGCAGTGCTCTATAGCGTCATTTTGAGGGTAGGAGTTGAAACAGTTTATGTCCAGGATGCGAGGGGTCTGTAGATATTTTCCCACCCCTCTTTTTGTCTCGTGCAGTATACAGGTCCTCAATGGAAGGCAGGTTGGTAGCCATTGTTTTTTCTGCAGTTCTAACTATCTGTTGAAGTCTGTGTCTGTCTTGTTGGGTTGCAGAGCCGAACCAGACAGTTATAGAGGTGCAGATGAGAGACTCAATAGTTCCTCTGTAGAACTGTATCAGCAGCTCCTTGGGCAGTTTGAGCTTCCTGAGTTGGCGCAGAAAGAACATTCTTTGTTGTGCTTTTTTGATGACGTTTTTGATGTTAGGCGTCCATTTTAAGTCTTGAGATATGAAAAACCCTAGAAATTTGAAGGTCTCTACTGTTGGTACTGTCAGGTAGGAATTCTAGGAGCCTCCTTCTGACAGCCTTGGAGGGCAGCAGAATCAACCAGTAAGAGAAGCATTAAGCAGCAATGCAGTGACAATGTTAGGCGCAAGCAACCAGAACAACTCGTGAATAGGTCCAAGTAGATACTTTATTGTTGCTGACCTAGATTGCAAGAATCTTGTCAGACTTAGGAAACAGCAGATGCAGTTCATTTAATGACCATTCAAAGTTACAACGGCACTGAAAAAAGTGATTGAGGGAGCGTTTTTCACATTTACGACCATGGTCATGAATTTTACATTCAGGTGCTTGACCACTGGTTCATATTTAGGACGGTTGCCATATCCCAGAACCATGTGATTCACCTTTTGCAACCTTCTGATAAAAAAAAAGTCAACGGAGAAGCCAGATTCATTTAACAACCATTTTACTAACTTAACAACTGCAGTGATTCCCTTCACAAATGTGGCAAGAAAAATCATAAGATGCAACAAAACTCACTTAACACAATTCTCACTTCGCAACATACATTTTGGGCTCAGTTGTGGTTGTAGGTTGAGGACTACCTGTATAAACTAAAGGTTTGACTTCAGATGTTTCCTCTCCCGAACTGAAGGTGCTTTTTCAAGAGGCAGCTGGACTTCCTTGTTTTTTCTCTGAGGAAGTTTCGCTTCTCATCCAGTGGTGGGTTCTACTTACCTTTACTACTGGTTCGCATCGTGCCTGCATGCGCAGATCAACTTTGATGACATCCTGGTCAGTGGGCGGAGCCTTCCGCCGGTTTTACTACTGGTTCTTGCGAACCGGTCTGAACCGGGGGGCAACCCACCACTATTCTCACCCAAGAAGCTTCTTCAGCTCTGACAGGATAGTGGGGAATGGAACCAGAAGCACCACTCAGGTGACTCCAAGGACACAGATAAACCTCCAAGTGCTTCAAGGATCCTCTAAAAGGATGCAAATGACCAGCTGTCTGAAAGGAATATCAATCCTTCCATTCCCCACCATCCTGTCAGAGCTGAAGAAGCTTCTTGGATGGGAAGTGAAACATCTTCAAAGAAAAAACAAGGAAGCCCAGTTGCACCTTTGGGACAACCATGACCTGGATGACTGAGAATCTCTACAGACTCTAAGCTGGAATATTTCTCTATACTTCCTCTCTTTCGGCCAGTGATTCCATCACAGTCAATGATCTTTAAGTCCCCTTGAGATCAATATGACAAGTTAAAACTTATTTAAGATCTACTTATTTTGATGGGATTGGAGCCTTAGTTGAAATAAAATCTAATTGGACAGGGTCAGATTTATGAGTGGTGGGATTCAGCCAGTTTGCACCACTTCGGGAGAACCGGTTGTTAACTTTCTGGGCAGTTTGGCAAACTGGTTGTTGGAAGAAATCTTTAGGGCAGAGAACTGGTTGTTAAATTATTTGAATCCCACCACTGGATTTATGGGCTGGACTCATACACATTGACAGAAGCCGTCATGTGAGTTTTCCTGTTCATAGTTTTGAAAAGGGTGCACATTTTGGCTCAGATGGTTGAGCTGGAAAATAGTGGCTTCATAGACATGGCCGCTGTGAGAATAAAAATGTGTATACCATGTTACGTTTTTATGTCAGCATATTGGGAGATTGGCTGATTGGCTGGTCTCAGAAAATTAAAATGGAACAGCTTGGCTTCAGATGTTGTGGGTGCTCCATTACTGGAGGTTTTCAAGAAGAGACGGGACAGCTACTTGTCTAGGTCGCATGCTTGAGTAGGGGGTTGGACAACTGTTATGATCTAGGCTTCCTGAGTCTTTAAAACACACGAGTAGTCCCAAAAATGTCTTTTATTACAACAGCTGTGAATTACGTTCATTCACAGCTGAGTCCCAATCAGTTGCAAAAAGTCCTTCGGGAGAAGTCCTTCGGGATAATCACCAACCTTTATCTCCCTTGACACTCTGCCAAAGACCTACTTGGCAAAGCCACACGGAGTCCAGAATCAAACAGAGATGCTGACTGGGAACAGAATTAACAACGTTGCTTTCCTGCAAAGGGCCCATGTGCCTTTGCTCCTCTTTTAAGCCTAATGGGAAGGCCCAATCATCTCCAGGCCTTACTCCCGAGTCGTACCTTTTGTTTTAACTGTTCTTGCCTTCTGGCAGCTCTGCGCATGTATGCACTAGGAATAGGCTCCTCCTGTTCCTCTGCCTCTCTGATGTCCGACTCTGGAGGCTCCGGAGTCCACACATCACTCCCAGATGGCCCTGGCCCCATCTCTGCCTCCGACACAGAGGCCTTGTCCGAGCCTTCCCCAGACTCCAGGACTGGCCCATGGTCCTCCCCAACCTCCTCACTGCCTGACTCCGCTGCCAGCTCTGCAGGCTGCTGGCAGACCTCAACAACTACTAGAAGATTTCCAAGATCCCTTTCAACTGAGTTTCTGCCTCCCTTTCCGGGGAAATATCCTGCCTTTTTAATATTTCCTAAAATATTTCATTTTTCTAGGAGAGGGGTGGGTTTTAACTTCCTACAATACTGTAGAGTGATTTCTTAATCACAGTTGAGAAAGAAGGCAATTTCAGAAGGACGCCAATCTGGGGGGGAAGAATAGAAGGCAGAGTTATATAGGACTGCCTTGAACTCCTCCGTGAAATGCATGCTAGATGTTTTATAGTTGAATAAACACATGAAGCATCTCCATAGATTTGCTGAGAAAATTGCGTTGGCATGCCCAAGTGATGAGTCAAGGACAGCTGTCATTTATTACAGAAGAAAGAAAGAAAACCATACAGCCTTATTCAGAAGAGGGGAAGGGATTCTGTCACTGCTTAGGGGGCCACAATCACTGGGGTGGGTTGGTTAAGGTTGCAGCAGGATCAGAGGTGGGTTTCAGCAGGTTCCGACCAGTTCTGGAGAACTGGTAGCGGAAATTTTGAGTAGTTCGGAGAACCGGTAGTAAAAATTCTGACTGGCCCCGTCCTCATCTATTCTCTACCTCCTGAGTCCCAGCTGATCGGGAGGAAATGGGGATTTTGCAGTAATCTTCCCCTGGAGTGGGGAGGGAAGGTCGCCACTACTGGCTCACCTTAACCAATCTGAACCGGCTGAATACCACCTCTGCTTGTAGGGAATTAAGAGTGGAAATTGGAGCAGGAAACCTCCGTCCATTTCCATCCTTAGTTCTGAAAACCAAACAAAAACTTGTATCTCTAAAAAAGAAAAAATTTTGCAGACAGATTTCACCTTCCCTTGGTTTTTCCCTTCCCTCCCTCCCTCCTTCCCTTCCTAAAATATCAGCAGCTCCACTTGAATATAGGCCAGTCTGCAAGGCAGATAACATCAGGAGTACAAATATTTCACTGTGGTTTAACAGCAGGAGATCGAAGAAAACATACAGGAAGCCCTATTGAAGCTGACTCCGAAAATCAGCTCTACAATCTGCATTTGGAAGTGTTCAAAGGAGGGTTTTTTTTTTCCTACCTGTTTGACTCCATCTAGGAAATCGGTGCTTCCAGTTGCAACATTTTTATCTAAGTCTGATTTAATCTGATGTACTTTGCCCATTTGTCTTAGAGAAGCAAATATTCCCAAAGCAATTGATATATATTGAATGTCATATATAAAATGTTAGGTTCAATAGTCTGAATGCCGTACATAACATTCATGTAGCAGTCCAGGACTAGGAATTTATGAAGTATAGCTTTTATTTAGCTGAAATGACATTTTTTTCACTGTAATCTTGGAATTTAAATACGTTTTTATTCAATAAGCCACAATGAGATATCTAACTAATGAAATTTTAATGCAATGAATACCCTTCTGTAGGTTTTATATGTGAAGAAGGAGAATAGGTGTTCTGCCCCAGCTACGGACCCCAAAGAACGCAGCAGACACAAACGCTATACAAAGCTTATTTTACTCAAATAACTTAGTCTTTATCATTCAAAGGCTGTTAATGAACTGTCTTAACAGCCAACAGAATTCTAAGATAAGGTAATAACAGTCTTACTAGAGTTGGCAGAAAGCCCAGAAGCAATTTTTGCAGAGAATCCAGACGCGAAGGAGAGTGAACTAAAGTTGTTCCCTACAGCTTGCTGCAATCGGCATTCCTCCTTAAATAGACTAAGGGAGTGGCCAATTAGCCCCAAGCCTTACTCTCGAGGAGACCTCCTCCTGAGGAGCCACTCCTTCCTTTTAACAGCTCTGCACGCCCGTGCATTGCGAAGAGGCTCCTCCTCTTCTTCCTCTTCACCCAGAAGCTTCTGGAGGTTCTGAAAGCCCTGGCTGAATCCCCGCCTCTGGCACCACATCTTCTCCAGCCTCCTCACTGTCCAACTCGAGTGCCAGCTGCACAGACTGCTGGCGCAGCACCACACCAGCCTCCTCATTGTCGGAATCAGCTACAATCCGCACAGGCCGCTGATGGGCCACAGCAATAGGAAGAATCTTGATGCCTATGAATTTTGATGCTGGACAAGATGCGGGATACTATGGACAGACAAGAAAATCAATCAAGTCTATGAAAATTCTCAGTCATCCAGGTCACGGTTGTCCCAAAGGTGCTTTTTTTTCAAAAGGCAACTAGACTTTGTTTTTCCTTGATGGCTTTTCGCCTTTCATCCAAGAACAGCTGCAGGATTTGGGTTTGGCTCGTCTAAAAAAAAGAAGAATTAGGGATGACATGATAGCAGTATTCCAGTATTTGAGGGGCAGCCACAAAGAGGGGGTCAAATTATTCTCCAAAGCACCGGCGGGGAGGACAAGAAACAATGGATGGAAACTCATCAAAGAGAGAAGCAACCTGGAAAGGAAAAACTTCCCAACAGTGAGGACAATTAACCAGTGGAACAGCTTGCCACCAGAAATCACAGGCACTCCCTCACTGGATGTTTTTAAGAAGAGACTGGACAGTCACTTATCTGAAATAGTATAGGTTCTCTTGCTTGAGCAAGGGGCTGGACTAGAAGACCTCCAAGGCTCTATTCCTGTGATGGTGAACCTATGGCACACGTACCACAGGTGGCACCCAGACCCCTTTCTGCAGGCACGTCAGCCGTCGCCCCAGCCCAGCTCCACCGCACGTGCGCGCACCTCCCGTCGGCCAGCTGGTCTTTGGGTCTCTGCCACGCATGCACGGAGATGGGGCCTTCCCCGATCTCCACAGGTTCCACCCTCTGCAGGTGCCTCTCCGTGGCAGGAATTCAGGAGAAAGCTAGGACACGATGGGGGTAGAAACTGTGGAGATTGCGAGCCCCCCAGCACCCCGTTTTGGGCCTGAAAAGCCTCCTGCACCAACCTGGAAGCCAAAACGGGGGCCCGGGGCACATGCGCAGGGTGTGTGTGCATGCACAGGGAATGTATGTGCATGTGCGGGGCGCATGTGCAGGGGGATTGGGGCACGGACATGTGCATTTATGCACGTGCACGCATGCTTTGGGCACTCGGCACCAAAAAAGTTAATCATCACTGTTCTATTCTATTCTAGTCTAGTCTAGTCTAGTCTAGTCTAGTCTCGTCTCATTATGCAAATCAAAGAAGATTTATCACTTGAGATACAAATGACCAGGCACAAAGTATTCTGCTTTGGACAAGTTATCAGTGGTGGCTTTCTACTGGTTCACCCCTGTTCGGGCGAACCAGTAGCGGTGGCAGCAGGCTCTGCCCACCCACCCGGACATCATCACAGACGCTTTGCGCATGCGCGCGCTCACAGTTCTGAACCGGTAGTGAAGATAAGTGAAACCCACTACTGCACATTATGCAAAGTCTCAGCTCTCTGGACAAGGTTCTAATGCAGGGAAAGATGGAAGAAAAGTGAAGAAGAGGATGACCAACAGTAACGTGGATGGACACAAGAGTAGCCATATGAACACTGTTGGTAAACCTGAAGGACCAAATTAGAAGCAGATCATCATGGAGAAATACTGTCCAGGGCAGGGGTCCCCAAACTTGGCAGCTTTAAGACTTGTGGACTTCAACTCCCAGAATTCTGGAGTTGAAGTTCACAAGTCTTAAAGCTGCCAAGTTTGAAGATCTTTGGTCTAGGTCAAGGATGGGCAATTGTGGCTCTTTTACAACCTGTGGACTTCAACTCCCAGAATTCCCGAGACAAGACAAGCTGTCTCAGGAATTCGGGAGTTGAAGTCCACAGGTTGTAAAAAAGCCACAATTGCCCACCCCTGGTCTAGGGGGTTGCTAAGACTCAACACCAATGGCCTATCATAAATTGTTCCAAAGCTGTTTAAACCAAGGGTGAAATTCAGCAGGTTCTGTGACAGGTTCTGGAGAACCGGTAGCAGAAATTTTGAGTAGTTTGGAGAACCGGCAAATACCACCACTAGGTGGGAATGGAGATTTTGCAATATCCTTCCCCTGCCACACCCACCAAGCCACGCCTACAGAACTGGTAGGGAAAAAAATTTGGAATTCACCCCTGGTTTAAAACCTTAGATATTTTTCATCCCACATTGAAGGTGGCTAAGAAGAGATGAATACATAACAAATCAGAACGAAGCGGGCTTTTTAAAAGGCATGAAGAGACAGGGCAATAGAATAGATCATTATAAAGCCAGTGTGTATGTGTGTGTGGGTAGAGGCAATTCTGTTAGGAGCTCAGGTGGTTTGGGCAACTATCCGTTTAAACCGAAGCGGAGCCACCCTTCAAAATCACAGAAGCTCTGTCATATTTGGGGAATTCCTTAGTTCTATATAAATGTTTATGTATGCACATTTTCAAAGAAATAGCTCTTTCCTCATGACAACCTTGGGAAAGCGGTTAAAGGTGGAATGCATCATACTGGCTTGTTTACAGGCATTAGGCTATCTTAAAAGCACTCTTGGCAGAGCCTAAGAAAGGAAGAGTGGAAGGAGATATATTTGGTGTCCTTTTTTTGCTTCTGAAACCTGCACACTCCTGAGATCTACAGAGTTATATCGTGACGTACCCGGTGCTCTCTGAGTTTGGTTTTTTGCTAGAAGACTAGGTAACAACTTCAGTGTTGGAAGGGAGTGGGGGTTGCTCTCTATTTATGTATAGTAGCTTGCTCTATCAAGAATTGGTGGGGGTATTGTTTTCTTTTGGTAGTTCCACAATTAGCTTGTTTACTGTTAGGTTGTTTGTTTGATATAGGGTATTGCTTACTGCTTTATTGTTCGGTATTTCATTTTGATGTCTGCTTATTTAGGTGCTGATTGCTGGCAATGAGGTATTCTGGTTTTTTTTCTTTCCTTTTTAACTTCTTTTTTTTAAAAATCTGTTTCAAATGATGTGTATGTGTTGTCTATCTCTGTGTGCCTGTGGATGGCTGATTTTCTGAGTGCCAAGCTTCCAGGAATCCCCTAGCCTTTGGGGGATTTAGCTGGTCACAGTTTCCCTGTTGAAGCAACAGTTTGTTTGCCATGTGTTGTGAAATTAAGACGTTTCTAATGTACCTTCTGAGAGATGCAGTAGCTCAGTGGCTAAGATGCTGAGCCTGTCGATCGAAAGGTCGGCAGTTCAGCGGTTCGAATCCCCAGTGCCGCGTAACGGGATGAGCTCCAGTTACTTGTCCCAGCTTCTGTCAACCTAGCAGTTCAAAAGCACATAAAAAATGCAAGTAGGAAAATAGGGACCACCTTTGGTGGGAAGGTAACAGTGTTCCGTGTGCCTTTGGCATTTAGTCATGTCGGCCACCTGACCCTGGAGACGTCTTCGGACAGTGCTGGCTCTTTGGCTTTGAAACAGAGATGAGCACCACCCCCTAGAGTCAGGAACGACTAGCACATATTCGAGGGGAACCTTTACCTTTTTATTGTGCCTTCTGAGGCTAGCTGGTGTTCATAGATATGCTCTGCTAATCTTCTGTCCCTCTTAGTTAACAGCTGTTAGAGTCTTTACATTCTAGGTTGTAGATGACTCCTTTTTTAATTTTCTTTTTGGACTACTAGGTCTTTTGATTTACTTACGATGTTATGGAGGGTTTTAGTTCAGAGGACACCCCTCAACATTTTGGGCATCAGGGACTGGTTCTATGGAGAAAAGTTTTTCTGTGCCCGGAGCGGCATGGTTTTGTGTGCTCCATCCCGTGGATGGGGCTTCGCTTATTTGTGTGGCCGGGTTGCTGGCGTGCCCTGGACCAGCGCTGGTGAATGAACTCGAGGTTGGGGACACCTGCTTTAGTTAGTTTGCATGCTATGGTGATCCCGTGTCATTATGTCCCTCCCAGTATTCACACTGGACCCAAGAATGCAGCTCAGGCTTGCTTTGTCTATTATGAGCACAGAAGGGAACACACCCACTTCAAATATTACTCGAATGGGAGTGTTTACAGAGGATGACTCAGAAAAAAAACGTTTTCAGATGGGAGTGCAATGGGAAATACCCAGATTATGATATTGCCAGGAGCTTTCTTGTCAGAATTCATTAAAAATATTCACATCTGGTAGAAAACTCACCAGAAGAAAACCTGAGGGGAGAACGGTAATATCATCCAGGTAGAAACGGGGCCTGATGTTATTACATGATTGGTTGTCTAATCCTCTGGGTATTACATCTGGAGATATTAAGGATAGTCCTATTGAACCCTTAAGATCATTACTATGATATAGAAAAGAAGGCAGGACGGAAAATGCGAAAACATTAGATAAAACCACGTGACCAAATTATTCTCAGATGTTAAAGCGATCTCAAAAGAAGGGACCAAATTATAGGGTCTATGAGTAGAATTATAGGGACCTTGGAGGTCTTTTAGTCTAATACCCCAGCCCACAGCAGGAGTTCTCACACCATTGCAGAGAAATGGTTGTCCAAACTTTTTTTTTTCATGCTTTGTTTTATTTATATAACATCAATTTTCATCAAACAGTGTGTGTTCTGGGTACAGTTCAGGGGTGAAACTGAAGCCTGATCCGGTAGCAATGTCGGCGGGTGGTTCGGAGAACTGGTAGCAAAAATCCCTGCCCCTCCCCCCCCATGTCCAGCTGAGCCACGCAATAATCAGAGGTTATTTTTTTTAATTTTTAAAAGCATTTTTTCTACAACCTTTTCGGCCGAAAAAATGTTTTTAAAAGTAAAAAAAAAAAAGCCTCTGATGATCACGCGGCTCAGCTGGGATCGTCAGAGGCTTTTAAAAGCATTTTTTCTACAACCTCTTTGGCCAAAGAGGTTGTAGAAAAATGCTTTTAAAAGCCCCTGACGATCCCAGCTTAGTTGCCTGATTGTCAGTCTTTTAAAAGCATTTTTTTAAACAACCTCTTCGGCTGAAGAGGTTGTAGAAAAAAATGTTTTTAAAAGAAAAAAAGCCTCTGCCGATCAGGCAACGCAGCTGGGATCGTCAGAGGCTTTTAAAAGCATTTTTTAAAAATGGTTTTAAAAGTAAAAGTAAAAATAATAATAAAAAAGTTGGCCACACCTACCCAGTCACATTACCCCCCACCAAGCCACGCCCACAGAACCGGTAGTAACAAATTTTACATTTCACCACTGGTACAGTTATGTTTAAATAGTCATATTACACATCTTTGTTGTGGTATTTATCACCATCATATTGATAATATAATAACATAATAATATAATAACATTAATATTTAATGTTTAAACATCATCTTCAACAATGCTCCATTTTAACATTTCCTCTTTTTATATCTCCTCCTTTCTAACTTCTCTTTTTATTGTCTAGCCATTGATAAAATATGTCCCATATCAAAAAATATTGTTTCTTCTTCATCCTTAATAATAAGTGTTAATCTATCCATTTCTGCACGTTCTAATATTTTCTTAATTACATTCCCTTCAGATGGGATCTTATCATTTTTCCGTTGTTGCACAAAAACAATTCTAGTTGCAGTTAGTATATGCAGGATCAAGTATGTAGTCTTTTTTATCATATTTTTGTCCAAACTTTTCTTGAAAACCTCCAGCGATGGAGCACTCACAATTCTGAGAGGTAAGCTGTTCTGTTGATTAATTCTCACTGTCAGGAAATTCCTCCTTTATTTCCTGATTGCGTTTTCCTCTGATGAGCTTCCACCCATTGCTTCTTGTCCTACCCTCAGGAAGGAGAATAAATTGACATCTTCTTCCCGATGACAGCCCTTCGAGTATTGGAAGATTGCTATCCTATCTCCTCTCGCCCTCCTTTTCATTCATGTTCCTTTAGCTGTTCTTCATAGGATTTAGCCTCTAGACTTGTGTTGGTGAACCTTTTCAGCACCGCGTGCCCAAATGGGAGCACGCAGGCACATATGCCGGAAACCGCCACCTGGTGTGCTCACGTGTCGCCAGGCAGATGTTCTTCTGGTTTCTGGCACACACATGCACACTGGCCTGTGCGTGTTTCTAGTTTCTGGTTTCTGGTACTCCCACATGCATGAAGACCAGTTGGCTAGAACGCCAGAACCTGGAAGAGCAACGGGCGACGGGTCGCATGCCTAGAGAGATGGCTCTGCATGCCGTACAGTGGTGGATTGCTCCCGGTTTGCACTGGTTCACAAGAACCTGTAGTAAAAATTTGTAGTAGTTCCGAGAACCGGTAATAACATTGGCTGGCCACGCCCCCGAACCAGTCCCTGGCCCAGTCACCGCTCGCTTACCCCATCATCAGAGGATTTTTTTTTTAAAAAAAAACTTTTAAAAGCATTGTTTTCTGCAACTTCTTCAGCCGAAGAGGTGGTTAAAAAAAAATGCTTTGAAAAGCCTCTGACGATCCCAGCTGAGTTGCCTGATCAGCAGAGGCTTTTCAAAGCATTGTTTTCTGCAACCTCTTAAGGTTGTAGAAAAAATGCTTTTAAAAGTTAAAAAAAAAGAAAAGTTGGCCATGCCCACCCAGTCACATTACCACCACCCCCAACCAAGCCATGCCCACAGAACCGGTAGTAAAAATATTTAGAACCCACCCCTGATGCCATAGGTTCACCATCACAACTCTAGACTCCTTATCATCTTTGTTGCTCTTCTCTCTACACTTCCTAGAGCCGTGATGGCGAACCTATGGCACGGGGGCCATAGGTGGCACGTGGAGCCATATCGTTGGGCACGCGAGCTCAACTCCGGCATGCGTGCATGCGTCGGCCAGCTGATTTTCGGGCCTTCTGGGCCCACCAGAAGTCAGGAAACACAGTGTTTCCGGCCTCCAGAGGGCTTCTGGGGGGTGGGTGGGGAAGGCTGTTTTTGCCCTCCCCAGGCTCCTAGAAAGGCTCTGGAGCCTAGGGAGAGTGAAAAACGGGCCTCCCGTGCCCACAGTGCCATCACATGCCAAAAACGGGGGGAGCACGGGGGGTTGGGGTGCATAGAATTATGGATGTGGGCACGTGTGCATGTGACCCCACCGCGCTCCCACCGCTTTTGGCACGCGATGGCAAAAAGGTTAGCCATCACTGTCCTAGAGTAATCTTGCATTGTGATGAACAGAACTGGATGCAATATTCCAAAATATGGCCTCACCAGTGCAGTACAGGTAGTCCTCGACTTACAACAATTTGTTTAGTGACTGTACGAAGTTACAACAGCACTGAAAGAAATGGCTTATGACCATTTCAGCATCCCGATGCCATGGTCAGGCAATCAAAAATTGGGACCTTGGCAACTGGCATGTATTTATGACAGTTGCAGGGTTCTGGGGTCATGCAATCACCTTTTGTGAGCTTCTGACATACAAAGTCAACTGGACAACTGCAGCACTTCACTTAACAACTGTGGCAAGAAAGGTCGTACAATGGGGCATGACTCACTTAACAACTGACACTTAGCAACAGAAATTTCGGGCTCAGTTGTGGGCTACCTGTGTAGAACAGTATTGGCTATATTTCCTTGGATAAAATAAAGAACAAACCAGAGTAGAGTAGAGTAGTGTAGGAAGTTAGCACCCGCCCCTCTCCTAGGAAAATGAGATATTTTAGGAAATATTAAAAGGGCAGAATATTCCCCCTAAAAGGGAGGCAGAAACTCAGTCCTCCCACCTTTGTCAATGGGCCATTGAACCGATAGTCAAGGTAAGTAGAACCCGCCCCTGTGCTGTTGATATTGTAAATACTTCATGTATTATTATGTATATAAAGAAGTTAATGAATCCTGCTGCATCAGTCTGCCTGTGTGTGCTTTCTGGATTTAATTTTTGCAACAAACTCTGACACTTAAGTTCCGCATCAGCATTTACACATTTGTGCTCTTAAGAATCCCTCTAGAGTGGGAGGGACTGTTTTTACTGGGACTTATGAATAATCAATTAGAAACTTGATGGAAGAGTGGTTTTATTTATGGTAAGATTATTATATGCATAAGTGTAGGAAGTTAGCACCCACCCCGTTCCTAGAAGAATGAAATATTTTAGGAAATATTAAAAAGGCAGAATATTATGTTTCCCTGGATGAGAAATGGAGAAGCATGTTTTAAAGACGAAGCAACTCCCATCTTCCTGCTCCCAACCTTTGTCAATGGGCCAGAGGCAGAAACCCAATCCTTTGTCAAAGGACCATCATCTGCAACACAATAGGACCCAACTAGCAACAGAAACTAACACAATAAGACCCATCTAGCAACAGAAACTCCCCACATGGCACCTGGAAGATTACATCAGCCAGCAAGGCCAGCTAAGACCTCCCACCCCCTGGGAATCTGGCAACCAATCAGGATACTCTTTCTGGGCTCCAGGAAGTTCAAAGCCAGAGAGGACATAAAACCTGGGGACTCACTGAGACTTGATCCATGTGATCCTGTCCACCATTAAACTATCTTTCCAAGCAGTCTCCATGTTTCCAGTGTCTTTTCCCCCACTTGGAGCTGAACCCAGAAGGATATTTCTTCTAACATAAGGATAAAGAAATATTGAAATACAGTACCCACAATGGTGACATAGAGGTTGTGAAGGGGACAGAATTAGCAGACATCTTTTTTTCTGCCATGTATTGGAACTAAAGTGTGATGTTTCTCTGTGTCATCTATGCGTGTGTATGTGGGTATATACGTAATGCTTATCTTTTGAGAGCCGAATGCAATGAAATTTCATTTTAATGTATACCTGTTAGTGTACATTTAGCGACAATAAATTTTTTATTCTAATCTATTCTAGATCTACATTCTGTTCTATTCTATTAGCAAAAGTTGATCTGTTTGATTAAGGGATAAAGTAATAAGTACTTTTTGTAAAAGATTGGAAATATTTTATAGACTTTTTGCTGAACAAAGAAAAAAAAGTGAAATGGTGAGTTCTGGATTTGCAGATTGAAGAGTGAAATATGGGATAGAAAAATCTGTGTACAGAACTGTAAATTTTAAAGAAAAAGGACGGATATTGCAAAGAAGCCGGGAAATCATTTATTTATTTTTGCTTTCTGTTGCTTTTTGCACTTTTTATTTTATCCCTTCTTTTCCCCAAATTTTCCTGTGTATTTCCATTTAACTATTATTTACATAGAGCGAGTGGGCGGGACTGGTAGAAAGCGTGCTCATAGGAGGGCGGCGATTGGCTGGAGTCCTCCTGACAGCGGCTTCTTAAGACGCCTTTCAACCAATCAGGCTTCTTCTTTCCCAGCAGCCGCTTTCTGTGCCTCCCCAAGGCGTGTGTACAGGGCACGGGTGAAAGACTGATATGATGCGGGCATAGCGAGTTTTAAACGGTGCTGTGCAAAAAGAAAAGGCTGAAACAAATGCGTGCCGGCGAAGGAGGCCTCCTCCGTAGGGAAGAGACTCGTAAAGGAGGACGAATAACTTCTGCGCATGCGCGAATCCTTCCTCGCTTCTGCGTCATTCGTTCCCTTAAGGAAAAAAGAGGAAGGAAGGAAGGCGCTTTGGGCGCATGCGCGCGATCATTTCCACTCCGTATCGCTGTCAAGGTCTCTTCCAGCAGCACCCGCCTCATTCTAAGTTCTGATTGGTCTGCTCTTATCCGGTTTACGGCACTCTGATTGGCGTTGCGCCCCGTCAAGCAAAGGAAGGGGGATCCACCTATCAACATTTCCACGATTGGCCCACCGCCCCTCTCTCCCCTATGTCACCCCTTGATTGGATCCTTGCTGCCTCCGCTCCCGCCCACCGCCCTATCCGCTCGGGCCTTTGCGCCCTGACGTCATGAGTAACGTCACAGCCCCAGCCGCTCCCCTACTGCTAAGTAAATATAGTTCCAACCGGGGTGGGGGGGGGGGGGAAGGAAAAAACTTCCAAGAAAAAGAGAAAGAGAGAGAAAAAAAGAAAAGTCAGCGAAGACCCTCCTTGGCCTCTTCTAAAAAAAAAAAGAAAACTCCCTCCCGCCCGCTCCCCCTCATGGTGTCAAGTAGACCCGCGGAAGAACACATAAGCGAAAGAGGGGCGGTGATCCGTCCCACCCCGTTCCAAGCGAACGGGAGGAGGGCCGAAAGCAGTTCCGGCCGCGTCGCCTAAAAATAGCGCCCCGTGGATATCCATGCGCCCGTGTCAGTGTCTCCGGAGGAGACGGCGGCGAGGAGGAGGCGGCGGCGGCAGAAGAAGCGGCAGAAGCAACGGCGGCGGATGGGTGAGTCTGGCCGCTTTCCCGGGAAGGAGGGAAGGAGGGAAGGAAGGAAAGAAAGAAAGAAGGAGGCCGGGCTTCAAAGGCTGAGGGGGGCTGCGAAGAGTCAGGGCCGCCAAAATCCCCTCAAGAAAGGGAGGTGGAGTTGTGGGGAGGGGGGGGGGGGAGAAAGCTGGTCATGGAGCTCCCCTCAAGTCTCCCCTCAAGTTAGGAAGGAGTCAGCAACGGCCTCGCATTGGGCGGGGGGAGGGGAGGGGGCACGGTCGTAAAGCGAGGAGCGAGCCAGCAAGTTCTCCCTCTCCAACTTCAGTTGTGGGGGGTGGGGGGTGGGGTGGGGGTGGGGGGCTGCGATGGAAAAAAAAACACAAAACAAGGCGCTTTTCGGCGCTTCCATCCCGGATAGCGCGGCGTTTAAGGGACGTGGGGATGATGGCCAGACAAGACCCGTGTCTTATGTGGGGAGGGAGGGGGGGAAGGGAGTCTTCACCGACATGGAGAGGCCGTCTCCTCTCCTTCCTCACCCTCCCCACCCCACCCCGGGACAGAAGGGAGCGTGAGGGGGGGATGCTCTGGGCATGTCAGAAAGGCGCACACGCGTGTCCCGGGGCGTCGTCTGAAGGGAACTTTGGCGTCGTTGGGGGGGGTGTTAGGAAGGTTTAGGGTCCTATTGGTAAGAGGAATGATGGGGGGGTGGCATTGGGGCATATTTCCAGATGGATCCTGTATCCGCAGGTTTGTAAACAGCTGGGGATGTGGGGGGGGACGGGTTAATGGAAATAAATGTCTGGATCGAAATATCTGGCAGTGTGAATGTGCCTTGCATTTAAGGCATGTGTGAACGTGCCTGCATTTTCGTGTGTGCAATGTGCCTGCATTTAAGATGCCTTTTACAGGTAGTCCTCGACTTACAGCCGTTCCTTTCCCGGGGGGGGGGGGGACACCGAAGTTACGACGTCGCTGAGAAAAGTGACTTGGACGGCTGTGTTTCCCCCCCCCCCCCACACACACACTTAACCACCATCGGAGCCTCTCCGGGTCACGTTGATAGACGTGGCGATGCTTTTGACAGCCGACTCGCGGTTATGACGGTTTTGCGGGAGTCACAGGATCGCCTTTGGCGACCTTCTGATGAGCAAAAGTCAATTGAGGGGAAGGGGCGGGAAACCAGATTCGCTTAGCAACCTTGCCTTTGTTGATTTAACGGCTGCCGTGATTTGCTCAACAGAGGTGGCGAGAAAGGTCGTAAAATGGGGCAAAGCTCGCTTAGCAGATTTCTCACATAGCCACATAAATGCTAAGGCTCCATTGTGGTTCTAGGTCGAGGATTTAGCTGTATTTGATTCTCTATATAAGACACAGACCCCCCCCCCCCCCCAAATACTGGATTGCAGTTGAATTGACCTGTATTCAGGATTTTTCACACTTTGGGGGAATGTTTCTTTTTTTTTTTGGGTATGGTTAGCAGAATGTGGAGTTGCAAGAATAAGGGCAGAAATGTGCTGCTCCAGAGGTGGTGTGTTTTGTGTATATCCAACCAGAGAGGTTTTTTAAAAAAAAACACTTTTACCCAAGTCTTTTTCAGTAGGATCTTTTAGAGATCAGGAAGATCATTTTCTACATCTCTTCATTTCTTGTTTTACTGTCCAGGACAAGATGTTCAAGGCAGTTTACAAGCATATTAAGATGTCAGAAGAAGGCTTTGTGTGTGTTTGTCTGGTTTTTTTTTTAATCCATGCCATCTTGTCTGATTTTTCATGGTATTTTTTAGGAAGTAGTGAGGTTGGCCGAGTAAGAGAAAAGTGGAGGGAATAAGTTATGTAAATGGCAATCTTCCTAGTATTAGCTCTTTAGGAAAAATGTGCGGGAGGAAGGATGCCTTTTTCTTGGTATATTCTTGCTCTCTCTCACAGACTCTTATTTCCTCCATATACTCCTCCTCTTGACGATACCCTTATTTTTGCCACTTTACTCTCACCCTCATTTGTCTATGAAATGGAGAAGAGTCACACAAAAACTTTGTAATGGCCAAAGACACCAGTCCCCATTCCATAATGTAAAAAAGGGTATAGAAGTGTAAAGCTACAATATAAAAAGCAAATGATGATATAGTTTGGGTATGGGTCTGTTTTGTGATGATGATATGATATTTGGGAGTGATGTACCAGCTGTTTTTTTTTCTTTTAACTTTCTGAAATTTTTATTGTCAAATAGAACTATTGGATGCCGAGACTAAGTTTGGGATGTTTTGAATTCTTAGTTTGCATATTTGTGAAATAAGGAGGGAAGCAATTAATGGATTGAGCAGGAGAATCTTTTTTGAGTTTAGGGCTTAGGCTTTCAAGAACTACTACATTATGGCAGATGTAATGGAAGGGATGCTTTCTCATCAAATAAACAGAGGAGTACATTGCTCTTTTTGTTTTATTTAAAATTTTGAGCTGGCCTTGGCTAGAGTGGCAAACTCTAGCTGGAAATATTTATCCACATTCTGTAACATCAATAGAGATACCTGTTTTGGTCTACTGGGAGAAGACAACCATGGAAACATTTTCTCATGCTTGCCGAACAATTTAATTTTTCAATTTTACTGACAGTATTTAAAAATTAAAAAAAAACAACAACATTATACTAAGTTTTTTTAAAAAAATAAGGCTTGATTTTTTTGCCAGGAAAAAACATGACAAGGTTCTTTTTATGTCATTGCAAAACATTGTTCCTACTTATGTAGGTGCCCTGTTGCTGATTGGAGAACCCATGTGTTTAGAAATCTATCTTTATTAAGCGTTTAATGAGTGGCAGTAGGCGTTTTCTTTCAATGGGTGTTGATAGTTTGGTATTGTCTTTCTGGCTTAGTATATAAAAATGGTGTAAAACTTGTAAGCCTTGCCACGGGTGCTGTTTAGCTCACAGGTTTTCCTTGTGAAACACTTAGCTCTAGGAAGTGAATAGACGGGAGTATTTTTTCCCAGAATTGCAACAATGTCCCTTCCTAGATAATACTAGTTCTTCCAAACAAGAGAATTTTGTTTCCTTTCAATGTTCTACTTCAAAACCTAAACAGCCAAAACAATGTGTCTAATATGTGGCAATTTTAAGAATAAAGTTAACCTTGTGTTGAATAAGAATATAAAACAGTCCCTGATTATTGTATTGATAGATACAGGTGTATTTTGATTCATCAATTGGCGAAGCATAGGTTGCCATATTTCTTAAGAAAATTTAAAATTTTATTTTAATAGTTTATTGTTTTTAATATGAAGCTTAAAAGAAATGGCAGCATTTTTAAAAATTAACCAAAATTGTCCTAAAATTTTCACCTTTTTTCTGTGTTGAAAATTATATGATTTCATTTTTACTCATTTTCAGGCTAGTTGCTGTTCATATCAAAGATGAAGAAAAACAATTTAATTTAGTATTTAGTATTAATTTAGTATTAGCCAGCAACAATAGATTTGTATTTATTTTAGAGTATAGTTATGATGGAATTGTAACATCTAAAGTTTAATAATAGTGGGATTAAGATATATTTTGCTATGAATAATGGGAACACTTATAAGTTTGGGGAAGATAACCAGTATTAAAGCAAGTGGTTTGGGGAAGATTATAAAGTGAAAATGCAACGGCTCTAAGATTAATTTTGCATATCTACTGATGAGTGAAGTATGAGTAAAATAAAAGAATGGTTATCCATGAATATGAATTATAAAACATGTCTTGGAAATATCTAACATGAATGTAATACGATGAGCCCTGGAAGCAAATGTGTTGGACTACTTGGCAAATGACTTTGCAAAGTGGAATTGCTCAGTGTAAAATGGTTATAAGGATATGAATACTTTGCCTGCTGCTATTGGTGAATGTTTGTCCTGCAATTGAAATAATGTGGGGAAAAGGGGTAGGGAAGAGCAGACAAGTAGCATCTGGAAATGGAAATAGGTGAGGTGACATGATGAGGTATGTTCAATAGCATTTTTAATTTGGATCCGTGTAGCAGGTGGATTAAATATAGAAAGTGGGTGTGATTTTTTTTTGAGCACTTGAGAGTCTGATCTGAGAGTCATATTTTAACACTGCTTTCATTACTGCTATCTGTCTGAAACTCTTAACTGTTTAAGAAATTTAGGCTTATGATCTAAGTGAAGTTTCTTGTTCTCCAGTCAGTAATTTACGGATTGAAGACATGTCTTTTCCTTTAGTATAATACTACAGCATTCAGATCTATGGTTTCTTCATTGCTATTGTCCAGTATTTCTGAAAGAACTGACAATGACATTTGAACGCTTCAACATTAGAATGATTACTGGTATATTAAGGCACATAGTATAAAGTTTCATACTTCTTATGCCTGAAATCTTTGGAGATTAATATGTACATAATTTTATTAGTTTATTCTTAATGATTCTATATATCATAGCTATTTGGTCAAATGTACATAGTTTGTCACTGACTTGATACTTGAGGAAACAAGGGAGTGTTATCTTGAGTTCCAGAGCTTCCTCACTTTGTGCATATTTAATTGTATGTAACAACTGCCTACAATTTTTCCAAATATAGTAAATGTCAAATGTCTTTGGTTATGATGCTAAATGCTCTATTGGCCATTCTGCTGGGATATTAGGATATTAGCAACCTGCTGTTATGGAAAACCCCTGATTATTAAGTGAGAATTCTTCCATTTGTTCTTGCAAAGGAACAATATTATAATGTTACATTTTACTTAGGTGTCTTGCAATTTGTTACAGTATGTTTTTTTAATTCTAGCAAATATTGCTTCACCACAATTATTAATGGAAATACGCTTGCTTCAAAACCATAATTTGAAGTTGACTTATTCTCATTAACCAATTAACCAGAACGACCCTGTTAGGAAGATGTAGACAACTTAGACACTAATTCTTAATATGAGTCTTAAAAAGGCTAGCATGGATATCTGCTGATCACAATTAAAAGATAGCCGCTATGCTACAACTTCAGATACTAATGACCTTGAGTAAACAATACAATGGTTTAAACTATCACATAAATCTAAAATACAGCTAAATGTTCGTCTTATTAGTGAGATCATGCTGGAAACTGCAAATCGTTTTAATTCCTGCTACTGCAGGTAAAGCTGAAGTGACCTCTATCGCTGGTAGGCCAGCTGCTCTTTATATGGCAGTTGCTTCAATGAGTTCCTTCAAGAGAGGCCTGGGCTAGCTGATAAAAAGCGACAGCAAAAATTGTAACAGTTCCTCCTCCTCCTCCTCCTCCTCCTCCTCCTCCTCCTCCTCCTCCTCCTCTGTTGTTGCTTCTCTCCTTGCAATTCTCCATTTTTATAGCAAGCTGGAAAATGTCCAGAACTGCAAGACTAATTGTTGCTTCACATGATTTACTTTTAGTTGAATATGCCTTTATTTATCCCTCCATTACAAATTACTCCGAAATAGTTCTTTCCATCTTTGTCCAATTTCTTCATTCCTCATGCCTATTCCCTATACATTTCTTTTCTTCATAGGCTTTTTTCTTGGTGTCGATTGTACCGTTAGCGGTTGATAATTTATTTCTACATTATGGCTCAAGTGTATAACAAAATGTTCTAAGTATATATGCTGAAACTCGAAGACTATGAAGGGGAAGTTAATTTTCCTTATATTAGCCTCCCTGTTTTATACTAAATTATGTTTTCTGCTGATGGCTGGTGTTGACAAAATTGGAGATTAATGAATAAATAAGACACACTATAATTTGGGATTCTTTAGGAAATTATGGATAGTCCATCAAAGCTTTAGCAACACTGTTCTGCTTTAACTTGTTTTTTTTTTTTAAAAAATGATTCAGCTGATTCAATAACATGAATGTAAACTTCAGTGCAAAAGGATAGGAAAGGACAGTTTGAATTAGCTGGAATAATTTGTATTCCAGTGAATATCTACAAATGACAATGTGCTGTTATATGAATAGTTGTTCTGCAGTAACTAGAGTGGAAAAAGTTTGTCCTTTTATCAAGTGTTGTGATACTACTGCCTGACCTTTGGGCCTTTGAAAATAAGTATGGGTGTTCCTAAAGTGGGGAGGAAGAAGAGGAAGAATTCTGGGCTCTGGGAATCCGCCACAAAGAACACAGTACAGAGAGCTTATTAATCATGTATGTTGCTGCTAAAGTTCTTGCTTTCCAGGAGGAGTTGCTATTGATATGTCCAAATTGTTAGGGCTGTATAAAGTGTGATTCCCTCTTACAATAATTACTTGTTAACATTACATCCCAGGCGCTTGTCTTTTTTTATTTTATTTAGGAGAACCAGGCGGTATACATGATGCTTCCTCCTCCTGTTTTTCCCCAAATAGCTTACCTGAGAAATCGTAACTGATCCAAACTCAGTAACATTGATCTTCTATAGGTAAGAGTAGAGGGGCCTAGGTGTATTCTAAAGCCAATCCACCATCTTAACCTGGAATGATCCACTTAACAGCTGATGCCATGATGCAGATAAACTAGGTGCTCTGCTCTATGCTTCTACTTAAAGCAGGTGGAGGAGAGTGCCTGGAGGCCAGCAAAGCTGTGTTTTACATGACACAGATGTCCTGATGTGATGCTCGGAGTGAAGTGCTACTTCATTTTCCATAGCACATCTCAAGGGGGTGGTGCATCGGGGAAGCATTGATTGAAAATCTACTGCCTCTTGAGGCTTCACAGAAGCCTACAAACTGTGGTTTTGATATGAGTTGTGATAAAGTCCAGGCATTTCCCCGATTCAAGGAAAGTTCTTTGAACAGATCAATGGCTGGAATAGATTAACTGACTGTAAATGTAGTGTAAAAGGTATAAATGAAACCTATTTTCTTCCTATTCTATGGGAAATGTAGTGTAAAAGGTATAAATGAAACCTATTTTCTTCCTATTCCACGGGAACTCTGTAAGTTTATCACTTGATATAAAGTATCTGGTGTCTGTAAGTATTTTATTTAAAACATATAGCCAATTTGTAATAAATGCATGTATGATTGCAGTAGAAAGATTTGATTATAATCAGTACACTTGTTTATTTTATCTTCCTCATTCTATCCTAATTCTTGCTAATGGTTGGAACAAGCTTGTTACGAGATATTATTGCTTCCTGAGTTTTCCTTAAATAACACTTGTTGAAATGTACTACATGTGGTTGACTGTCTGATTTAGAAGTGTATCTGGCATAGTATCCAATGAATGAATAAAATATAGTGGCAGTTGAAAACAAACATTGAACTACAGCAATCTTACGCCTACTGAGTGGGAGAATTTTTAATATGCTCCCAGAGTTTGAGTAAGTGTCTGCATAACTACCTGCTTGTTGTAAGTAAGCTTAACAAGTTATGAAACAATTCATCATATATTATATCATCATATATGTTTCTAGTTATTTATGAGATTCAGCCTAGAGTGCTAAAAATTCTGGCAAAAGTGACTGAAAGCCCAGTCATATTACTATAACTTCATTTGTTTCGTTTTCAATCATGTTTCTTTGTACATAGATTAATGGAAGATTTGTTACAGTGTCGTTAAAACTCTTACAGAAATGAAATCATTAAGTCGGACTTGCTTTGAATTTCATAATATGCATGATGGTATTTGCCCTTACCTTTTGAAGCAAAGAATAGTAATCTGTCCCTTTGTGGCTATGCATTGAATAGAATATTTCAACCATAGTGATCTGAAAGGTATAGTTGGATTGCATACTGGCTCTTTTTTTTTTTTTTTTCAGACAACTGTTCTTGTTAATTTTAAATTGGATCTGTCTTCTATGCCCGGGGAACATAAAAACATGAGGGTCTGTCCTAGTTCTGCATTTATTCACTTGATTAAATTTATATGCCTCCTATTTTACTAACAAACTTAAAAACAGAAGTACAAGCATTGGATATTATTTCATTTCATATAGTAGAGCAGCTGTGATGATGCCTTTGGAATGCTTTTAGTCAGGTGGTAGAGAAATAAATTCCATGGGACCTCTCAACTTGTGTTGAATTATGTCTTCCATCATAGTATCTCTTGATAGACTCGTCCTCCATGAATTTATTGAATAATATTTTAAAGCCTTTGAAGTTGGTAGATATCACCATATCCTGTATAAATTAATTGCATGACTCTTTGAATAAGTACTTTTTCAGCTCTTGTGAGTTACCTTATACAAGTTGCCCTTAACTTACAACAATTTGTTTAGTACTTTTCAAAATTACAATGACACTGAAAAGTGACTTATGACCAGTTTTCACACTTATGACGGTTGCAGCATCTGTATGGTCATGTGATCAAAATTCGAGCAGTTTGCAACCAGCATGTACTGTATTTATGATGGTTGCAGTGTCCTGGAGTCCTATGCTCACCATTCATAACCTTCCCAGCTGGCTTTTGACAAGCAAACTCAATGGGAGAAACCAGATTCTCTTAACAACTGCATGATTCACTGAATAACTGCAGTGACTCTCTTAACAATTGTGGCAGAAAAGGTTATAAAATGGGGCACAACTCACTTAATAACTGTCTTGCCTAGCAACATAAATTTTGGGCTCCATTATAAGGAGGACTACCTATAAGGAGGACTACCTATCAAGGACTACCTATAATCAGCTTTATTCATTGAAGTGTTTTGAGAAAGGGCAACAATTTCTTCCTATTCACTTTCTCTATGCTGTGTATGATCTTGCACATCTTGATCAGATGCTCTTTCAGAAGCTTAAAAACAAACCAAGATATATTTGGTTTTATAAATGCAGCAGAATGCTAGATATAGTTGGCATGAATTGTGATTAACATCACTCAGCTTAGTAGGAAGAAACAAGTAGAAGTAACAAGTCAGATGTTTTGGCAGAGAACAGAGGAATGCAAAGTTAGGAATCTCTATTTCTAGTGCCTACTTGTATGTGTGTCAAAGTCTACCAGCTGGATTTGTGCTAGCATAGGATTAAAATTCACAACCTCTCATTTTTAGCCCAGTGCCTTTAACAACTACATCAAACTGGTGCCCAGAAGATACCTGTAGAGATAAAATAAACATCACCTAATTTGTGCACTTGCTACATTTTTAGGTTAAAGTTCAAAAACAAGAAAACAAGCATTGCTAGAAAGATTTAAGAACAAGTCAGCCACGTGTCTTAAGCAGTTATTTGTAATCTACCTCACTGCACAGTTCATATTAGTGTAGGTATGTATGTGTATTTGTATAATAATTTGTGCATATGTAAGCATGTATGCATATACACAATTTATTATCAATCCAAATTGGGGTTGATGAAGGCCTCTTCAATGAAGGTTATGGATTATAATCTAGCACACTGGTTGAATGCAGGTTAGTAATGTTTCTCATCTTCCTGGTTAGCATACACATACGTGTGTGTGTGTATGTGTGCGCGTGCGCATAGTCAGACTTTTATAGGATGAAGTTGATCTTACTATATCTGTAACTGGAAAATAAGTCATTTTTCTAATTTATTCTCTTGAAAGAGCAAACATTCATACAGGAACTAACAACCTGAAACCACAAAAGAATGTGTGGTAAGTAGTTACCTCCTCAAAATGCAAGCGCTGTTGCAGCTACGAGGTGAAAACTTCAGGTGAAAAGGACACATTATCTCCTTTCCCCCAAACACTGGAAAATTGTCCAGCATGGACCCCAAACAGCTGAAAAACAGCATTGAACAGGATCAAAAGAATAAAGTTTCTGAATTAGAAATAAAACTACGGTACATTGCTTTCTTGTGCTTTCTTTGTTCATAGATCTGTAAATGACAACCATTATAATATAAAAGATTCCATTTACATTTTCTACCAGTAAAAGTAGGGACGCAGTGGCTAAGACGCTGAGCTTGTCGATCAAAAGGTCAGCAGTTCAGCGGTTCGAATCCCTAGTGCCACATAACGGGGTGAGTTCCCGTTACTTGTCCCAGCTTCTGCCAACCTAGCAGTTCGAAAGCACGTAAAAAATGCAAGTAGAAAAATAGGGACCACCTTTGGTGGGAAGGTAACAGCGTTCCATGCGCCTTTGGCATTTAGTCATGCCAGCCACATGACTATGGAGATGTCTTTGGACAGCTCTGGCTCTTCAGCTTTGAAACGGAGATGTACACCGCCCCTTAGAGTTGGGAACGACTAGCACATCTGTGTGACGGGAACCTTTACCTTTACCAGTAAAAGTAAGGGGATATTCACTTCAGATTTACCGTTTATCAGTCAATTATTCTGTTGCTGGCCATGGGTGCCAATAAACTGATATACATTTATTTAATAGTATTTATTTGTAGTAATAATATTAACAGACATTGAAAAACTTCAGAGTAACAAAGATTTTACCATAAAACAGAACCTACTTAAAAAAATGGAGGAAAATAATTTTTTGTCAGTAGCGGTCATACCAATAAAATAGTCTCAAATGTGATGTTGAAAAATCGGGATTCTAAATGAATTCCAAAAGAGATTCTATAATAAAGATGCTATCATTGAGAATATAGTATGTATTTTCTACATTGACAGAAAGAAACCCTATCTGACTTCCCTGTGCATTGTGCTGATAAGAGAAAAGGCATTTGCTAGGGCAGCCTTAACATAAGTAATTTAGGGTTTTAAATGCTAAAAAAAATGGAAACAAAATAAATATTTTAGCATGAGTGCAGTATGCTCCTTCCAATAATTTATTAGCATGAAATGATATTTTCATTTGAAGGTTCTAATCTAGAAGATAATCAGATGTGTATAAAACACATGGCCTAGTATGAATTTAGATACATGGTACTGAAATTGAAATTACTTAGGTGAAATGCCCTAGTTTTCATATTAATAACACAAATTTAGCTGCAGTTGAATTGTTAATGAACATTTTGGAATTTATAACTTTCTGGTATCTTAAATTAAGATATGATAGGCTGATTTGAGCATCAGACACATTTTAAATTCTGCGTAGGTGTTTTATTTTTCTGTAATTGCAACAAGTGCCTGCATAAAATATTGATTAGGATAGATATTCAGAAAACAATAAAGAAGGCAATCATACTTAACTTCATTTATAATACAAACCATCACAATAACCAGGTTCATTCCCTATGTTAAGTCAGAATCAAACAAAACCCAGCATACAAATATTGGGTTTGTGCTTCCAGTTCATGTATGGAAAGATATATGAAAATAGATTTTAATAGATTAATGAAAAATTAATATCTACTTTAGTGTTACTCATTTTAGTGAGGTTTTGTTTGTTGTATTAATTGTGGAAAATAATGTTTCACTTCTTAACCGATTAAATATTAGTTGAAGATTATGGAAGAAAAAGAGAAGCTATTAGCTGGTAGGAAAAAAAATAGATTGCTAAAATTTGTCACTATATCGATACAGTAAGCATTTGATTTAGAACCCCAATCAAAGGCATGCTGCGAATTAGCAATAAAAAAAAATTAAAAAGAATAACACTTTCAAGGGATGCTGATCCTCACCAGCCCCCACTTTTTGCTGATGCAAGTTGAAATAGTAGATCAGTGTGGTTGTTGGTATTTCAGCTGTTGCCAGCCGATCATAAGCAGACATTGCTTCAGCTGCTTTAGTTCTTCAGGCAAGGAGATAGTGAAAGACTTGAGGATGTACTGCCAACTTTGAATTATTTGGCAGGAACTCCTCCTTCTGTTGCATTAGATTTGCAGAAGCATCTGGCATGCACTGTAACTCCACTATTACCAGTTTGTAGGGTCTGTTCACATAAAACACGATATTGGAAAATACAGTCATGATCACCTTTTAGTTTTAATGTATCTGGAAGTGAGTCTTGGAAGGGGCTGAATTGTTGCCATTGGTATCGCTTAAAGACAATTTCAAATTGTGGTTCAGATGTTGGCTTATTCTGAAGCTTCTAAATAAGTTATTTTTATAGAGTTAAGATGATAAAATCTTAACCAAGATCAACTTTAAAACGGAATGTTTAAGTGAGGTAGAGAAATACAGTGCTATTCATGCGCAGCACTGTACATTTTGAATACCTTTAGAGACAAGTATATCTCTTAATACCTTTAGGGACAAATATCTAAGTGATAAAATGTCCCATGAAACGAAGAGGGTTGTTTTTATTTAAAATATATTAAACATTAATGGGTTGATTTCTTGCAATCCAGCTGAGGCAAACACCCAGTACAAAAGGGAAAAATGCAGAAAAGTAAAGGAGTAAAAAAACCCCTAATTTTTATTTCTTATGTACTCCACCTTCCTGTTACTCCTTCCTTTTCTGCTCTGACATTCTAGTAAGCCAGGAAGTCTTCAACTAAACTTAAAGCGGAAAGCTCTATATTTTAACTGGAAAAGTGTTTCTAGCTTTAGAAGAAGGCAGTTACACTTTTAGTAAAATAAGATAATACAAGCACAGTTTATTTTATATATAATGCTGAATTAGTTCCTCTATCTTGATATTAGTTTACCACTTGAACATGGGTAGGAAAAAAGAAATGCATAACTTGCATGAAACTCTTATCATCCATCTGGACAGCTGGGTTTGGTGCCACCATTGAGTTGCTAATTTTATAAGGTTCTTTCTCTTATGTATGTATTATTATTATATATGCAACTATTAGCGATCTGTATTTTAAATTTTGTGACTTGGTCTTGGACCGTAAATAAATGAATGTTGGTGGCTTTGTTTATTTAAACTTGTTTTCCTGCTTGACTTTAGGCAAATAACTCATTTTATTCATAGCTATTTTCTTTATATATAGTTATATATACTATTAATGTAAAGTTATTTTAAAGCAAATATGGAGAAAAATAACATTTTTGAAATGGATTTTGAATGAAAATATAAGCCATATTAATTTGCTAAGAAGTTGTATTCTTGAATCTTGTGATGGCTACCAAACACAAATTTTCACTTTTTTCCCCCAGTGTAATTTTTCCACTGAGAATCTGCAGAGAGAGAGAGAATTTTGACAATTTTATCTAGGAGCGCCTACATTTTGACAGCACTGTCAGAAATCCATCACACTTAAAGCAAACTATTGCCATATAATTAGAGCCTGTAAAGTTAAATTTTATTCAGCTAGTATGTGTAGCAATCAAGGCGTCAAATGACTGAGTCTTGTTCTATCTTGGACATGAAGCCAGATGGGTAACCTTGGGCCAGTCATTCTCTCTCAGCCCTAGGAAGGAGGCAATGGCATGCAAAACTGTGCCAAGGTAACTTTAGGAACTAGGTCAGAGAATCATAAGGAGTCAACAGTGACTAGAAGACTGGAAGATATATTACCGTATATATGATTGATTAATAGATTGCATTTATTGAATACAGTATATAGTGTACTGAGGACCCTAAACTAAAAGTGTGATTCCAAAGGTCAATATTTAAAGATCACACTCTGTTGCAAAATATATACTATATGATAACTTTAACTGGAGCTTTTTCTTAGGACACATTTTCTAGCTCTTTTAGTTCTTTATTTTGTGTGTGAAAAAGACGTAACTGACAGCTCACATGTAGGTTTTACATTTAAAGAAGTAGCCATTAAGTATCCAAATTAGTGCTTCAAACTGTGAACTTATTTATACTTAGGAAACAAAATTGAATGTAACCATCCTTGGGTTGTTCTTACGATTTTGCTTAAAAAATCTTTTTGCATGTCAAACTAAATCAGGTTTACTTGCATGTATATTTCACTGAAGTTACTTGGATTTTAATATTTGCATATTTTAAAATATTTTGATGAAATATTACAGCCTGAGTTTATTTATATGAGTAACTGTTGTGTTTTTGCAGTTGAAATGGACAGTAAAATCTTAATTCAACTTACTATGCAAACATTGAAAGTTCAATCTTATGATATTAATCATATTAAAAAAATATGACATGTACACCTTAAAACATAGTAAAGCAAGGGTTACAATGGTAGAGAGATAAAATACGTCATGCATTACAAGGCCTTTTTTCTAAAGCTCATCATGACATGTTAACTACGTATACAGACTAATAACAGTTGAATTATAAAGATAAATTATTTTTCCTAGGTGTTCTGATTCGTCTATGCTTTCTATTAAGCTATAAATATTTGGCCAGAAATATTGCTGCTTAAAGAATTTGGGAATACAATGCAGACTGCCCTTGGAGGCATCCACCTATACATAACCTTAGATTAGCATTTCAAAATTAAATAGAAGAGATGGAAGATACAGGGCATTTCAGAGGGAATACAATAAATGCAGTTGTCTGTCATATGATGCATAATATATACTGGCAATGGCTACCAAGTTACATAACTTTAGAAGAGCAGACAGCAAGATTATCACTAAGAATTACCTATAATAATTATGGAATGCCAGCACCAAAAGTAGATATGCATTATAGATGTGCACTAGAAGCTATAGCAGTAGCCATAAGTTGGCTACTGTGAGAATCCAAATTAGGATTCTAACACAGCTCTTCATACGAACAGCCAGCCAGGCCTTGGTAAAATGCTTTGTGTGGGGCTACTGTAAGAAGGAGATATATCACTGTGATTTAAATTCCACAAAGCTATTATTTTCCCTATTAAGAAACCCAGGGTGGATTTGATTTAAATCACAATTTAAATGATTTAAATCACTAGTAAAAAGGCTTGATTTAAATCAACTTGATTTAAATCATAATTTTTAAAGAGCAACTGTCATCTCCGTCGCACAGCAGCTCCTCCTCTGACCCGCTGTTAACTCACCGACAGTCCCATTCACTTTAATGGGACGGCTGGTGATACGACAGTGACACAACACGATGAGGGACATAGCAGGCAGCAGATGAGTGGATGCCCGCTCACAGGCGCTGCCATGATGGATCTGAAATGACAAGTGTTTTTAATATTATATTTATAAGCTGCTTAGAAGGTTTCACTTTCATTTTTACTGCTTGCTCTTCCTCCTCACACTTAAGAGCTGGTGGTACAGATGCATTTCTCTTCAAACAATTATACAGTTTGTAGTATAATAGATTTGTAAAACAGGGGGATAAAGGAATATTCCTGAACTTTGTTTTATGATTTATCTCATGGTTACTATAAAATTGTGTGAATGCATCAATGCAGTGCATGTTATCTCAGCTTGCAGAGCTTGGATTCATTGAATGAGTTTACCAAAAATGTAAATATTGCAGAATATACAGCCTCATGCTACATAACTAAGCTCCATTTCATGCTGAATAAACTAAATTATTAATGTATCTTAAATAGAAAACTATATTTAGATAGATTTTTACTCCAAAGGCATTTTATTAAAATAAATTTGATAAAAATAAAATCCCATTTAAATAAAAAGAAACTGATTTTTATCCACCCTGAAGAAAACTAAAATATTTTGCGGGGTTTCTCTTTCAGTAGCTGAAGTTTCCATGAAAGCCAACATGTGGAAAAGGCAATTAATCTCACTTTCTCCAGAGGCACAGCCACAAGTAAAGTGCTCCTACCAAAAATTGCTTTTAAGTCTAAAAATAGGAGATGTATCTTCTGCCTTCTAATCTTATCTAAATGATTAGGCACAGGGCAGGGAAAGAGGTATAAAACAGACCTCGGTTTTAGAATACTACAGCGAAGAGGTGTCAAATTTTCAAGAATGCAGTTTCAGGCTCTGCAGTTTGTACTTCTATATACATACAGCCGATATAATATTAAACTTTGTATGTGTATTTATTTGTGCTTTCTAGTCAGTATTGCCTCCTGGTGATTGTCTGGACAAGTTTCCCTGGCAAGATTTCACAAGTTATTTGCCACTGTGTTTTACCCAAGGCTTGGTATGTGTCACTAGCCCCAAGTACTAAATTGTTAGAAATTATACTATCTTCTGATCGTAACTAGTTTGAGATAATATTATAAGCAACAGCAGTGGGTCCTTGAAAAGTGCCTACATACCTAAACAAAAGTCAAATGAAAGTCTACAAGAAAACAATGCGAGGGAGTGAAAACAAAGGGTCTACAGTTACCTTCCCCTAGGCACCACCCTTGAAAAAAATGCACCTCAAGTGATCCCATTTTTAGGTGGGCAAGTCCACTCACAATCTAATGCAGCTCTGTGTTACCTAACAAGTAAATTGGGCCAACAGGATCATACTCACAACCAGGATTTTACCAAGTGTGCTATTCTGTGTCCTATGTTATTTTATTAATGCAAAAAGGCATTCTAAGCTCCACGAAGCATTTCCTTTTATTCTGAAACTCCCATTATTCTAAAAGCAGAGGGGAAAACTGTACGTCCTACATAATTTTATACAGTTCTGACATCCCTCTCTTGAATTTATTTTTCAAATGCCCTGAATGCTATGAACTTTTATCATAACCTTTTTCCAATTCAGCAATGTCCTCCTTGAGATAAACTGATAAGAATTTTATAGAAGTGTAAATAAATATATGCAAGAAAAAGCATTTCCAGGGAAAATTACCTTGAACCATATACCTTGCCACCTAGGTTTCGCTTCCTGAATCACACAGTTACATCTTTCTAAGTGAGTAAGTGAGTTCATAGTTTCTGCTGTAGCTTCTTACACATCTATATTTTCCTGATAGTGAGAATAATCAATCAGTGGAACGGCTTGCCTCCAGAAATTGTAGGTGCTCCATCACTGGAGGTTTTTAAGAAAAGATTGGACAACCATTTGTCCTAAGTGGTGTAGGGTCTTCTGCTTGAGCAGCGAGTTGGACTAGAAGACCTCAAAGATTCCATCAAACTCTATTATTTTGTGTTCTGTGTTCTACAGCATATTTCTGTTTGATGTCAGTGAGGCCTGTATAGGAAACCTTAGTTGCTGATTTTGATTGAATAAACAATTTGCACTGCAGACCTGAGCAGCTCTCTGAACTGAGTTGTCCTTGAAAAGGTGAACAAGGTGGTTAGTACTGGAATGGATGGCCACCAGGACATTGCAGGACTCTGGATTAAAGTGGGAAATCAAAGAAACATCCTTGAAGGAAAGAATGACAGGTCTGCCCATGTCCTAACCAGGCGCAAAGCCTTTTTGCTGTTTAAGAAGAAAATAACAAAGTGCTTTATATGTTTTCAGACATTTCATCAGTCAGAGTAGAAGCATTCATTTAGTCTTTATTCTGTGACATCAACTGTGGATTAAAACTGCTTGTAAAATATCCCAAAATGGCTTTTGTCAGAGGACAGCACTTACTGCAAGATCCATATGCAGTCAGATGTCTGTTCCATGCAATATGTACGGTTACTCCTTTTCAAGAGTTGGTGTTGTTCCCAGCCTTCAGAACTTAGCAATCAGCATTGAAACACTGGAATATTTTTTGGCAGAGTACAGTAGCTATTTAGCAGGAAATCAAACTGTCTTGGAAGAAATACAACTCACATTTTTTTTCTTCAAACTATACCAGCGAGCCTTACGAGTTGCATTTTTAGGGTGATTATTGTTTGGAAGTTCTGCCATTATCAAGTCAGTGTTGTAGAATTGTTTCCAGGTGGCTTTCCAAATTGGAAACACATTGATAAACTGTGTGTATTCTAGGGAAGTAAAGTTGACCAGTCCCTGCTTTAACACATAGTTTCAATCCAATTGTAGAATAAATTTCCAGTGGATCATTTCCAGGGGCATGCCATGCTTCAGAAACATTGATGGTAAAGCTGCAGTCTTCAATTTTTCACTCCTGGTGTGCTTTCTTAATTACTAAATTGGAAATACACACCCACTCACATTTCAGTAGGCCTCCAACTTCCTGTAAGAAGAAAAATAAAAACCCATTGATGTAGTCAACTTTTAGCAAATCTAAGAAATGCTAATTGGATCATGAACACAGGGACACAAATAAGTTTCCCAGATTGCCATGGATGGTCAACGCATATAATATAATTGTATAAGATTATAATAATATAATAATATAATCTGATACAATTGTAAAGATTGCCAAATACTTCTGAGCCTACTGAAGACCACGAATCTCCAAAGAATCTGAAAGGAATGAAAAATTTAGTTGTTTCCTGAATACCTTGACTACTTTGATTATCAATATGTTTTGGGCAATCCCATTGTCTGATTCTGCATTGAGGATTGAGGTTAATCCAATCAGGAGAATTGTGAAAGATGAATTTCCAGACTGACTTCAGAAGAACAAGCCATCATGTGAAAGTGTTCCCCCCCATTCTTTATGAACTGTTTGCAAATTACTAACTTTCTGTAGGGCCAGATAGTGTTGAAGCGTTCAAATTAGTGATTCACTCCAGGTTGTTATTCTAATCCATGCTTTTGAAGATAATGCCCGATTTGGTCCATAAGTTGTGATCGGTGTTTGCTTATTATTCTTCACGATTGTCACATCTACTGTGTACTGTGCTATGTGCCTTGATACTACAGTTTTCAAAGGAATGGAAAATCCTACATTCTTGAACTGCAGTTGAAGCTAACTCCTCTCACTTTAATCCTCATAGCCCATAGTGAAAAATACCTGGAAGGTGAATCTCTGTAATATTTAAAGGACTACTGGCTCTCTCGCCATGAATGAGTTCTGTTTCCCATTTTCTCTATTTTATGCTTTCTTAATAAGCATTACCATAGTTTGCTAGAGAACAGTGTCTTGATTCTGCTGTACAATATGCCCATTGTCTATTAAAAAAATACTTTTTTCATTAAGAATGGCTAATTTGAAATTTGTTCGTGTTTGCTGCTTCATCATGACGTATTGCAATTCTTTGTGTAAAAACCTTAGAAATCAGTAGCACAGGTACTTTTTTTAGGTATAGGTCATCTTTTAATAAATTTACAAGCCTTTGGTTCCATTTCTGTGGCCAATGACGTAGTGTTACAGTTGGAAAAATGTGCAAGCAGAAAAGAAATGTTCAGATTGGTAATTGGCTTGTTAGTGATGTGTGAAAACTTACAAGTTTTACAGTAATGAATATAACCTTGAATTTCTCAGCTATTTGTCAATCCGTATGTTCCTGTGAAATAGCCTTTTGGGAAAACGAAGTGCTGCATAAAAAGTCTCAAATGGATTTATTTTTAAACAGCATTCAAAAGTTGTTAGTTCTTGAATAGTATCTTATATGTGAGCCTACGCCATTGTTAGAGAAGAAGTTACAGAAAAATACTGAAAATGAACAAGGCCCAGAAATTTTGGGCTTCAATTTGATTTTTTTTTGTGGGAAGTTATTGGAATGACATTTCCTTCCAGTACTGGAAGGAATTTTATCCTGTTGACAGTAAAACAGAAAGGCCACATATTTTGATTTAATGTAAAATATAGAAATTAAAGAAATTTCTCTTTAAAATATATAAATATCTTACAATAAATAATGAATACATTTTGCCTTACAATATACTTTGTTATATGTTTAAAAAGGAGTTGTTGATTTTTTTTCTACATAAAACATTGAAAGATTACTGCAACATTGATATGCCTTTTGTGACTGAATTAGACCTATGTGATGTGAATGCTTTAATATTTAACCATTATAGGACTGAATTCACAAGGCAATATAATAGAGTTGTCTAATGCTTTGCACTTAATTTAGAAATAGAGCTTTTCAACATATATGAATGAGAATGCAACTCATTAAAGTAGACATGCCCTTTTCCAGGTTCATCTGATTGTTGAGGGAAGATGCACAGCACTAATGTAGAAACATTACTGATATAAAATAGATGTTTTTAACTGTTTTTCTTCTTTTCTTAATTCTAGATTTCTAAATCAACACCGTGCATGGTTCTCTGTTTGGGCTTTAGTTGTGGAAGAGAAATGCCTACCATGTGCTAGGATACAAGGTTGTGGATCCTTTTATTTCCGTGGTTCTGGAATATAAAAAGAGAAACAGGACAAAATGGGGAGGAAGAAAATACAAATCACAAGAATAATGGACGAGCGGAATAGACAGGTGAGAAACAATACTTCTTTGGAAATACCAATATACCTAGCTTGCATTCATTTTTATAAACATTTGAGAAGGACTACTTTTTAAAGCTATGTTTCCCCCCTACAACTTCATCCTGATAGCCATCATGGACAGGAGCTACAGAAGAAAGTATGATTTTATTTGGTGATATATTTATTTCTTATTATCTAAACCTATTGTAATTATTAGCTTTATTTATGAGGATTGCACAAACTCATTCATCATTTTTTTAGGTTCAAAGTGTTGCAAAAGTTTGAGAATCCCTGTGTTAACCCATCTATAATGTATTCTGATTTAAGCCCCCCCCCTCTCCCCCCCCCCCCCCCCCCCCCCCCCGGTATGATACAGAATACTCAGTGAATTTATAATGATATTTCCATTGCACTGGAATGGAATCTGCTTACAAGAGCTACATATTATTTATGTGACAGACCTTTACTCAACAACACAGATTTATATATAGAAGTTTGTCAATTACTTGAAGCAGACATTCAATCATAGATTTCTGTGAGCAGTGTTAGAAGTTGTAGCTATTTCTTTAACCTACATCTCTTTGTCTTTTTAAAGCTCTTTGATAATCATAGCTTGGATACATAGTCTTTCTAAGGGAGCGAGGGGCCAGTGGTCATGAGAGGGTTAACTGCTGTATCTGGGCAGATCGAGTCAGACAGTTAGGAAAACTCCACCCCCTCTTGCTGTCTCCCAGCTTTCTGACTCGATCTGTTCAGATCGCACGCACCCTGTGTTTCTCTGGCTTGGCCTTAACCTTACTAATTGGATTGATTCAAAAAACTCTTTTAAAAAAATTGGAGAAATATTATTCCAGCCTTTGTGAGCGAGGTGCACCAGCGTGAAGGGCTTCGGTCCGAAACCGCTGGGGACCTTCAGGTCCAAGGGGATTGAGGCTTCCTCTCTTCAGCCTCTCCCCTCTGCAGCGCGACGGGCTCACGCCCAAGCCCGCTGTTGGAGCCAATTCTTCGAGGGGGATTCCCCTGACGGGCTCCGTTTGACAGGCGGCTTCCTTGGGCGGCAACCAGCAAGTCGGGGATTCCGGCTTGCTGAAGGCACCTCGCTCGGCGCTCGGTTCTCCTGTCAGCGCCTGGCGCCGTCGCCTACAATTGCGACGAGCGCCCTGCCGCCTCGCCCGATTTCTCCATAGGGCGACAGGGGGGATTCCCCTGAACGGATTTGGGCGACTGAGCTAACCAGCAGCTGCCGCCACTATCAGCCGCCATTAGCCGCCGCTGCAGCCTTGCGCTAGCCGCCATTTTAATCGTGCGGCTCCTGGCCAACAAGCCACGCGTTCCTGGGGATTCCCCAAACGCTCATTCAGCGCAGCTGAAGCTTCTTATCAGCTACAGCCGCGACCAGCACGTGGGGGCTCCATCAACCGCACCGATTGCAGGTAAAGAATTCCAGTGATCTGTGGCATGGCGACCCGCCCTTCTAAGACCTCAAAATGCCACACTTCGGCTGATTCCCACCCAGCCTCCCCTGAACGAGCCAAAAAACCTAAGAAGGCCTCCTCTAAGGAGGACAAGGCAGCCGCGGCTCGCGCCAAGGAGGAGCTACGACTCCACCAGGCCATAGAGAGATCTATACAGAAGGCCCTAAGGGAGGCTTCCATCAGGGAGTTTTCCTCTCCCCCTGCTCCGGGACCTCCTGACCTGGGCCTTGCGCCCTCTGCGCCCCAAACCTCTATCCCACCAGCAGAGCCGTTGGAACCATCTTCTGAGGTTCCCCCTTGTCCCCCGATGGTGGGGCTCACGTCCCTCCCCCCCAAGGGGAGGTTCGAGAAGCTCTGTTTGGGCATCAGTCTGAGGCTTCTCCTCCAAGGGCTCCAGAACCGGCACCCACAGTGTCCCAGGGGGAGGAGGCTTCATCCAACCCCACTATCCCCCCTCACATGGTGGCATTTATCCAGGAGGCTATCCAGAAGGGGGTTCAGGCCGAATTACAGCGCAGGACCTCCTCTTGGGTCTCAGGCTCTGCCGGCTCCCACATGGAAAGGGAAGGTTCTGGTCTCGATGAAGGCCATTTTTCAACTGCCGCTGCGCCTTCTGTCCATTCCACGGGCAACCATTCCTTAGCGGGGGAAGAAGCCCGTGAGGGAGACCTGTCTGACGACGATGATCTCACACCGGATCAACCGTCATTCGTGGGCCTCTTTAAGCCACAGTTGTTCCGGTCCCTTCTACATAAAGCAAAGTTAACCATGGGGTTGGGGGCCCCACCAACCTCAGCTTCTCCGGGGGAGGGACCAGGCCCTTCAGTTCCCCTTTTCGAAGAGCCGGTGGTTGAGACAGAGGAAATACCAGGGCCCAAGTTATTTAGAGAGGTTTTAAAGAAGCAATGGTCCTCTCCAGCCTCGGGGCCTAACCCCAACCAGCTGGACAGACGCTTATACAATCTGGCCCCTGAACTGGCTTCCCTACTTCAGATCCCTAGCGTGGACCCTCCGGTGGCGGCTCTATCGGCCCATTCCAATCTGGCTTGCCCCCCGGAAGAGAACCTCCGCCCGGAGGACAAGAGGCTCGAACAGTCCTTGGTTAAATCACATCAGGCCTCTGCCTGGGCCGTTAAATCAGCCATGGCATCCTCATTTTTTAATCGGGCTGCAATACTGTGGCTCCGTCAGTTGCAGGCGAGGCTCCCAGTCTCTGACACCAGGTCCCACCAGGACCTCAATAAGATCTTGGCTACCCTGGAGTTCTCTGCGGATGCGACACTTAATTCTTCCCGCTTCGCGGCCAAGGCTATTGGCTCCTCGGTCACTTCTCGCCGATTATTGTGGCTCCGCAATTGGCAGGTGGATGCCAAATCTAAGTGGCGCCTGGCCACGTCCTCCTTTGAAGGTCCTTCCCTGTTTGGGGCGCCCTTGGAACCTCTACTCATAGAGACTAAGGATAAAAGACATATCCTTCCCAATGTTTCCAGGAGGTCTGACCAGCGTTTTCCCTCTGGACAGTTTCGTTCCTTTCGCTCCTTTGACTCCTCTCTCGGGGGCTCCCGGTCACCTAGGGGTTTCCCCCCTCGTTCCCGACCCCCAGATCGCCAGACGTTCCAATCCCAAAGGGGCCACTTCAAACGCCCCTTCCGTGGGGGCCGCGGGCGTCCTTCCCGCAGGTCCCGATAACTGCACGTCTGGGTTTCCCATTGGGGGCCGCCTGGCTCTCTTCGCCAGCCAGTGGGAAGCCACCTCAACAGACGCTTGGGTCAGGGAAACGGTCAGGTGGGGCCTCTCCCTGGAATTGCTCTCCACTCCTCCCGACAGGTTCCTCCGATGCCCCATTGCTCGGGATCGGCAGAAACGGCTCCTGCTGAACGAGGCCATCAAACACCTTTTAGACATCCGGGCCATTGAGCCTGTTCCACAGGAGCAGCACGGACAAGGTTTTTACTCCCACCTGTTCGTCGTTCAGAAATCCTCGGGAGGCTGGAGAGCCATTCTTGACCTCAAGTCTTTGAACCGCTGGGTCGTTTACCGGCGGTTCAAGATGCAGTCCCTCCAATCCATCCTGGAGGGCATCAGATTAGGGGACTTCCTCTCGTCCATTGACTTGACGGAGGCTTATTTGCACGTCCCCATTCATCCGGCCTATTCTAAATTTCTCCGGTTTTGTTATGCGGGCCGCCACTACCAGTATCGCGCCCTTCCATTTGGCCTTTCCTCGGCTCCCCGAGTGTTTACAAAATTAATGGCCGCCCTTGCGGCTCACCTCCGAGCACTACCGGTTCGCATACAATGCTATCTCGACGACCTCCTTATTCAGTCATGCTCGGAGGCCCGGGCGCATCAGGACCTGGACTCCACCCTCCAGGTGCTGACGGCTCACGGTTTCTCGATTAATACGGAAAAGAGCCATCTGGTACCCACGACCCGCATCCAACACCTCGGGACTGTCATCAATACGGTTGAGTGTAAGGTCTACCTTTCCGAGGAGCGCCTGACCAGCCTGCGGTCTCTGGTCAGGTCCGTCTCTCAGGGGACTCCGGTCTCCCTGGCGACTCTTTCCCACCTCCTCGGTAAGATGGTATCTTGCATTGGCATCGTACCATGGGCCCGTCTCCACTGCAGGCCCCTGCAGTGGTTTCTCCTCCCGTATCAGCGATCCCGGATTTCGGCCTCCAACCAAATTGTTCACCTTAACTCACCTGTCCTCAAGTCCCTCCGATGGTGGTCCTCCCGGTCCCTCTACAAGGGAAGGGAATTCAGGGAGCCCAACCAGGTCATTCTAACCACAGATGCCAGTCTTCAGGGCTGGGGGGCGCACATACACGGGCGCATGGCCCAGGGCCTTTGGTCCCCCCTGGATCGCTCCCAGAACATAAACTGGTTGGAGCTTCGAGCCATTCACCTGGCGCTTCGAATCTTCGAACCCGAAGTCAAGGACCGCCACGTACTCGTCCGCACGGACAACGTGGCCGCCAAGGCCCACGTAAATCGACTCGGAGGGACCCGTTCTCACCGCCTCATGGCGGAGTCCAACAGTCTAGGAACCTGGGCGGAAGCCAACCTGAAATCCCTGCGGGCATCCCACATCTCGGGCCTCGCCAACTCCCAGGCCGATTGGCTCAGCCGCTCTCCCCTGGACCACGCCGAGTGGCAACTCGACCCAGCGATCTTCCGCCGGATAGCTCACCACTTCGGCTCACCATTAGTGGACCTGTTTGCAACTCGGACCAATCGACAGACGGCTCGGTTCATCTCCCGGTTTCCAGATCCGCTAGCGGAAGCGACCGATGCCCTGCACTGCCCGTGGCCACGGGGCCTTCTCTATGCCTTCCCCCCCTTCCCCTCCTATCCAGGGTCGTCCGGAAACTCCTGGAGGAACGAGCGGAGCTGATACTGGTTGCGCCTCACTGGCCACGTCGGCCCTGGTTTGCCGACCTTCAGGCACTTTCGATTCAACCTCCTTGGCGCATTTCACTCGCCGAAGGCATTCTACACCAGGGCCCTCTCCATCATCCGGACGCTGCATGGCTCCAACTGACCGCTTGGCGGTTGAGCGGCAGCTCCTGACAGAACGTCTCCTGCCCGGGCCCGTGGTCAACACCATCTTGGCGGCTCGTCGCCCGGCCACGATCCGTATCTACGGGGCTACTTGGCGCTCCTTCGCGTGGTGGACCGCATCGCTGGGGCTGGACCCAAGGTCAGCATCGACCAAACAGGTACTGATTTTTCTGCAGGAGGGGTTGGACTCCGGGCTCGCCCCCAACACCTTACGCAGGCAAGTGGCTGCTCTGTCCTCTATTCTTTGTTGGGGGGCTCGCCATTCACTAGCCCACCGGCCTCTTATCCGGCAGTTCCTAAAGGGGGCCTCTAATCTCCGCCCAGCGCCTATTCACCGCTACCCCACTTGGGATCTCCCGAAGGTGTTAGACGCCCTCACAAGAGCTCCCTTCGAACCTGTACGTACGGTGGGCCTTCGCTTCCTCTCCTACAAGGTGGCCTTCCTCATAGCTATCACCTCCGCCAGGCGAATTTCGGAGCTGGCGGCTCTATCCACGAGAGCTGACCTTTGCGTATTCCACACAGATAGAGTGGTTTTGCGCCTGGACCCCACCTTTATTCCCAAGGTGAACTCCACGTTCCACCGGTCCCAGGAAGTAGTCTTGCCCGACTTTTGTCCCAACCCTGCCCACCCCAGGGAGCGGGTATGGCACACCCTAGATGTTCGCCGCGCCCTACGCATTTATCTGCGGCGTACAGCTCCATTCCGTAGGTCGGAGGCTCTCTTCCTTTCCTTCCAGCCCTCCTCCCTGGGATCCAAGGTCTCCTCTTCCACAATTGGTCGCTGGTTGCGAGCGACCATCGCTTCGGCCTACGAGTCGCAATCCCTTCCTATACCTAGGCGCATCACCGCCCATTCCACTCGGGCCGCAGCCACATCCGTGGCTTGGGCTACTCAAGCATCACTACTGGAGGTTTGTAGGGCGGCCACTTGGGCGTCACCGACGCCCTTTATCCGTCACTACAAGGTTGACCGCTTTGCATCTGCGGAGGCGGCTTTTGGCCGTCGGGTACTCCAACAGGTCTGTGCGGGCCAGGATATCACGTCCCCAGCGGGTCCCTCCCTGTAGATTGAGGGCTTTGGCACGTCCCTCTCATGACCACTGGCCCCTCGCTCCCTTAGAAAGGGCGTTGTCTTACCTGAACGCCCGTTCTGAGGGCCGAGGGGCCAGTGGTCATTCCCTCCCTTTCTTCCGTGGGTACGTGTGGCCTGGCCACTTTTCTTTTCTCTACTTGGTTTCCAGGTCCTTGGGTGCATCGTCAGACTTCTCATCTCTCGTCCGAAAGCTGGGAGACAGCAAGAGGGGGTGGAGTTTTCCTAACTGTCTGACTCGATCTGCCCAGATACAGCAGTTAACCCTCTCATGACCACTGGCCCCTCGGCCCTCAGAACGGGCGTTCAGGTAAGACAACGCCCTTTTTGCTTAGTCTGGGAAGCTTTGCAGCATCCCATTCTATTACTGTGATGGCCAATTATGTCATTTACTTTCCTTTTACAAGAATGGCGAAATGCAATTATAACCCAGGAGAGAGAGTAAAATGTTGTATTGCTCAACATAACCTACTGCCTTGTGCAAAATGGTGCCATCAAATGGCACAGCCATGGTCATCCTTTATTATTTGACAATTTTAGCCACTTATTGGGTCCTTCCCAAAGACCCGGGATAGGGAGAAGTTGTTTGATGTTGTTATCATCATATTATAACAATAAATGTATTGTTACACAGGATGTAAGCTGTTTCAAATAAAGCTGCTTTTTACAAATGACAAGTGGTGATGTTTTCAATGCCAATGGTTTAAGTGATGTTCCAGATGTTCTAGGATTGCATTTAAGTGTGTTTTTCTATTGTTACTACATTTACTTTCTTTTGCCATAGTTGTTCTTTTTCTGTTTACAGGTTTTTATATTTTGTGATTCTCCACAATGATTGGAAACAGCAATCAGGTATGGGTTAACTCCGTCTGTCTTTAGCTGGACTGAGTCTGCAATTTGTTAAACCACGCCTCTTCCTGTTGCCTCCCAGCTTTCGACTCAGTCCTGTCTGGACAAGATGTGTTTCAGAGCTAATCCTTCCTGATTACCTTTTCCAACAGTTCAGAAGATACAAACAGCTCCCAGTTTGGCTGGTAGAAAATTTCCTTTACATCTGATTCCAGCATGTAGGGCTTGGCCTGAAATTGCTGAGGGCCGTGAGAGCGGCATCATACTGCTGGCTGGCAGGACCGATTGGGCATCGCTCACAAGCCTCAGCTTTGCAGCGCTGACCCAGGGGATCATTTCTGCGGCCCCTCTCCTTCGGCTGACATCGGGCTGCGGGATCGCAGCAGAAGCGAGGGCAGCGCACACAAGCTTGCTCTGCAGCACAAGCCTTGAAGCGCGAAGCACATTCTGCGCCATTACCGTGCTCACTGAGGAGCCTGGAGCTCGCGAGCCAGCGGGGCGAGGCAGATGCCCCCCCCACTTATCCGCCTCATTCCAATTAGTGCCACAGTAATCGGCACAGGGCAGTGCTCACAAGCTTGGCTCCGAACCCCTGGCCCTTGGGAGCATCAGCTTCGGGTGAACATCTTCAGATCTGGGATCGAGCAAGGCAGGCAGTGAGTAGGAGCGATATGAGGCTCCGCTTGCTGCTTTGCAAGGGGCCCTTTTGTTCCAAGGCCTCTGGGCCTGGTCTGCCTAGCTAGATTCACAATAGTGGCCGCCAGATCGGAGCACAACACCCGCGTGGCAGGTAGCCCAGTGCGCATGCGCCCAGAGGGGGATCAACAGGCTAGGCCTTCGAAAGGGAAGGCTCATCTTCTAGCAAGCCTCGCAAGAAGCCTTCCAAGGCTGAGGAACGAAGGCACAGGGCCATAGAGAGATCTATTAAAAAATCTCAGAGAGATGCGGAGAAGAAAGCCAGAAGCCTCCAGGATATGGAGCAAGCATCTTCTCTTCCAATCATTTCATTTCCCCCAGAGGAAGATGATCCCCTTTAGAGCACCTCTACTGCTGTATGATCTCCTGATGAACCAGGGGAACTGGCCCCTGATCTTCCTAGCAACAGGGACTTGCTGTTTGGCGCTACGCCAGAACCAGAATCTATTTGGGCTCAGCCTGTTATACAGAAGGTCCCCTCTGCTGAGGCTACCTTTACACCCACAGCCGGAGGCCTCCGCTCAGAAGAGCATTCGGAACCACTAATCCCAGCCAGCATGGGGGCCATGATTTCTGAAGCAATTAAACAGGGCATTTCAGCAGGGTTTCAACAGAGAGCAGAATTAGTGGTCTCTGAATTTCCTGGTCCTCAGGGTTTCCAACACAATCTGGAATATTCTCAGGCATCCTTCAGTCAGGCTTCCCTGTCGGCTGAGGAAATGCAACACGATCTTGATCTGTCTGAGGATGAGGGTCTGTTGCCTGACCAGTCTGCTTTCATGGGGTTGTGTTGCCCTCAGATATTTAAATCTTTACTCCACAAGGCTAAGACTTCCACCAAGCTGGGCATTACTCAGGTTTCCCAGGCGTCAGCTGACCCTGCAAATCCACTATTTGCAGAACCCACCATAGAATCAGAGGAGGTTCCAGCACCCAGGCCTTTTCTGGATATTGTACAAAGGCAGTGGACCTCTCCTGGGTCGGGGCCCAACCCCAGTAGTTTGGACAAACATCTATACAACACTGGGACTGAGCTTACTAGGGCACTTCAAGTCCCTTCCATTGATGCCCCAGTGGTGGCTCTGACATCTCAGTGGGTCTTAACAGGCCCTTCTGAGGAAATCCTCCATCCGGAAGATAAAAGAGAGGAATAGTCTTTGGTCAATGCCCACCTGGCAGCCACCTGGGCTGTTAAAGCCTCTTTGGCATCATCGTTTTTTAACAGAGCTTCTCTATTCTGGTTATGACAACTACAACAACGACTGCCGTCTGATGACACTAGATTACATCAGGATCTTGACAAAATCATGGTGGCTATGTCGTTTTCAGCTGATGCCACGCTGAATGCCTCCAGGTTTGCGGCAAAATCCATAGGCTCCTCTTTAGCAACTCAGTGTCTCCTCTGGCTATGCCACTGACAAGCCGATGCCAGGAGTAAATGGAGACTGGCTTCCACCCCGTATTCCGGGAACAAATTGATTGGAGAGTCCCTGGATGCACTTCTGGTAGAGTCCAGGGATAAACTAAAGTTCCTGCCTAGCTTGGCCCATAGGGCTGAGTCCTGTCCGGGGCCATACCCTCGTCCCCAGCCCTTTCGAGGGCCGGACAGTGGATTTGGAGGGCCATGGTCACAAGGCCCATATACCTCCAGGCAAGGTCAACAACAAGACAGGCAGGGTAGGCAGGGACAAAAGTACCCACCCAGAAGGTCTTTTCAGGGTGGCAGGAGTCGTCCCTTCAGCTGCTACAAATAACTGTTCATTCCATCCTCCCATAATGCTGTCTAGCATTATTTGCCGCCAATGGGAGGTCATCACCACGGACCTCTGGGTCAGGGAGATGATAAGGTCTGGTCTCTCCCTGGAGTTCATCTCCAGTCCCCCGAGATTATTCAACTGTCCTATATCCAGGGATCTGACAAGAGTGCTCCTCATGGAATCAGCCATAAAACATCTCTTGGATATTCAGGCCATCTAACTGGTTCTGGAGGAGCAACACGGTCAAGGATTTTATTCCCAGCTGTTCGTCATACAGAAAGCCTCGGGGGGATAGAGAGTGATTCTCGATCTCAAGTCTCTGAACCGTCACATCATTTATCGATGGTTCAAGATGCAGTCGCTCCAGACCATCTTGAGAGCATCAGAAGGGGAGATTTCCTCAAGTCCGTGGCGCTGACAGAGGCGTACCTTCATGTTCCCATTCTACCGGCACACAGACAGTTTCTCCACTTCCATTACACGGGGAAACATTACCAGTATCTGGCTTTACCATTTGGCCTGTTCTCTGCCCCCAGGTGTTCACCAAACTGATGGCCGCTTTAGTGGGCCATCTTCAAAACCTGCCAATAAGGATACAGTTTTACCTGGACGACATTTTGACACCCAACACTTTGAGGAGACAGGTGGCAGCCCCATCCTCTATTTTGACATGCGGGGCTAAGGATTCCCTTTCTCAGCACCCTGTCATACGACAGTTTCTCAGAGGTGCATCTAATCTTCGGCTGCCCGTGGTACACTGATTTCCCACGTGGAGCTTGACCAGAGTCTTAAACTCCCTCACCAGGGCTCCCTTTGAGCCGTTGCGGGAGGTCAGTCTCTTTTTTTTGTCCTTCAAAGTGCCGTTTCTGGTTGCCATCACTTCTGCCCTGCGAATATCAGAAATGGCTGCTCTGTCTGTCAGATAAGACCTTTGTATTTTCCATACAAGTGGTGTATTACGCCTGGATCCAATCTTTATCCCCAAAATTAACACATGGTTCCACAGGGCTTAGGAACTTGTATCGCCCAATTTTTGTCCTGAGCTAGTACACCAATTGGAACCCACATGGCACATATTGGATGCGCGGAGGGCTCTCTGCATCTGTGTAAAAAGGACTGCTTCCATGAGGAAAACGGAATCTCGTATCCTTCCAACCGGCCACGTTGGGGCATAAGGTCACGTCGTCTACCTTGGGGAGGTGGATTAGAACATGCACCGCTCAGGGATATGAGACACAGACCTTGCCGGTTCCGAAACGCATTATGGCACATTCAACTTGGAGTGCAGCCACTTTGGCTGGTTGGGCTACACAAGCTTCCCTAGAGGGAGTCTGCCAGGCTACTACTTGGTCATCCCCATCGCCATTTATCTGCCACTATAAGCTAGATGCTTATGCCTCGGCTGAGGCTGCCTTTGGCAGGAGGGTGCTCCAGACAGTTCACACGGAGCGGGGAGCCTGCCTACTCCCTTCCAATAGGACAGCCAGTCCCATTCCTGACTGCTGTTTCCAACCGTTCTGTAGAAGAGGCGTTGATCGTACCTGAGACGCTCCTTCTCGGCACATTGGAAACAGCAGTCAGCCCCTCCCCGTTTGGTGTCCGATCCTGGGAGGGCAAGGAGGGCTGTTTGTGTTTCTTTATAGATTTATATGTCAGTCTCCATCAAAAGCTAGGAGGCAGCAGGAAGAGGCGTGGTTTAACAAATTGCAGACTCAGTCCAGCTAAAGGCAGACGGAGTTAACCCATTCCTGACTGCTGTTTCCAATAGGAGGAGCGTCTCAGGTAGGACCAACGCCCCTTTTCTCCAGTTTTTTTCTCTTCTGCTGTCTGCTGTCAGGTATACCTGTCTGCTGTCAGGTATTGCAGTGTCTATTACCCAGACTTTTTTTGTCTACTAAGCCTGGGGTGTTATGTGTCAGGGGCTTGTCTCTTTGAATTCTGACATTCTTTTGAAAGGAAAAAAGCCCCAGAGCACTTTAGCTTCTTTGTTTTCTATTACTTTGTCTATTTTGCGATCCTAGCACTTTTTGCTTGCAGGCAGATGGTATTTCTTGCAGATACTCCAGTGCACAATTGTTGCCACTATATCATGCCGTGGTTTGTAATCAGTCTGTGTGATCTTGCAGCAGCTAACTAGATGGTCCACTGTTTCTTTAGCTTCTTCGCAGAGGCGGCATTTGTTATCTGTTGTTATCTTCTCAATTCTGACTTTCTATGTGTTTGTTCTTAAAACTTGATCTTGTGCAGCCAGAATGAGCCCTTCTGTCTCTTTCTTCAACTTTCCTGCTTTTATCCATTGCCAGGTCTTGTTATCTGCTTTACCTGTTTGTTTTTTTTTTTTTTTTTTATGGACTGGCCATGTAATACGCCCTTGCCATGTCTCTATTCTTCCTTTGGACTTTCTTGTAGGCCAGTTTGATCTCTCTAGCATTCAGTACACTTTCATGGTGTGCTAGCTTTAGTGCATTTTTTTCCACTTTTCTTCAGATATTCTTCCAATGCTGTTTTTTTCTAAGCAGTCTGGTGTACTTTCAACATTCCATATCCACCTATTTTCATTAGTAAGTAGAATCTGTCAACATCGCTGTGTGGATGAAGAACATGATTCATTGTCCTTGTTTTTCTGTTCTTCCTGTCCAAGGTTTTTAGTTCACTCCAGTCCACTATTCCACCTGTGTATCTGGAATTGTCCAGGTGTTAATTGCCTTGATTGTATTTCCTCCACTGAGTTTGGACTTTAAGATCTTCATGTTCTTGACTTTAATGTGCTTGATGTGGTTACCTTGAAGGATACCCAGGTTTTTGTAGTGATCGTCTACCCAGACTCTTGACCATATTTCAACAGGAAATCTTAATTCCTTTAGTTTTCACTACTTTTCCCTACTGATGGTAATGGTCACATATTTGTCCAGTCCAAACTCCTCTGCAATAGACAGACAGAATACTTTATTGCGGTCATAGACCAAACCCCCCCCCCCCCCAAAACATCCAAGACACATAGCTGACACACGACCAGACTGAAGTGCAAAACGGCAACTAGATCAATGGTAGAAACCACTCCGACAGACTCACAGTTCATGTATTTTAAATTTTTAGTTCCAATCTTTGGAGCTATGGTCGATTAAAATTGTACACAGGTAGAAAATACTATATTGCAATTTGCATAAAGTCCACACATTGACACTTTGTACAGTTACCAGCTAACTCGACTCCTCTGCAATAATTTGGCTGCATAGGCAAAGAACAGCTATTCTATTTCAGACGGTGTTTTTCCATATAGCTTCAAATGGTTGGCAAAGGAGTGGGCTAGTTCGTCAGATGTTTTTGATGTTTGTTAACCATCACCTGACTTGTTCCGTATCATTGACAGAGGAATCAGTGCAATGACAAACAGAATACTGGCATAGCTCTCGTCTTCCTCAGAGTACACAAGTCCCACAACCACATCAAGGTAGTGCCTCACTAAGAGTTATTATTATATATGCAGCAATACAAAATCACTACTGCCAGGTTTTTTTTTGTTGATGTTGGCCTTCATATGCTTCAAGCTCTTTCCAAGAACCTAGAACTGTTATAATGTATTGGCCTAGTGTACATGAGGATCCAGTGATCTTTTGTAATTGATAGATGGAAACTTTGTCATTGTGCAGATTTTCTAAGTGCCATGCAGAGTTGTTTGGTATTACACCCAGTGCCCTAATAATCACAGAGAACATCACAGCCGGTTTATGCCATAATCTTTCAACTCTGAATTTCATACCATCAATACTTATAATCACCTATTTATCTTCTGTTCTACTATTCCCTGTCCATTGCCATATTAATTATCCACACTTCTTTTCAACCACACCTAAATATGTTGTGTTATGAGCTAAGATTTTGTACTGGAAAATCCCACACTATCCTAACCTGCTCATTTTGACTACTTTTTCAGTAAGTTAATTATTGAGTTTTTTAAAACAAATGTTCCAGCAAATCATTTTGGCAACTGTGTTGTGTCCTGGTTTATAATCAGTTTGTACAATCTTCTTGCACGATTATTGCATTATTATTAGATTGTAAACTTGTGTTAAATGACTACATTATTTTTTATTGGTCTATTTAGAAACCATTTGGCTAAAGTGTAGGTTCATACTATTTTAAAATTAAAGATTGTACCATTAAAATAGTAGAAACCTGATTTAATAGCATCTGGTTCCACATACTCCTTTGCTGACAGAGCAGATGTGGGTGGGTGTTGCAGAAAATTGTGTTCTATAGGAAAAAGAGAAATAAGGTAGCAATTTGAAGTGTTAAAATCATGTGGCAGCAGCCAACTAAGTCATTTGTGTATCCTTGAGAACTATTGTTCTGGCTAACAGTTATAACAAGTAAAGGCAGCTAAGGACACTCCGTTTAGTAAAGCTATAGAAAAAGAACAACTAGTAATTGTATCTATCTTCAACCTTCCTAATGGCCACAGTTGCCAGTTGGGAAATTAGGAGTTGTGTGTTACAGATAGCACTTTCTGTGGGATGGAACTCTAAAAGAGAAAATAAAAAAAAATGGTTGATTTTTCATTTGTAGTACTTGACTTTTAACTGGTTCCAACAATTGAAATCTTCCATTTCTATTCCAATGTATATCCAAGAATATTTCTGGTCATGTTTAGAAAAAGATTTGATTGGGTAGAAAAGTATGATGGATTTGCAACAATCTCTCTTTCATTTCTCTTTCATTACAGACTACTATGAATTTATACTGTAATAGAAACCCTGTTGTCTTGTTCTTTCCCAGATACTTTTAAAAGGTTTCTAGTCTGCTTCAAGAATTTCAGTGATGTGTATATTATTTATATATAATATTAACCCACTTTCTTAATTCCATATTAACCTACTGTCTTTATGCTGTCTATTCGCCTTTTAAATAAGATGAGTATTTCAATTGAAATGTTCCAATACTGAGTATTAAACCACCAAATCTCAGTGAAAATTATCAGATCATATACTTTGCTTTATTAAGATTTCACGTTTCACTCTTCATACATTAATCTATCTAGGCATTGAATGATATTCCTTCAAAGACTTGTGCAATTCACAGTCCCTAAATTGAATAAATGTATTTTCTCGGTATGTGTACAATTTCTGCACCTCCCGAACTATATGTAGAGAGGTATTGAGAGAAAAATGCATTGCCCCTATTAGTTAGGATTGATTAATTTAATATTTACTTTGGTTTGTAGACCTCCTAATAAAGTCTTTTAATTGCTTAACGCACTGTAAGCCGCCCTGAGTCTCCGGAGAAGGGCGGCATATAAATCAAATAAAAATAAAAAAATAAAAAAAAAATAAATTAAGGTTAATACCCTGTTTCCCCCAAAATAAGACATCCCCTGATAATCAGCCCAATCAGGCTTTTGAGCACATGGCAATAAGGCCAAGCACTTATTTCAGGGTTCCAAAAAAATATAACACAGGGTCTTATTTTCGGGGAAACACAATACACGTGGCATTTCAGCTATCTAGAGATAGATTTTAGATGCAGTGGGAATTTCCAGGAATTGAAAATTGAGTGTTCACTTTTCTGAAGGTGAGAATTAGAGATCACTATCAGTTTCTATAGTGGACCAAAAAACTTTTATTAGCCTCATAATATTTGAAAACGGGTATTGTAACATTTCTAAAGGTGTTGCAATCTGTTTTTAAACCTTTGTTTTTTTCCTACTGTGAAGATTTCATCTGTTTTCATTGCAACAGAGTTTGCACTGACCATGCTTACAATTAAGTTGGAAAGTTTGATGATCTAAATGTACAGATTAGTCCAATGTGATGTGCAGGGGCATGTCTTAGAATTAAATTAATCACCGGACAGCATGAACAGAATGCTCTGACTTCTTGGCCATCCTTGCAAATTATCCCAGTTTGTTTATTGTTGTTACTCCCTTTCCTGTCCTCTTTGTCTCCTAATCCTAACCCTGTTACTAGAACAATGAGTCTTGTTTTATCTTACAATTACTAATAAAAGATTGCCGGTAATCACATTTTATCATCATTTCTATCTTATACCCTTAAAGCTCCAAATCAAAATTGCCTCTAGGTATTTGTATATGTTTCTCATAGACAGGTTTATCTTAATGTAAGTCTTTTTTTAGTTCCATTTTTAACTGGATCAGATATAAATGACTACGGAAAACTATTTTGAGTTTGTTTGGTAAAAAAAAAAAAGGAAAGCATAAAAAGTCCTGGGGAGTTTTCAATCTGTTAAAAAGTTTCAGTCTGCTAAAACACAAAGGAATAACAGCTTCAATCTGAGAAATGTACTTTCTTGTCATTATGTAGCATTTCAAGGAGTTACTTCTGTATCTGGCTACAGTTAAGTAAATAATCAACCAATCAATTATGACACAATACAGTTGCCTCAGTGTGGCTTTCAGGAAGCTAAACTGGAAGCAGAGGCTCTGTGCACAATCACCTGAGCTACTTGGAGGAAGGTCTGTACACTATAAAAATACTGTAATTCTACATCTCTGAACAATATTTTGGACATTAAAACTCTGGTGACATTTTTGTAATGTTTCTGAGAAGCAAGCAAGAAAATGGCTATTGGAACAGATACATTGTGAACATGTAAGCCCCTTAACTATACCGAGTTCATTTAGACTTTGGTTTATATGGGAGATGCATGAACAATTAAATGTCCCTGAAAAGCAGCAATTTGAGATGCTTAGAATCCTTTTGCTTGGTGACTTGTTCAGTTTTGCAAAGGCTAATTTCTCATCCTAGCCCTTTCCTGCTTACATTAAGAAATTACAAGGATCCCAGTATCTTTTCTTTTGTAGGTAAAAGGTAATTTGAGAAAGGCAGCTTTTATCAGAAAGATGGTAGATTGGGAACAAGCAAGCAACCAAGCACAATTGTGCTGAATTGGATGCTGCCTTTTTAGTTTAAAAGTCAAGTAGTCGGAGATGGGATTTTGACTGATTGACTCAAAAGAAAACCCATAATTGGGAACTTGAATAAGATACTAAACAAACTCTGCAGGCTGCTGGCAGAAATTCTATCTGGTGCATACTCTATCCATCCAACTATCCGTCCATTTTGGAGCTCATTTCTATGATCTTAAATTATACAGATGAATTCACCAACAGGACATTGAGACTAATGCTTTAACTATGTCCTTAAATTAGCTTTTACTAGGTAAAGTATTTGGTAGATGAGACTTCCTATCTGGTGCAATTTGCAGCAAAATAATCTCCTCTAGGAATGTTTTCCTGACAGAGCTGTGTGAACTCACTTTTGGGACAACTGCCAGATATGTGTATATCTGTGTGCTTTATTTGACTCTTGATCCCACTTATTACACATGTTTGGCCAGTATCCCAGAAGGAAGTAAGAATGAGCAAATGGATGGCTTTACATGAAGAACTGCTTTATCATTTGGAAACTCATATTCTTGCATTAAATATTCTGTAGTCCTATGGGGACTGCCAAGCTTTACCTGTCCCTGGAGCAGTCCCATGTACACACTTTTACACTAGAGTAGCATTTAATAATGATTACAGTTGGTCCTCGACTTTTGACCACAATGGAGCCCCAAATTTCTGCTGCTAAGTGAGACAGTTGTTAAGTGAGTTTTGCCTCACTCTGTGACCTTTATTGTCACACTGAATCACTGCAGATGTTAAATTAGTAACAGAATAGAATAGAATAGAATTATGTTTTTTGCAGCTCACAGGGATTCTGCCATCTAGTTCTCTGCAAGTCTTTCATTATTCATCATGATGGACCTTCTGCAATGATGATTTTTAGTAACACCCTGATTAACTTTTGCCCAAATTGATACCTTTCTTTTCTGAAGCAGCCGTTCTTTGTTTCTATGCCGATGACTGGAGCTGTAATAAAAGAGAACAACAAGTTGCAAGAGACTTTGGAAGTTTTCTAGTCTAATCTGCTGCTCAAGCAGGAAACCCTATACCATTTCAGAACAAATGGTTGTCCAATCTCTTCTTAAAAATCTCCAGTGATGCAGCATCCACAACTTCTGAAGGACATTTTGCCTAATAATGTTTTATGGTCTACTTTTTGGAAGAATATCTTAAGTATATGGTTGATTTCATGTCTATGTGTATTCAGTTATTTCTGTTACTTTATTTTAATCAATTTCTGTTGATAAAAATAATAGATATATAGAATAAACTATCTGGGTAAAAATAAAATAACCTTTATTGTCACTTTTTTCTGTGAACACACTGGTACACATTAAAAAATGAAATTCTGATGCCTGCTTTCAAAAGTATGTATGTATGTATGTATGTATGTATGTATGTGTACCAGTGGCAGTGGTGGGAGGCTTTGCCCGGATGCTTCTGCGCATGTGCAGAGGCATTGCACGCGCTTGCCCACGAGCAAACCGGTAGCGACGGGTTTTGAAACCTGCCCTTGATATGTACCTATATACATACATACATACATACATACATACATACATATACATATATGCTAAAAGACAGTTTGTTCATATTTTTCAGGAATATCAAGACAATACAATACAAGAATTGTATATTTTTTGAAACATAGACGCCAAAATGCAATTTGTGATAACTTGTGAAGGTGCTCTGTTAACATAAAAAATTAACCTCAGAAGTCTGGTGGGCCCAGCTGTTCTGGAAACATTCAGACCTTTGCCATCAAATACCTCCAGCTGAAATATTTCTTCTCCCCTTTTGTGTTTAGGTGACCTTCACGAAAAGGAAGTTTGGATTAATGAAGAAAGCCTACGAACTAAGTGTGCTTTGCGACTGTGAAATAGCACTCATAATTTTCAACAGTTCTAACAAGCTGTTTCAGTACGCCAGCACTGATATGGACAAAGTTCTTCTCAAATACACAGAGTACAATGAGCCCCATGAGAGCAGAACTAACTCGGATATTGTTGAGGTAACAAATTACCCATTCCCTACTTCATGCGTAATAATAGCATTAAATATTAAATTAGTAAGTGGTATTTATTTCAAGACAGATCATTGTTCTCTTCAGTTCTCGTTGCTAGTTTGGTGTAGTGGTTAAAGTGTTGAATAGGCTGGGTGGAGACTCTGATTCTAGTCTATCCTGAGCTATAAAATCTCATTGGATAAATTTGGGCCACTCTGTCTCTCTCGGCCCAACCTAGCTACAGAGTTGTAAGGTAAATGGAAGTGCTATATACAGTAGTGGCCAAAATTGTGGAAACCTTTTGGGAAAAGTGTATATTTGAGGTTTGATGGCTAATAACACCACTTTTTTTTTTTTTTGAGTTTCAAGATGATCCTATTCCACTGCTGGAATGGCCTGGGAACAGCCCAGACCTTAATCCAATTGAAAATCTATGGAGCCGACTAAAACTTTTGTTAATCAGAAGCAACCCAGCGATAAAACCCAGTTAATAGAAGCAATCATTCAATCTTGGTTTCACATTAGAACAGCTGCAAAACTAAAAGACTTGGTTCACTCCATGAGAAGACATTGTAAGACCATAATTCATGCTAAAGGTTACCCAACTAAGAATTAACTGACATAGTGATAATTTTTGTATAGCTCGTTTTTCTATGTGTTTCACTTTTTTTCTTTATACTGTAACTGATATTCTAATAGAAAATCCTTCATAAAAGTTATTGCATTACACTCTTGATTAAATTATCTTTCCATTGATATATAATTTCAGGGTACTACTCCCAAAAAAAGTGTTATTAGCAAGTTTTGAAAATACACTTTCCCCAAAAGATTTCCACAACTTTGGCCACTACTGTATTCTGCTGTCAAGTTCTGAATCAAAAGTGGAATATAAAAAAATAAATCATTGTCATTATCATCATCATCATTTTGAACACCCCTAAATAAATAATCCTGGAGATGAGTCAAGGATATTAGCCATTAAATTTAGAGAGCTTAGATTTATTGGGCCAGGTTCAAGTTACTGAGAGTTTAAATAGAGGCTTTTAGTGGTTCTTTAACAATATTCACTTGGGGTAAAAAATGGAACTTTTGGAGATAGGAGAGATTTAAGGAAGCTCAAAAACTTAATAGGCAGATATAATTCCACAGATCTGGGGATCTCTTCTCTGTTTCCAGTTCTTTCATTCTTGGTGATAAAAAGCCATAATGAGTTTTTACTTCTGGCTACATCCTTTTAACAGCCAGTACTTCGAAGCAGAATTTTCAAATAATTTCTGGTCCATTTTTAAATTTTTCCAAGTGATATTAGCACAGTTTACCTACTACAATACAGTAAAGAAAATGCATTATGTTCCATATTCAAGTATGTATGTGTAATTAGGTGTAATTAAAAAGACACCCTGCAACATCTTGAACTAAGATGTTTCTACAAAACTTAGATTTTTCTTGAGATTTAAGAAACACTGATTGATATTTAATCTTTTCCTGTCTCCAAGGAAGGCCTGTTTAATGTACATAAAAAAGAAGCTTGTCAGGACATACTACCATATTTCGTGTTTGTCCTCCAATTTGTCAGTTTTTCAATCTTCCTTTTTGCAGGAATACTTCTGCCACAATATATTTCATGCACAGATTCCTTCTGTAGTGATTGAAATAGCTTATTTGCTATGGTGTGCATACTTGTCATGAGCAGTGTATGATTCCTTGATTTAAAAGTAATAGTACTTTGCAGCATGTGATAATTCTCTATATGTAGTCCTACATTATGTCATATTTTTGGCTGATCAAAACGTTTGTGTTCATAAATTAAAGGCCATTTTATTAATAGCATGGGAGATTGCATAGGATATCCTTCTCCATCTGTAAAGAGAAGAGCAAATCCACACCCCACTGCTTCCTGCTAACTAGAGGTTTGGACCCAGCAAATAAGAGAGTCAAAATAAATGCTGTCTTTAGAATAATACTGAGCTGAGCAAAGAAAGGTTCGTTCCTTTCTTCTTATCTGCAGGGCTTTAAAAACCAAAAAACTTCAAACTTGTTTTGCTTCCAGTGACATCTTTTTCCTTATGTATGGTGAGCGTGAGTTTCTGCATAAGATTCTCTTTGTATATTACTTAAACAGAATCCCAGTCATCATGAAAAAAAAATAATCAGAGATCTTTTGTAGGCCCTGCAGATCAGCTGTTCTCTTTGTGGAGTAACTCAAACAAAAACAGATTTAATTCCTATGATCATTCTAAAACGGATTCTTTTTTTTTCTTATTAATAATCCTATTTACAAATCAACCAAAAGTTCGTTCTTTTTAAATTAGAAAAAGCTACTTGTGTGGCAGTAAAATGTTGTTTTTATTCAGGCTGTTAAAAACTCCTCAGCCTTGCGTCCTATCCCTTCAGGTTTTTCTCCTTCATTCCCACCCACCCACCCTTCCCATGAGGGTTTCTCTCCTCCCTTCCTCCCCATTGTGGATGGGTGAGATAGCTTTTTTAAAGATAATGCTCTAGAAAATTACACTTCTATAAGATGAGTAGAGCAGATGGCAGCAGTTGGCTAACCTTGTTCGGTATAAGCACCTAAGCCAAGTCAGTCCTGGCTAATACTTGAGTAGGAGATTTTCAGAGGATACTATAGGTACTACTCTATAGGCTCTGCTGAGAAGATGAAAAAAAAAAATCTTCCGAGAAGAAGACAGTGACAAATTACTTCTGTATTGCTGCCAAGAAAACTGCAGATCTATGAAGTCACTAGTAGTTGAGCTTGATTTTAAGGAGGCTTAACCTTAAAAACCATGTAGAACTGGGAACATACTGGATAATATGCAGGGATTAACTTCTTAGTTAAGGATGTAAAGCTTCTGTTCAGGAAAACAATTCACTCATGTGAATTTCTTCCTGAAGAAAGTATAGCTGTTAGTATGCCTGAAAGGCTCTTATGAATATTCATCTTTCTTCCTAGCTTACAAAAGTGTTAACATTATTGAATGTATTCATACTAAATTTCCAGCAGTCATTGATTTAATTTGGAAAGATATTGTATATCCCCCCAAATAAATTGTAAAGTTTTGAGTAAAGTGGGATGCATTTAGTATAAATAAACATTTGAAAAATGTTTATTTATATTAAACCAACATATATTGGTTAATTTGTGTATTAGAAGTTAATGTTCTTTCGTAGTAGATTTAGCTGCAATTAGGAATGGCAAGGGGTAAAAATAGGTTTAGCAAAGCACCACTCTTGTTGTTGTTTAGGAAGGCCAATCTGTTAGACACTTAGTATTTCTAGAAAACATTGAGAACTTCTCACAAAGACGTTTCCTCCCTGAAAATCAGTGTGTGTAGTGAACAGTTGGTACGGATTCTGTGTTTGTTCCAAACAAATTATAGTGAGTGGATTAAAATGGAATGAAATGCAAAACTTTACTGACCTTCAGCAAACCTTATTTTATATAACTTTGTAATTACATTTCCCAGTGGCTGGGATTTGGCCAGCATCATGAAAAATCTGGGATATGAAGGACTCTCCATCCACTGGATTATACAAGGGTGCTTGGATACTTGATGTTGTTAGATGAAGGATGGACCTCAGAGTTCCGAGCAACTGGGCAACTATAGATCAACAGTTTTTAAGCACAAAAGAAAGTGGTATCCAATAATGAGACTATTTCTTTGGATTTCAGTATAGCAAGATCAAAATCATGGTTTCAGTTTTTCTGCCAGGTTAAGGGATACTGTTTGCTTTCCTATCTAGACTGGTAGGAAAAGGACTTGACATAATTATGTTTTAGTAGTTATTGTTCAAACAATATAAAATTACAATAACTGGTAAATTATGGAGAGTACAGATTTTTACTAAATGATCTGCTAAACAAGTTAGGAGATATTTGATTCTTTTATGTCATTGCTGTCCTAGAAATATTAGGTCTGTGTGAACAGAGAAATATAGAATATTTTGTAATGAGATTTAATCTGTAGGAAATCTTTTTTATCGCACTGAAAAGTCTTGATGTTTTCATTTTTGTTGCCTCCTATAATTGACTTGAATAAAACATCCAATATATCAAAATTTCAGAAATTGAGACTAGTATATAGAATTTTAATTTAAATAAACTCAGCAGTGTTACCATTCATTTGCATTGGCATAATGGAATTTGACTGCTGTATTTTGGAAATGCCCTAAATAATGTATTGTAGTAATCTAGTTCATTTGTGACTAGTATATGAATCAGGTTAGCCAGATCTGCTCTTTCAAAACAGAATTCATTGTCCATGAGAAAACATTTTATTAGATTTTTTTTTCTATTGTAGATTTTTGAAATTGAATATATGGGTTGATTCAAGAATGCATGATGCATTTTAAGAATAATGCTGTGAAGCTATATAATTTATTTTTATTCTTGGTGAGTAGCAGTCTAGTTAGGAAGTGCTATAATTATATGTCATTTTCTGCTAGAAGCTTATCTTCTTTGAAGAGATGACAAATTCAGTATAACTCCTTAAATTAATTTAAATTGACACAATTCAGGTAATTGTCTAAATATTATCTGACTTCCTTGTTTGTACATACAAGTCTTAAAAATTGCTACTCACATATGAAAGAATGAGCTTTACTGTGACTTAAATAATGGTTTTTTAAAAACGCTCAAATGATTTAGACTGGAGATTGTCATTCTACTACTTACCCACTGTATTTATTTTCCCAATATGTCAATATATTCGCATAAGCTGGTGAGCAAAGTGACGAATTCTAGTTTACTGTGAGTATATTGGGCATCCTGTAGGATTTGGCTATTCCTGCTTGACTTTTAAATTGCTAAAATAAAAAGGGTTCTGAAGATTGACAGCGATGACTTCATGGACATGTTCATGCAGTTTTCTTGGCACAGTATGCAAGTGGCTGGTTATTGCCTTCTTGAGAAATGCGTTCCTGCCTAACTCTAATAGTTCTGGGATGCTCTGATGGACTCCTATCCAGACAGTAACCCCTCTTGCTTTCCTTTCCTTCTGAGCCTAGATTAGGTACACTAAATCCTGCTGCCTGAAAAATATGCCACCTTCCGATTTCTATCTTCAGTAGAAGCAGGTGAACAAGCTGTGGAAGCCCCTCATTTGTTCTGGGAAAAACCTTTTCCCTCCATCGCACCTTTGGCTTGTTGGTTCTTGCCATCCTTGGATAGGATACCCAGCAGCATCTGCAAACAGAGGCAAGGGGGTCAAATGGCAGCTTAGCTAAAGCAGCATTGCCAGACCAGCCCTGCCCTTTTCTGTTTGAGTTGTAACCTTGCATGCAGGGCAAGAGAAGGGCAGAACTCGGGGAACAGCTCAGTGATACTGTTTCATCATTCTGATAAAAGCAGCGAGAGATCCTTTTAACACTGCTAAGAACACTGTTTTGTGAACGCATAGCTTTAGGTTATGATATTGGAGTTAATTTTCACATGCAGAGTTTGCAGCACCAGAAAAAAGGAAAAGAAAAGGGGAAGGGAAGGGAAGGGAAGGGAAGGGAAGGGAAGGGAAGGGAAGGGGAAGGAAGGAAGGAAGGAAGGAAGGAAGGAAGGAGTGTACTTTTACCAACTAGATAGACTGTGTTCCTAGGGAACATGAATTAAGTAGACTCTAGATTCTAAAGACATTCATCAGATATGTTGATTACTGCCTTAGCTTTCCAGATGAGCTGCCTTTCCCCATTTTTACAACAGGGCACACATTTGAGTGAAAGGAGAATCTACAGAAACAGTAGAGGTAGCCCTCACTTCCTGGTCACTAGTGCAGCAGCCATTCAAAGTTGCTTTGGCACTGAACGAGTGGTACTCACAACCAGCCTTTGAAGTTCCAGCTATTGCACCACCCCCGCATCACCTGACTATGACTCAGTTCTTGGCAACTGGTTGCGATGGTCGCAGTGGTTATCAGCACCCTGGGTGCCATAACAAAAATACCTTGGACAGCTCTTAGTAAATCTGTGCATTGACAAAATTTCCATCTGTCAATTACAAAAGGCCACATTGCTTGGATCGGCACATGTACTGTGCCAGTATAATTATAACATCTTAGGTTCTTGGATAGAAGTCGATACCTATGAGGGCTAAAGAATTGGGAGTTGTGATTTCACATTGTTGCATACGTAATAATATGCTACAAAAACATGTTAACCCGGAGACAAAAAAGTTTGCATAGTGGATGTTGCGGTGCCTAGAGACAGCAGAATAGAAAAGAAAGAACTGAAGAAAATAGCAAAATAAAAGTAGAATGCCAGTGGCAAAAGATAGCAAAGATAGTAGAATAGTAATGGGTGATTTCGGTGCAATTCCATAACATCTGGAACACCACTTGAACATCATCAGCATTAACAAAATCACCATCAGTCAATTGCAAAAATTACTTCATACTACATCCTGCAGTGATACTTTTAACACCATCAAACACCATCTACCTATTCCCAGGTCCTTGGAAAAGATTCCATAGGTGGATAAAAATGCCAAATCCAGTCTAAACATCTGGTTGATTATACACGCAACCATAATAATAATTTACTGAACTTGCTGACTCTGGGCGGCGCACACCAATCAAACAACTTTGTTAAATCGATAAAGCATAAAAGATAAAAATAAAATATGGCTAGTACAATGAAATGAGAGGTCTCACTCTTCTTTGCCAAAGTCTTGGGTGGAGAGCCAGGTTTTTGTGTCTCTCCTAAACAGCAGCAGAATCAATCCATCCAGATTTTTTCCAGATATTATGGGAGACAGGCAGTCCTTAAGTACTACAGTAACCAGCACCTTGCATTGTACCTGGAAGTAAACTAGCAACTCTTCGGCTCACAAAACAAGAGATATTACATGGGCATGCAAAGGTATATCTGTTACTGCTCATGCTGCAACCACAACTTGGACCAGTTGAAGCTTCTGGGTGGCGTTCAAGGGCAACCCCATGTAGAAGGTGTTGCATCTGCTAGGTCACCAGAGCACGAGTAAACTGCACCATCAACAAAGAAGAGGATCACAAACAGTATTCTTTTTTTTTGATGCGTCTTTAATTGAATGCCAAGTGCATTTTAACCTGAATGCAAAAACTGTGGCCTTTGACTTATAAATCAAGTATTACTACGGTCGAACTGAAATGTTTATATGCCTTGCCAACTAGAAAATGTATGCTGGTCAAAACATTTCTCCCTCTCATCACACATCCATTGCCGTCTTCATTTGACGCTTCAGCTTGGGGAAAAAAATGATATACTCAGGGGCTTTTCCCAGTTAGGCCAGGTATGCACAGGTGTGTCATATTGTGTGGGAGGAGAGGGGGGCTTAATGCTTTACTGTTCCCAATGTAAGCCGCCCATTGCAAATTACCCTTGAGAAGAGTTTCAGTTCATATTGGCTGAAATATGAATTTTCCAAGCATACTTACTATGTGTGTGCATGAATTTTCAGGTTATTATGTGCAGGAAATGGAGGGCTAATCCTGCCCCAGAAGTGCCTCCCACAAATTGCTTCCCCAGGTGACAACCTATGTTAGAAACTACTTGGCAAGAGTGTAAGTTCATTTTAAAAAGAAGCTAATTTATGTATGAAAGGAGGGAAGAGGGATGCATCTTACTTACCTACTGAAGAAGCAAGGGACCGGAAATGTTTGCTCTTGGGGAAAGGGTTGATATAATGCACTCTGGTGCATTTCAAATATGGAGGTGGGCGGGGGAAAGCGGGGGCGGTGCTATTCAGCAGGTTCTGACAGGTTCTGGAGAACCGGTAGCGGAAATTTTGAGTAGTTCAGAGAACCGGCAAATACCACCTCTGGCTGGCCTCAGAGTGGGGTGGGAATGGAGGTTTTGCAATATCCTCCCCCCAGGAGTGGGAAGGGAATGGGGATTTTGTAGTATCCTTCCTCTGGAGTGGAGGGGAATGGGGATTTTGCAGTATCTTTCCCCTGCCATGCCCACCAAGCCATGCCCACAGAACCGGTAGTAAAAAAAAATTGAATTCCACCACTGGGGGAAGAGACATGGCAACAAATTCTCTTGAGCTCTGGTTGGAATTTCCTGAATTTTGATTCCAACAATGAGGAAGGAGTTAAACTCAATCACCTCGATGGTAGTTTCCAATTCTCCATTGTTACGATGATCAAATATAATATAGTAATGATCCTTTTATGGTTTTATAGAATTGAATACTTATTTAATACATTTTTTTGCAAGTTCTACATACACTGCAGTCTTTTATAGGCCTGGGTGATGTCTGTGATCATCCAGGCAGCTACAATTCTTTTGTCCTAATAAGATATTCTCAGGGCAGAAATAAATGGGAATATGTTAGGATTAATTTACTTATCTCAGTGAGCAACCAGTGGCACGTGATGGGTTTTGCTCAAACTACAAAGTTGAAACTTAATTCCAGGGGTCCAAAACTGCTGAGATGATATGTAGGGAATCTTCGATGACTTTGTAAGTTGGACATGCAATAGCTATCTAGTAATTCCTAATTATGATTTAAAATAACTGATGTTGTTTTCTTCAAAACTGTAGGAAGGATTGCCCTGCTGACTTTGTATAATTGCCTTTTGGTTAACACAAAGATGTATTCGTTTGATTATGAGCCACCAATTACATTTAGAGGCAACAAATTACATTTAAGAGTTAACCTTACATGTGGTTTGATAGAGATAGAGAATTTAGGATTTTTTTAAAAATAAGTTTTAATTGAGTTGGCTGTTAAAAAAGAATAGACAAGTTTTGTCTTTCACATATCTGTATAGTAGATACCATTCTAATTTTGACTTTGAAATAAATTGTAATTTTTTTTTGTATTCAGACTTTGGTAGTCAAAAGAGCTACTTATAAATTTGCCTTGTGGCTCGTCCTTATGCACTGGACTTTTAATTTTTACAAATGGTGAATCTCTGAGCTACTTTGAAGGTTTTTGAAACATCCATGGGTTTCTTCATTCTGCATAATCAAGCTTTCTCAACGCTGGAAAGAAAGACAGGAAAATAATTTTGTGAAGCTGCAGAAAGTATAAATAGATCTTTTTATTATTATTTTTTAATACTGAGAATTGCAATTAGGAGAATGTTGGATATCACTGATTTTTTTTAAAAAAGAAAGATGGTTTAAATTCACACATTACATGTTATTAATGGCTAACTAAAAACAAGTATCCTGCAAGTCAGTTCAACCAGCCCAAGTCAGAAAGTCTCACCATGTAAGCAGTAACAACGACTTTTTCCTCAATGTCACACTCGTGACATTGCATTAAAGTAGACATCTGCTTGTGGTAATTTGACTTGTTTGAACATACATTTTTATGCCATTTGACTTTTACACAGTTTGACATTTGTGGTATAAAAATTCATACTGATTTGTGCACCATTGATGTGCTGTATAAGTCAGGTATCAATGGTGCAACATTGGGAATAGAGTCTGTGTTAATATTGGGAGTTGGATTTCTATTTGTAATGTCTAGATCACTAATATGTGCATGAAAAATAGCCTATAAATACATATTTCTGAAATATGACAATATATGGGTGTTGCCACCATGATAAATAAACAACAGCATTTTTTTATTAATATATACTGGTATTTTAATTTAAATGCTTGATGAAATTTGGTTGTGCCATTTCTTGGTTTTCTTCATGAAATAAAGGCCTAGAAAAGGGACTATGAATTATTCTTTTAAATGCAATGCTTTGAGAATAAAAATGGCTTCCTGCATTGTACAGTTTACCACCCAATAACCACTCACACGTTGAAAAATCTGTAAAACTATGAAATGTTATATTCCTTAGCTGGTCTTATCCATGGAATTTTCTTCATAATTCTAATTTCTTTGTGCTTAAAGTCAAAGAGCTTGACTATAATTTCAGTCATATCATACCTCTTCAAAATGTTTCTGGACTTAATCATAATTATTTTTCATTGCATAACACCAGGTTGATTTAAAAACCCTTTATTCTTGATCGCTGCATTTGTATGAAATTAAAGTGGTAGTGTTTGCTAAAAAAAAAGTTCTTCTATATATTATAGTAGAAGTCTGAACACCTTTGCAAATATACATCATACAGTAATGGAATTCTTGATAGCATAACATTTATCAAAATTACTAGTAGTTTTAGCCAGGTAAATGCAGAGTAATATCTTAAGTGCATGAGTGGTCTGTTAAGTACTACAACTACTATAAGTGCAGTAAGTAATATTTTGACAAATAAATCTCACTTGTTTAAGTGATTTGGGGATATTACTTTAGGACTGCAGTCTTAGAAGTCAGTATATGTACACATTGTAACAAAAAGGCATGCTAGTGCATTGTGAATATTTAATACAGTATATTTTGCAGTACAAAGATACTTTGTTCCTACATTTGCTAATGCATATCACTAGTTCTTGGAAAAGTAGCATCTTGAATGTATCAAAAATAAAACTCATTGTAGAATGAAATTGTGAATCTCTACCCTTTACAATACATCATAATTTCAGCCCAGGTCCAGAATATTGTTCTTTGGATAATAATATGCATACCAGGCATGGACTATGGCTTTAGACTATTGTGCCATGAGGTCAGCAATGTAGTAACTTTCATCATCCTAACTCAGGGAGACTGACCTTCAGCCAGTCTCCTTGACCATTTTCCTTATTAGAGATGGTTTAAAGTACTGCTTTGTAAGTTACGGAAAGAATAAGGAAAGACTTTCTCTCACCATTTTTCCTCCTTCCTGACATTTTTTGCAAAGTAACAAGAAGGGGGAAAGGCTGTGGGTGACCCAGGCAAGCAGCAAGTGTCCTTTTTCCATTCAGCTTCTGCTTTTTGAATATTCCTGCCTTCAATTCATTTTTTGTGTGTGTCTGCAACAAGTAGAACTCTCAAGGGTGTCTTTTCACTCTTTTGCTGCATTGCAAGCTAGAAGGAAGAAAGCTTTCCTCTTTTTCGCTGCTTCCATTGTTTTCTTTGTATCTCACTATTGTTTGCAAAGAAACAGCTATTTCATATGGCACTTGGTTTGCGCTTTCTCAGCCTCTCTTTTTTGTCTTTTCTTTCAACTGATAACAATTATTTTATTTGAGTTTTTGCTTGTAATAATAAAATCTACTTGTATTATTGAATTTTAGAATGTCCTTAACAAGGATCATCAATACTTTTTAAGGGCATTTTAAAATGCAATAATAACAGGATATCTCTAAATCTTTTAATGCTAACATTTAATGTTAAAGTTTAAGAAGAAATGTGTTTTTTTTAAAAAAATAATTTTGAGAGATTTTTTGAGAAATTTGTAGGGAATGAGATAGGAAAAGTTGAGAAGCTCTGTTGTTAGAAAAAAATTATTTTACCAGAATTAGGTATTATGGCCAGACATACATTTAACATCATCAGTCCTTGACCTGGACTGATGATGGGGTTTTAAGGGTTAATTTTAAATTTTTTAGATTTTAGTCTTATTTTATATTGTGGCTTGTGTTTTATTGTTATGAGCTGCCCTGAGTCCATTGTGAGATAGGGCGGCATATAAGCCGAATAAAATAAAAAATAAAAATAAATAACAATAGAATTTGAAGGTTAAACTACTACATTTTTTCATTCTTAAAACTAAGCTGTTTTGGTCAGTGAAGGTAGGTTAAATTAATGTATATTCCAATAGGTTGATTTTGTCAATTAGTCAAATTCTTGCCTGATAATTAGGGATTACAAAATAATGCAACACATTTGTTTCTCTTAAAATGTGTTTGTATTTCTATAGGCAGCATGTTGGCTTTGGAGTGGTGCTAAGATGGAAAAATCCTTTGGAAGCGTGCCAGTGTACTTAAAAATTCAATAGAATGGTTGCTTATTTTTGGTCTTAAATATGTCTAAAATTAATTCTGCCTTTTGTTCTTGATTGTAAATGGTATGATGCAAGCTGGTGTATAATCAGTTTGCCATCTGGTGAGCTTCCCGGCTTAATATGTGTTTCACCATGCCTCAGTTCACAGTGTTAATGTATATGTATGTACGACCGTTCGTTTAGTGACTGTTTAAAGTTACAATGGCACTGAAAAAAGTGACTTGACCATTTTTCACACTTACAACCATTGCCGCATCCCCATGGCCATGTAATCAAAATTTGGATGCTTGGCAACTGGTCCATATTTATGATGGTGGCAGTGTCCCAGGATTATTGTGCAGATGGTATTAGAACAGCATAAAAATTCTAATAGTAGCTTGTGGTATTCATAATTCCAGAAAGACACTTGCTATTATCGAGTGGTATTTGCACCAGCATTTTCACTCATGGTTAACTCATAGTTTTTAAAACCAGACCTCTAGAGACCCGCAGAGGTCTTGTGACTATGCAGATGAAATGTGACGTTGAGTACGTGTTGACCTGGACTTGTGCCATGCCAAAGAAAAGCTGCTTCATTGCCCTCAATGGACACATGTTCCTCTTTTTGAAGTGATGCCCTAGAGCAGTTTTGGTTTGCAATGTCCACAGATCAGTAACTCCTTCAGGGTAATATCTCAATCAGTTCATGGTTGAATCGGATGAGATATAAGCACAAAAATATCCATGAAAGAGCAGTAAGTACCCTTTCCCCTTTGTTTGCAAAATTTTAGGCATCACATTTTTATCAGGCCAAAATACTGGTATTTCTTTGGATATGTACATAGTTTCTTCAGATATATAGATACAGCTGGATATTTTAAATCAGGAATTTCCTGATTCAGACTACATATACCCCCCCCACCAATTATTTATAAAGTGTAACTGTAATAATTGTTCACCTCTAAAAGTTTAGCTGCATGGTAATTTCGTAACACAATCAGCCACTCTTTGTAATTATAACTGTACAAGTATATTAACACCGTAATTATCTTGTTGCAGAGCCTGAAGTTCTGCATCGGTTGGAAAAAAAAAAGCGAATGATTTTTCTGTGCCACAGTGTAAGTTGTCTGTGGCAATAATATCCTGAAGAATGTGACTGGTATGCCTTATTTACAACAGGAATGGCCCAGTGCTATCAAATTTTAGTTGTTGAGCGAGTTATGTAATCGAATGTTTACTTATGAAGTTGGAATAAAAAGCCACAGCTTTGTTTTTAGTTGCACCTCCACATGGCGCAGAGCAATAATCCAGATATATCAGAGCTTGACTATTATATCCCGGAGGAAGAAATTTGTCGGGGATGGGACATTTCTCCTCCTCTGGTGGGGACTGTTTGACCCTTGAGAAATAGTAAATGTGCCAGCTACCTCTATTCATCCCAACTTGAACATAATGAGTAGTGAGGAAGCAGCTCATCCCTGTGTATATGTGCTATGGATCAGCCAGGTCTCAAATCAACACAGCAAGAGGTTATGATGAAAGTGTCACAGAATAATGCAGTTAAACCAAAGATTCTCAACCTGAGGCCTGCAAAGTCTTGAAGAAATGTTAAGATTTAAATCTTGAGTTAAGTCTTGGGGCTCCGTGGCCATAAAAGGGGTCCATAGTGAGAAAAAGGTTGAGAACCAGTGAGTTAAACGAAACCAAAAGCTAGCTTTCCTGATACCGCTGAAGTATATGAAGTCCTTTCCTGTCAAATAGCCACTGAGTTTTGTATCTGATGAGATTACGAGCATCAAAATGATGGCATCCTGGTAAAGAGGTTGGCAGAAGCTGGACCAGGATTTTTATTTATGCCCCAAAAGATTAAAAAAAAAAAAGGGGGGGGGAAATCTTGCGTTTTGGGTTTCCCTTCCAATTCCTCAGAAAAAGACTTGTGGCAACAGTATAGCTAGATTCACCACTAATAAGGAAAAATATATATGAAGGGATGCCTGGATTTAACTACCCAATTTTTTAATATTGCACACACCAATAAAGAGCACAGTGTCTCCTACACAGAGTATGTTACTACGAATCTGGAATGCTATGGATATAGTGAATTGTCTAAAGTATAAAGAGGTGGAAGGAATATCCTCTATTTAAAAAGTATTAGAAGGTGTGTTTTTTTTAAGGTATGTGCAGATTTCATTAGTATCACGAATCATTGAAATTACACACTGTAAGAAAAGAACATTTCATGCAACATATTGTATAAGCTTCAGTCAAGTTTCAAAATGAAGAGTATCCTGTTGCTGACAAATACTATTTATCACTCTAGTCATGAATCTGAAAATGAAAAACCTCCATTATTACTTTAGGTATGAAGTTAAATAAAAATAACCATCTTAATTTTATAATTCCAAACAAGTGATGCAAATATTATGACTTGCAATTAGATACAAAAACAAAGCAATAGTAAAATTTAAAATCACTACAGTTTAATAAAATAGAATTTTAATTACCTTTGCTTATTAGGAGTCCAGAAAACACTCTGCTAATTATCTTTCAACTCACTTTTTTCATGCAATAATGGGAGAGTTTATGGGAAACGAAGCATTTAGCGACAGCTTATGAGCATATGTGGAATGTTGCTGCTCTTTGCTTTTCTTGTGCCCTGGGATCTTATTAAATGACCCTATTAAAATGATAACATTCTGTAAGACATATTCAGTAGCAGCCAAAATTGTGGAAATCTTTTGGGAAAAATGTCACATTTATCACTATTGAGTAATGTAAGAACAAAACTGTTACTCCTGTGTGTCAAAGGAAAGCAAGTGGACTGCTATCATCTAGAACAGTGTTTCTCAACCTTGGTAGCTTGAAGATGGGTGGACTTCAACTCCCAGAATCCCCCAGCCAGGCTGGGGGATTCTGGGAGTTGAAGTCACTCATCTTCAAGCTTCCAAGGTTGAGAAACACTGATCTAGAAGCAAAATCCAACAGAATGTGAGAGATAAGGCAGACCAGTTCTCTCAAAGGCAACATGTCAGAGATAGCAGACTCCCATCCATAACAGAGAGGGGTCCTATTTCTTGGGAAGCAGCTGGCTTGCGCTCCTTTTCAAGTTTTCTTCTCTCTCAAACAAAACACAGCGTAATAACTAGTGGGGTAAATGAACTTTTGTTTTTGCCAGTCTCGATAGCAAGACAAATTATCACAACCATGCTGCTTTCTCAGCTCATCATAGAAAAATGACCCTCCTATGAAATGCTATACTGTGTCAGGGACACTTACAAGTAATTAAGATTTGTTATTAGAATGGATTTACTGCCCAAGGAAGGCCTATATGCCATGCAGTACCCCTACTCTCAACTCATAAAACAAGAAACAGATTCTTTGGGAGAATATTTTCTTAAATTGCATCATTAAAGTTAGTCCTGCTAATGCTGCTTCTGAACACACTCAACTATACAGAATTAGCCACACCCCACACCACTGTAAAATTCCAAGGGCCTCCAAGTTCAGTATAAGATTAGAACTGGTGTCCAAGCTAAAATAATGTAAGAGTGATTACAGATGAATTGGTTAACAGCTTAGTAGATTCTTAAACTTGATGAGGTCCCACTCAACCACATATTGCTCCAACCTTATAGCCATACTGCCTCCTGGAAACCAGAAGATAACAGCCATCTCAATACAGTAGTGGCCAAAATTGTGGAAACCTTTTGGAAAAAGTGCATTTTTGAGGTTTGATGGCTAATGACAAAACTTTTTTTTTTATTCAGAGTTTCAAGATAATCCTATTCCACTGCTGGAATGGCCTGGGAATAGCCCAGACCTTCACCCAGTTGAAAATCTATGGAGCCGACTAAAGAAACTTGTTAGTCAGAAGCGACCCAGCAATAAAACCCAGTTAATAGAAGCCATCCTTCAATCTTGGTTTCTCATTAGAACAGCTGCAGAACTAAAAGGCTTGGTTCACTCCATGGGAAGACGTTGTACGGCCATAATTCATGCTAAAGGTTACCCAACTAAATATTAACTGATAGGGTGATAATTTTTGTATAACTGATTTTTTTCTATGGTGATCATTTTTGTATATCTCATTTTTTCTACGTGTTTCACTTTTCTTCTTTATACCGTAATTGCTATTCTAATAGCAAATCCTTCATAAAAGTTATTGCATTACATTCTTGATTAAATTATCTTTCCATTGATATGGAATTTCAATGGAATTTTTCAATGGAATCATTAATTTTAGGGTACTCCTCCAAAAAGAGTGGTGTTATTAGCTGGTTTTAGAAAATACATTTCTACCTGAATTAAGCCTCCAGGACAGTTTTGTGAAAGGGAGTAGAAGAACAAACTTTTAAATATCACAAAATTAGTATTTAAGACACGTGAGGATCTGACTTGAAAGGAAGGTGCCCAGAATCAGAAGTGGGAGATAAATAAGATTTTTCCTTTCTTTCTGAGTCAATTTTCTTCTGAAAACAACTGTTAAAAGAAGGCAATTATCTTTTGTTCAGAAATTATGCTTCAGCCAATGTGGTGAATTTCACAATTCACATTGCCTCTTGATTCCAGGGCTGTCATGTATTTCACACAATACGTATCAGATCGGAATGTGTCTTTGGGAATACTGTAGCGGTGTTACAGTGATAGTATATAAACTCTGCCTTATATAAACTTTTTTTAAAAAGAAACTTCTTTGCAGTCTGTAACATCAATAACTTCCTTTTTTCTCAGTGTGCAGTTTTAGAGCGTCAGGTCATGTTGGGCAAAATTTATTCATTCCTTTATGAATGCCAGAAGCTTTTGGAGTCTATTTATAGTATTCAATAATTTGTAAAGGTTAAATGTAATCCAGACTGTAGTGTTAGCATTTTCCCTGCTGATATCACAGAGTAAAAGACTGGCAGCCTACCCTTGTTGGAGGTTTGGGAGGGCTAGCAGCTTTAGACTGCAGAACCATGTATGGTTAAGTCCATATAAGTATCCACCTGATTGGTTAGACAGTAAAGATAAGTACTGTGACAGGTGTTGGTGAAAGCTACACCTGTTTTCTCAATGTGGGCTGATTTAGTGGGAGTTCAAGGCACTGAGGAGGGGGGAGAGGGGCAGAATATTATGCCAAGTAACCCGAGAAGGAATTATTTCCTAACGGTGCCTTATGATCTTTACATGAATTTGATTGTGTTATGTGAAATGCTGAGAGCACTTTGATGCTGCTGAGGGAAAAAAAACCCAAGCCAAATGTTGCTTTAAAACTACTGTAGCTTCTAAAGTTTAAAAGTTGTTATGGAAATGCTATAGGCCCACAAAGTGAATTGGTTTTAGTAGTTCTATTTGTCTTGAAGAAGTACCAAAGCAGGGAGGATATTATTTGCATACACACACACACACACACACTTTTTAGATTTTAAAACTATTTTAATAGTTTTAAATTTGTTTCAACAAAAATGAAGGTTTTGTTTTTAAAAAAAGGATATTTAATCACTGCTACACTATTGGTAAGAAATTGCAAGCAATAATGAAATGAGAGCTATGGGTTTTGCTCTAAAATGTAAAAATGGAAAACTTTCTGCTAGCAGTGTCCCAAAAACTTTGTCTTGAATGTACAAGCTCACTGTGTGTGCCTTTCAAAATAAAAGATTGAGGTTTCCTTTTTAAAGGTAAAACGGACATACTGTGTTCCTTTCAGGATCCTCTTTGTACTTGTAATGAATAAGTATATTTGATAATGCATTTTTGGTTTGTAAACTTAAGTTGCTGGACTCATGGAACAGGACAAAAAAATTGGTCTGAGATCAGAATGTACTGTCATATCTTTGAGATGTTAAGCTTGTAGCTCTTCTGGCAACAAGCTTTTAACTAGTGCTTAGAAAGTAATTTCTAAGATGAAGACTGCTTTCTCACAATGATTGTCTTCTGAGGAACAATTCCATTTTGCAGGACATTATGGAGAATGTGAGACAGAGACTACCTTTAGTGTATGAGACCGTACATAATTTTAATGGAGTTTGCATAATGAATGGTGAAGTGAACAGCAGGTAGGAAGGGGTTAAGAGCCTCTTTCTCTTGCTGTTTTTTCCATTCCAGTTCTCAGACTTATTTGGCATTAAAATAAATAAAAGCAGAGGGAAGAGTAACACAGAATGTCTTGTAACAAGCTGTTTGATGCTTGAGATCTCTTGAAGCTAAAATCATAGCACAGAGTGATCCTTCATGTACCTACCTGATAGAGGGCAGGCAATCTCCTGCCCACTCTTGTCCTAGGACACGGGTTCAGTTGACACAGGGAACATCTGGAATGCTCATAACTCATTGGAGATTTAAATTGCAGATGAATACCACCACTAATAACGAAATGCGCTATTCCTAATTTCCCATTGAATTAGTTTATTTTTTTTTTTTTTTGGTAAAGTATGCCGGAAATTTGGGAGGGGGGGGAAATGGGGAGGTTACCAAGGAGATGGGGAATTATAGTTCTGTTACAAATGTTGAAAAGTTGTAGTGTGTTAAGAAACCAGTATTCCTGTGGCTTTGGCTGTGCAACAGTCGGTGCCCTCTTAATGCAGCTTTGCAGTTGAAATTACAACAACATGGCAAGTGTAGTATTTCCTGTGTGTGTGAATTTTCCAATTGTATTTCAGACTTTAAGAAAGAAAGGCCTTAATGGTTGTGAGAGCCCAGATGCTGACGATTACTTTGAGCACAGCCCACTCTCGGATGACAGATTCAGCAAACTAAGTGAAGATAGTGATTTTATTTTCAAGCGAGGCCCTGTAAGTACTTCTCTTGGCTCCTACTTTTTATTTGTTGATTCTTTTTATTAACTTCATTATTTAGGCTCTGAACAAGAAGGAAAACAGAGGGTGCGACAGCCCAGACCCTGACACTTCCTATGTGCTCACGCCACATACAGAAGAAAAATATAAAAAAATTAATGAAGAGTTTGATAATATGATGCGGAATCATAAAATCGCAGTGAGTACTGTGGTATGCCTTGCGCTCTTGTTACATGCATGAGAAGGTTTTGTGACGCCACCTTCTGTGGCTATTTCGGCTTGGAAAGCAGAAGTACCTATCTGAGGTGCGTGTCCATCCGAGGTAGAAACCTTGAATGGTCATCGTTATAATCCTACTATGTAAATTCTGCTGAGCGATGCAGTTTGAGTGCAACTTCTTTGGTGTAGAATGCAGCAAGGAAAGCCTGTGAGCTGCTAAGGAAACTGTAAAAAGCTGCTAGCCCTCACGAGAACTTAGAAATACCTAAACCTTTGTGGTATCTCCTGATGAACCTGAAGTCATAGGCCTATTGGACGGGTGAAAAACAATTCTCTTTTTTTCTCCACGAGAGCATCCATAACATTGTTTTAAATTTATGGAACTGTTTATGTTAAAAGAGTGTTGCTTCATAATCACATGGATATGTATGTTTAAAAACATGTTGTTACAGATCTGTTCTTAGTCACTTTTGGTGAGATGGTTGGCTGTACAAATTTGATCAATAAATAAATACATAAAACTGACGAACTGTTAACTGAGGAGGAGGCCCTCTAGTGCACCTTGTAGGCTAAAGTCCTCATTCCTGTACTTATGTAATTACCCAAATTGTACGTATTAAATCATTAGTTACTTAGTTTTGTCATGACCTATAGTACCATTCAAATGCATGATACCTATCAGACTATAAGAAGAAAAATGTCTGCCCTAAGGGCCTTAAAATGCCAAAATCCCATACAGCCTAGGAAAAATATGGGAAACTTGATCGTTATATGCTTGGCTGTACTTAGAGTGGAATATATAAACTAAGGACTAAAGGCTTCATGTAAAAGATGAGTTTTGAGGAAGAATTTGAAAGCCATAAGGGAGCATTATAAATAGAGGGGCTTATAAAGTTTATCTACTATGTGTAGATGACTTTAGTGTAACATTCTTTCAAATACATTCCTTCCACAAGCTAATGTTTGCTTTAACACTAACACACACACACACACACACACACACACTCTCACACACTGTTACAATATCATAACACACACTAACATTTTATTAGCCTCTCGGCAACTTTTAAACTTTTAATGTATGAAATCAAATTTATGTTCAACTGTTAAAAAAAAACCAAAATAAGTATTAGAGAATTTTTATGAATAGCCTACTTTTATCAGCATGATATTTCTGGTCGTAGCATTATAACTTACTGTTTGTGGGTTCTTTTTTAAAAAAAAAAGCCAATATGTTTTCGTTGTTGAATGTTTGCTTGAATGTAACATGTGAATATCAATTAACCTATTTCATGTCCTACTTGCAATGTTGAATAAGCCATTTCTAAGCTGATGAATTTGAAGAAATTAAAAGCTTTTAACTAATTTTGAAACTTTTGAGTAGTCGTATGTAACAGATGCCAATACTTTGCATTAAACAATAAATATAACCAGTGTATTTTACAAATATCAAAGCTAATATTTTAACACTTGATTCCAACTTAAGATTTCAAAAGTTGTACTTTTCTGTCTCACTTAATTCCCCTCCCCCCCTCCTTTCCAGCCTGGGTTGCCTCCGCAGAACTTCTCAATGTCGGTCACTGTTCCTGTATCCAGCCCCAATTCTTTAAACTATAGTAGCCCTGGGAGCTCTCTTGTATCCCCAGCCTTGGCAGCAAGCTCTACCTTGACAGATCCCACACTGCTAACTCCTCCTCAAGCTTCGTTGCATCGAAATGTATCACCTGGAGGGCCTCAGAGACCCCCAAGTACAGGTAGTGCAGGTAAGACTTATTTGATAAGTCTATAAATTCTTTCCAACAAATTCTACCTTGTGCTACCTCTGTTCAGTATATAACATGGAACGTGATACGTATTTTTTTTTCATTCCCTAACTAGGTGGAATGTTGACCACTACCGATCTCTCAGTGCCAAATGGAACTGGTTCTAGTCCAGTGGGTAAGTTTTAACATTTTGTATTTTCACTATCACAAAAGGGCCAATTGGTTACCTGGTACGTGAGCGCTTTCTAAAGAAAGCAAAGCTTTCACGGACAACAAAATTGCTTCTTTTGCCAGTGTACTGGAAGGCTAATCCAGTCGTGTGGGTTGTAGACTTCTCTTCCGCTTTGGAGACTGAGTCAATCAGATCCTTGATCCCGCCTTCTCCTACTGAGCATGGCCAGAATTTGACTCAGTCATCGAGCGAAGGAGACGTCCGCGAGGGTGCTGGTGCAAAGAAAAGTGAATTCAACAAACTGTAAACCCGGCTCCGCGTGAAGCCATTCACACACTGTGAAAGGCTAATGGTTTCTACCTTGTAAGGGCTGCAGCAGTGCAGTCCACGGGTGCTTGTTGAGGGGTGTGTGTGCGTAACAAAGGAACGCCGTGCCTGATTGAGAGAGGCTGGAGGTTTACAAGCTTTTGGGTACCTGAACCAAAATAATAAGTATGTGTGCTTAAAAATGGGTAGCTTGAAGTTTAGCCCGTTGATTTTTGTAAGACATTGCCCTGCCTTCATTTTGATAGTTAGGTGCTTCTTGAGGGCCAGGGGCTTTTTGTTTTTGTCACAGTACAGGATGCATAACTTTTGTACTTATTAATTAAGGAGAGCAGCGATCAGCAAAGAGAAACAGAATCTGTGAGCTTCGTGTGAGCTTGACTTTGAAGGGTGATTATTTTTTCCCTTGGTACTTGTTGACAGTGGGGAGGTGTGCTGCTTGCTTCAGTCAGTGTGGAGGCATCTGTGTTCCAATTCTCAAATTACCGGAAGATGGCACGAACACCTGCTGCCAATGTTACTTGCCTACTCCTAGTATCCCTTGGTGGTGAAGGATCAGCTAGCCTGGAATGAAGAGCGTAGAATCTCTTTTGGGAAGGAGATTGATCCTTCCTGCCATTGATATTCAGAAACAGGTCTTTGGGTGTATTTACTGTAGGTCATGTATAGGGTTGGAAGTCCTTTGGAAAATACC
>WNWU01000044.1:2338453-2358791 GCA_012654045.1 Ptyas mucosa | reverse complement strand
AATACCTATATAAATGTAAAACTGAGGTTATGTTTGACCCATCGGATGTGGGAAATGGAATTCTTTAAAGCATTTTATAAAACTGGTTGATTTTACCAACATTTTAGATTTGAGCCTTCTGTATATCTGAAGCTATACTTCATTAAATGGTTATGCAATGATTTGTTAATTCAAGCATCAAAAGCAATCAGGCCTTGAGTGTTTGCATATGCTTTGGGTAATTTTTACAACAACTTTAAATATACAGTAGAATTATTCTCAGATAGGAATTAGATATGGAGGGGTAATTTATCTTATGTAGTTTAACGCTTATGTAATTTAGGTGAGATTTCAGTCAGAGCATCTACAGTTGCTATAGTCTTTTGCAGAAGATAGTGGCTGTGTTAATACAGGTTGCTAAGTCATAACATGGCTGGTATGAATTTAGCATGAATCCAGCCATTATTGTTTGCTCTATACCCTGGATAACAAGTTCATAAATGATGATTTGCCATCAATTAAATGTTTTATTCAGCAAAGTCTGAACATAAATTTTGGGTTGGTATGACATATAAAGGGATGCGGTGGCTCAGTGGCTAAGATGCTGAGCTTGTCGATTGAAAGGTTGACTGTTCAGTGGTTCGAATCCCTAGTGCCATGTAACGGGATGAGCTCCTGTTACTTGTCCCAGCTTCTGCCAACCTAGCAATTTGAAAGCATATAAAAATGCAAGTAGAAAAATAAGGACCACCTTTGGTGGGAGGTAACAGCGTTCCGTGTGCCTTTGGTGTTTAGTCATGCTGGCCACATGACCACGGAGACATCTTCAGACAGTGCTAGCTCTTCGCCTTTGAAACAGAGATGAGCACCGTCCCCTAGAGTCGGGGACGACTAGCACATCTGTGCGAGGGGAACCTTTACCTTTACGACATATAAATCAGGCAACATGATGCAGGTGGCTATGATACAAATCAGGAAGAAGTATCAGGCCAATATGCTCACATTTATTCTCCATATTGCATAAGCTATCAAGATGAGCCACGGTGGTGCAGTGGTTAGAGTGCAGTACTTCTGCTGATCACCAGCTGCCTGCAGTTTGGCAGTTTGATTCTCACCAGGCTCAATATTGACTCAGCCTTCCATCCTTCCGAGGTCGGTAAAATGAGGACCCAGATTGTTGAGGGCAATAGGCTGACTCTGTAAACCCCTTAGAGAGGACTGTAAAGCACTGTGAAGCGGTATTTAAGTCTAAGTCTTATTACTATTGCTATCACTTCCTGTTGGGTTCAAAATTGTAGCTTAAAATTTAAATAACATTTCAGACAGCACAGAGCTGAACTTTATGCTAATTGGAAACATCACGCTGACCAAGGAAAGAGAAGAAGAGAGCATGCTTTATGGGAGTCTGTTGTGAGTTCTTGGTGCACTATTCATTAGTCAGCCAAACTTCTGAATCTGACTGATAATTCTACTAGCTTTTCTAGCTCACCAAAAGTGCAGTTCTTCTCCTTTTAAATAGTTAAGGTTGGACCCAGAACAAAATTGGCAACCAGTGAACAATGACTGGTAATGTCACTGGCATCCAACTGTTGGGAGTGAGTTGGATAGGAAGAGAAGGAGGCCCTGCCACATTTGAAAGACAAATAGGTTCTAATATTATAGAGAACTAATCCAGCCTTTCATATGGTTGCTGTGTAAAATAACAATAATAACAATATCACAAAAGGAATCCCACTCTATACTCAGATATCCGTTTCCTGGAATTATCAGATCATCGGTTCCATTTAAATATTGATCCTATCTGAATGTTACCCTGATAATAAATAATGCTTAAAATCCACTTCATGGTATAAAATGCTTTTACATTTTATTTATGATGAACCCTAAAACAGGAGTAGGGGGCATGTACTCCCCACCTACCCCCCCCCCCCATCTATTGCCAATTTACAGCGCTCATCACCTCTCATCATTCACCTTGCTGCCTGGAAGGTTATATTATTCCTTGATCATTTGGATGAAGGGTAATTTCAATCTGCTTTAAACAGGTGCTCAGGCCCTGGTACCCTGCCAGCCATCTTCGCCCTCAAAACAATCGGCATAAACATTCACATCAGCCTTGTGAATGAAGTAAAGGAGTTAATTGCGATTATAAGGTTTGAGGAAGAAAAATAATTTTAAAAATTGGGTGAAATGAAGTACTTACTTGAAGATAAACTGGCAAACTCTGTAGAGATAGTACTCAAATTGCACCCCAAATTTCTTATTACTGAGCAAGACAGTTGTTAAGTGTCCCATTTTATGACCCACAACATGGATGGTTTTAAGTTGAGGACTGCCTGTATAATGATGCTTTGCACTGTTACATTTTACTTAATTACATCTGTGTCTTTGCTTGGAATATAAAACAGCAGGAACAGACTTCATCCATTTCATGTGAAAAAGCCTAGCTAGATAACTAGATAGTTCAGGCAAGGTCAATATGGTTCATACATATCCTTCTGGTCTTCCCTCCCAGGGCAATTATGCCACTGGAGTTTGGTGATAGATATACCTACATTGCAGAATCCAATCTGGGTCAGTCACCAGGACCAGAGGTTTAGTCTTCCAAGCTTTCAGACCCATGCTGGAGCCCATCCTCAGGGAACTTCTCTCTAGGACACACACACACTGCTATATGGGTCACTCACCAGGACCAGAGGTTTTGTCTTCTGAACTTCTGGACTCGTGCTGGAGCCCATCCTCAGGGAACTTCTCTCTAGGACACACACACTGCTAGAGAGAAGTTCTCTGAGGATGGGCTCCAGCACGAGTCCAGAAGTTCAGAAGACAAAACCTCTGGTCCTGGTGAGCGACCCCAGATAGGATAGCAATAGCACTTAGACTTACATACCACTTTACAGTGCTTGACAGCCCTCTGTAAGCGGTTTACAGAATCAGCAAATTTGCCCCCGACAATCTGGGTCCTCGTTTTACCGATCTTGGAAGGATGAAAGGCTGAGTCAACCTTGAGCCTGGTGAGATTCGAACTGCCAAATTGCAGTCAGCCGGCAGTCAGCAGTAGTAGCCTGCAGTACTGCACTCTAACCATTGCACCACCACGGTTCAAGGATCCTGCAACAGTAACCCGGGACAGGTATATTTGCCTTCATTTGTAATACCTTTGTTTTCCACAAATGAAAGGACAAGATCATCATTTCCTCTTATATCATTAGCAAATACTTTGCAACCTTTGGAAGGAGAAAAACACGCTCAAAAGCTGTAAAATATTTGCCCTTTCTTACAAGAGCTCTTTCGTGCCTTTGGGCCTCCAGGGTAACTTAGAAGAGCTCTCTGTTTGAAGGATTCGCTTGTCACTCGTTCTTTGGCTTGAATTGGCAGAAGGAGCAACGCTTCTGTGTGTGTAGAAGAATGTATCTACACCACCCCCAATAAACAATCCATCACGATTAATATCAACCATAGAGTGGGAAAAGGTGCCATATGCTGTGTCTAAACCTCAAAGCTTAAGAAAGAGACATTTCATTTGGAACTTCACTGCATGAGAAATCTTTTCCCAACAAATGGATAAAACCAGGCAGCTTTTGAAGTCGCTCTGATTTAACCTGGTTTTTGATTGCTTAGAGATAAGCAATAAGTGTTTATGTGAACCAGATATTTTGTTCTGATCCTTAGCACAAACTGCTTCATTTGGGGTTTTTTTTTTTAAATCAGAGAAGCAGTTTAATGATACATACCATTTAATTACCAGTTTTAACAGTGGATATATTTGTAAACTGTAAAAGTCTTTTTTCTATAATTTTATATTGCGTAGGTTATACTACATATGCCTTCGCTTTTTTGTGTGTGTGTCAAATTTTAATTCATTTTCAAAGAAACACGAAAAGCCGAAGAGCTCTCCAGTCAGGTTTCTTTAATGTAGCAATACATTGCAATTTTATTGTGAAATACTAGGGTGGGATATAGAATTTTATGTTACTTTAATAATGGATTATTAAATAGGAAAGACCATATTAAAAAGATTGAAGATAATAAATAGTTGAAGCTCTTACTATTTTTCGCTTGGGATTTAAATTATTTTAGAGGCCAACACCTCTTTCTGGGATAACTAATAACTGGTAGCAATACATGCTATTTGGTTTAACCTGGTGGACAAGTTTCTTTGAAAAGAAGTATTTTTTTCTTACATTTGTAGAAATGCTATACGATCCAGTAGAGTTATTTTTAATACCATATAAACATAGTTTTGTTAAAAGCACATTTTGGGGAAAGATTAAGCTTGTCTCTCTGCATTTTCCAAATAGTTATCCAGATGTGCAGAGTTTGTGTTCTTCTCGTTCTTCCTTTTTTGCATTTATACTTTAAAGGTGCAGTTTATTGGCTTGGCTTGTGTGCAAGACAGAGCTGGCATGGAACGGGTTACTGCAGTTTCATTTGACAAAGCTCTCCTACAATTACATCATCTTGCAATCATTATCTGCCTCTGGACCCTAACCTTAAGCAGAAAAAAAATCCATGCTTTGTTCTTCCAATTCAATTTATAATTGGATATTTTTGTTTTAACAACACGTGCCTCTATTTAGAGCATCTTGTCAGGTAAACTGGAAAACTGAGACTTTTCTGTCTCCAAGCAGATTCTTGTGTTGTGAGGAAGTTTCTGCAACTTAAGCAAACAATTCACAAAGTCTGAGAAAAAAGAATCCCTGAAAATCTTGAGTGTCCAAGGATAAATTGTATTCTGAGTCCTTCCTATGCTGATGCCTTATCTAGAAAATGGCTCTGGCTTTCTGGCAGAATGTCAGATGAATCTGCCTGCCTGACTAAAAGCTCTGCACAGAATATTCAGTCGAGAAAGGTTTTATGTTATGCCTTACAGTGCCATGAAAGGGTATAAAATGTTCTCTTCCACTCACAGTCCCTTGTAAGAAGGGCTTCAGGAAATGATTGCATTGGGTGTGGAAGCAAAAGCAGAACAACTTTAACTCGTGAATTGCCTGCATACTCACGGAAAGAGTAAGACGGGTGTAGCGTAAAAGAAAAGGGGGCAGAGGAAAGATTAGCTCTTTGCACTGATGTAATTCTTGCAATAAGCCAAACTGCTGAATAAATATTCATGAGCACGCTTGCTTTGAAGAAATCCCTACTGCAATTAATGGGAGATTGCTTCAGGTATCTATGCTTAAAGCTTGGTCAGACATCTGAATAATACACACGTTTCAGGCAGTTGTTTACATTGGATGTATCCATTGCTGCCAAATTCTCTTTCTAATGTACTCCCCTGTATAAACAGATTGGTGACGTTACCAGAAAATTGTAATGGACAATTAACCTCATTGGTAGATTCCCGAGTGAGTTAGGGCTACGATATTAGTGATCTTGAGTGCTGTATTGAATTAGCCTTGGCTTTAAACGGGTTGGTTGAGAGAAGTAAGCATGCGATGTATTTGGCCTTTTAAATGGAAAGGCAGGCTTTCCTAAATAGATGTCACAAGCTTCTAGCCATGGTATTACTCTACTTTCTTACAAGCTTTTCCATTCTGTGTAGAGTACTGTATTTTGATGCCCAAATAATAACATATTGTGAGAGGATGTTTGATGGAGTTTTGGTGATTTCTACTGCTAGAGGACAGTTGGGATGGACACACACAGTGCTCAATACTGTGAAGGGTACTTGTGTTTAGTGTCTCCCCCTGCTAATTGTCAACTCTTTTGAGAACTAGAAGTCCATCAGTTTCTCTGCAGAGGTTCCCTTGGTGCCTGCTCTTCTCCACCCATTGTATCACATGCATATCAGTTTTATAAAACTGGGAAGTTGGCATGGTACAAAGCAAGTATCCGCCTTTGGGATCTCAAAGAAGTTCTATAAGCTTTCTTAAGAAACAGAAACAATGGATGTCTTATGAAGGTTCTCCATCATCCAGGCCATGGTCATCCCATGGGTGCTTTTCCAAAAGGAAACAACCAGATGACTGCAAAGAATATAATGTTGAGAGTCTAGAAAGACTGCAGAGAAGGGCAACAAAGATGATTAGGGGACTGGAAGCTAAAACATGAAGAACAGTTGCTGGAATTGAGTATGTCTAATTTAATGAAAAGAAGGAGTAGCGGAGACATAATAGCAGTCTTCCAATATCTCAGGGGCTGCCACAAAGAAGAGGGAGTCAAGCTATTCTCCAAGTATCTGATAGAAGAATAAGAAACAATGGATGGAAACTAATCAAGGAGAGAAGCAACCTAAAACTAAGGAGAAATTTCCTGACAGCGAGAACAATTAATCAATGGAACAATTTGCCTCCAGAAGTTGTGAATGCTCCAACACTGGAAGTTTTTAAGAAGATGTTGGATAACCAGTTGCCTGAAAATGGTATTGGGTTTCCTGCCTAAGCAGAGGGTTGGACTAGAAGACCTCCAAGGTCCCTTCCAACTCTGTTATTCTATCTTTCCATTCCCCACCATTCATCAGAACTGAAGAAACTTCTTGGATGAGAAGTGAAACATTTTCAAGAAAAAAAGAAGTCCAATTGCCTTTTGGAAAAGCAACTCTGGGAGAAACTATGGATGGCTACAGCTTGAAGCTCATTTTCAAATCTGCCCTAGAGAACAAGGATGAACTGAGCCAATAGGAAGAGTTCAGAGTGGGGGGCTAGAACGAGGGGAAAATAGCATCTTGGTAATCTATGCTTTGCCATTTGTTTGCTGCCTGGACATTTTGTGAAGGGACTACGTTCCCCAGCAGCACTTGTGCAAACACACAAATCACATTTCTTCAAAATTCAGAAGTTGAAATGTAGTCATGCTGCAAAATTTCAGAGAGCTGATGTTCACCTCCATTTCATGAAGAAAAAAAGACTATAAATTAGGCTCCATATGCTCTGTTTACAAATTTTCTAAGTTAAAGCCTAAAGGAAGTGCACACCGATAGACTGAGATACTAGTCTCTCTCGTTCTTATAAAAAACAGCAACACACCTGAAGGGTGCTATGATAAGACAATTTAATTTAAGGAACGATATGTAAAATCTGCACTGTTGGATGCAGTAGCCCAATCTATATGGAATTTTCTAAGCTGCCCACATCAACTAATTTTATAACAAACAGAGAGCACAGATGGGGGTTAGATGCTTAGCATCAATTTCTTAAAAATCAGTTGCATGTGTTATGTAAACACTGCCTATCAGTTGATTGTGTGTGCCAACCAGTCTTCTATGACTCTTCATTTTTGTCTCCGGTCCAACCATCTCTGTGTCTGTACGTGAGTGTTTGTTTTTGTGTGGCCAGAAACAAATGTTTGACCAGATTCCCATCTTTTTTAGACTAGTTAAAATTACTGTGTGTTCTTCCACATGGAAGATTATTTACAATTTGTACAATGCAGTTGCTAAGTTACAAGCACAGTACAGTTGTTCAGACATTTAAAATTGCTTTTAGAAAGATGAAATGGTAGCCTTATGGTTAAGATGTTTTTGCGTACGAAATTGAAAATAGGATTAATAATAACTAATGCATAAAGTTAAACATTGTAAAGGTTTGTACATAATTTAGAAGAAGCAACAAGAAATGAATGGAATTACAGAAGAGACTGGCTGGGGAGAACGATTCAGTAACATTTAAGCATTTACTATAAACTAAATATGTTCCTTAAGTTTGCTTATTGTTGTTCACTTCCTCTGACCCTTGCAGAATTTGGGATGCATTGTGATAAGTTCTTTAAAATTAATACTAAGATGAAACCTGCATAAAAAGGAGGGGTTGGTTGGGCTAGGGAATAAGGTTTACACTGTAAACAATAGTTTAGGTTCAAAAAAATAGATTAGCCTTTCTCTTAATTGCAGCCAAAAAAACCCTCTGGATTATTTGTTCTGTTTTGAATTAACCACAGTTACTTGTAATAGCCATATATAGACAAATGTGTTATTAACTACGGTTTGCTCAGACAACCTAGTTTCAGGGCATAGGTTGAATTCACCATAACATTATGAGGCCAAAGTTCAACAGCTTGGGCTAATGTTCTGTCTCCTTTTTTCCACATTTGGGTCCAACTTGCTACTGCTTAGTATTACCTCTGAATCCTAAAATGAAGTTAATCTTAACTGTGATTTGTTAAAACCATTCAGATTCATGTGACATTACACATCATGTTGTACAAGCTATGGCAGTGTGATTCACCCAAATAGCTGAGTCATGAACTGTCCTTTTCATAGTGGCCACATTCTTACATGCCACTAAACAAAATAAGCCATATTAGAGCATTGTGCGTGCGTGCCGTTGTGTTCAGACATGGGACAGCTGTGGTTCAATATAATGATAATACAGTATAAGTGAAGCATCTCCAACCTGGTGCTTGTCAAGCTTATTGGAGCCAAACATTTATGAAATGATTTTAACCTGTGAATTTGGTATGGCTTCACTTTTTAAGGCGATAATTGCAAGACACCATATTAGAGAAAGTTGGTTTCAGATTTTTCATGTTTAAAAATACTGGCTGAGAGGAAAACAAAAGCTTTCTGTATACTTAACATGGTATTGTGTGAATCCTCCCTACCTATGTGTCCAAATAAAACCAAGAAAGATAACTTTTTGTACAGAGTGATGTGCAAACATTCTGGGACTATGTTTTATTTATCGCTGCACATGCAATCCAATATGGGCAAGTGTTTTGTGGTTTTGAAACAGTTTTCCAGGATTAGGGCTGCATTAAGAAACATGTATGCCCTAGGCACTTTTATATTCATAGATCCTTGTTACAGCAGTAATCCAAATACTGAGGGTTATGAAAGTATTTCCTAGACCTATATTTTTAGTAAGTGACAGGAATTTTTATTTATCCAAGTGCTCAAAGTAATATTTGGAGTTCAAGCATCCAATATAGTACATACATATGTATAAACCAGTGGTGAAATCCAAATTTTTTTACTACTGGTTCTGTGGGCATGGCTTGGTGGGCATCGCAGGGGAAAGATACTGCAAAATCTCCATTCCCTTCCCTCTCCAGGGGGAAGGATATTGCAATATCTCCATTTCCACCCCACTGGGGCCAGCCAGAGGTGGTATTTGCCAGTTCTCCGAACTACTCAAAATTTCCGCTACCTGTCAGAACCTGTTGGATTTCACCTCTGGTATAAACGTACCATGGCAACTTGGGAGTGTCCCTTTTTCTAATCAGCTTAATCAACCTTTTCTAGGTTACTGTAATCTGTACCTTTCCCCCTAAATTTTGGTGTTCTCACTTAGCGACATTTAGTACTTTTTAGTCTCTCAGTCACATTCTTCAAGTTATGTTTTGAGGGTTCTCCCCTTGTTTTTTCTCCTCCTCCCCAAAATTAAACGAGACTGAACAACTAAACAAGTATGGGACGTGGTGACTCAGTGACTAAGACGCTGAGCTTGTCGATTGAAAGGTCGGCAGTTCAGTGGTTTGAATCCCTAGTGCAGTGATGGCGAACCTATGGCACGGGTGCCACAGGTGGCACGCAGAGCCATATTGGTGGGCACGCGAGTGTTGCCCTAGCTCAGCTCCAACGTGCATGCGCACACCAGCCGACTGATTTTCAGGCCTTCCAGTCCCACCTCAAGTCGGGAAACTGGCTGTTTCCGGCCTCCGGAAGGCCTCCGGGGGAGATGGGGAAGGCTGTTTTTGCCCTCCCCAGGCTCCTAGAAAGCCTCTGGAGCCTGGGGAGGGGGAAAAACGGGCCCACAGTGCCATTGCGTGCCAAAAGCAGGGGGAAGTGTGTGCGTGTGGGGGGTCATGTGCGCATCCCATGAATTATGGATGTGGGCACCCGCACCCACGACCCCCCCGCTCCCCCCACTTTTGGCACGCGATGGCAAAAACGTTAGCCATCACTGCCCTAGTGCCTCGTAATGGGGTGAGCTCCCGTTACTTGTCCCAGCTTCTGCCAACCTAGCAGTTCGAAAGCATGTAAAAAATGCAAGTAGAAAAATAGGGACCACCTTTGGTGGGAAGGTAACAGAGTTCCGTGCGCCTTTGGCATTGAGTCATGCCAGCCACATGACCATGGAGACATCTTTGGACAGCCCTGGCTCTTCAACTTTGAAACGGAGCTGGAGCTGGGAATGACTAGCACATATGTGCGAGGGGAACCTTTACCTTTTTAAACAACTAAACAACAATAAAAAGCCTTCCACAATTGAATAAATGCTGATTGGGGATGGGGAAAAAAGCATGGCAGCAGTTAGTTTATTTTCTGAGCAGGAAATTGGGTATCTTCAAAGAGTTTTTGTGATTTGGTGACCACATTTATTCAACAATTATTCTTGTGTATTGTGCTGCTGTGTGTAAACAGCCCAGGGGAGGCAAGCATTTTCCTATACCCACCCTTTTGTATATCTCCCATTCTGTCTTATCAGGCTCCTTGACCCATTCGACTTTTTAAAATTTCTTCATTAGGGGAGATTTTTTAGAAAGTTGGCAAACTGCAAACTGACATCCCAAAACTTGCACATTGCCTTTATTGGCAGCAGTGCCTTGGGGCACCATAGAAATCAGAGATAATATAAACCAAGATCTACTTGACAATAATTCTACTACCAGCCAGAATGTCGGCCTGTAGTTGTGTGAGAGTGTGAAAGACCATTTGTTAGGTTAAGGCTGATAAAAAAAAACAAAACCCTTTAAATACTGTGTTTTTTAAAAAAATAGACAGTAGGACATCCTTCTCACCCACCGTTCCATCTCCTTGAACTGATGTATCATTCCCTGAAGCGTGGTTCTCCTTACTTACTGATATTTTTTGACACTTGTTTCTACGGCATGGTATTGTACACCTGTGAGTTGCAGATTTGAAGTTTTGAAGGGTGTGCATCTGAACATTCAGAACATCGCAACCATGTCTTGAAACTGAATTTAGAGAAAAATAAAACTTGTCTTGCAGGCAGTTTCTGTACCGTTCTTGATTTTTATCCAGAGATAACCGCTAAAGTTGTATCTTCGTTAAGCTCTCATAAAGCAACAATTACAAGAATCACCTGTTTGTATACTTATTGACAAAAGCATCAGTATAGTTCTCTCACCCCCCTTTCTCTTTTTCTTTACCTCTCGCCTTAGGAAACGGTTTTGTGAACTCACGAGCATCCCCAGGTCTGCTTAGCAGCACCGGTGGCGGGAACGGTTTAAGCAAAGTGATGCCTACAAAATCTCCCCCACCTCCTGGTGGGGGCAACCTTGGAATGAACAGTCGCAAACCAGATCTCCGGGTTGTCATTCCTCCGTCTAGCAAAGGCATGATGCCTCCATTGGTAAGATGCTCCTTTGACTACTTGTGCATGGACTGTATTCTTAGAGGGATTAACAGTACAGTTCTACAAATGAAAACGTCGTCTCAAATGCTGCTTTGATCCCATATTTGAGGGTACCTTCAACAGCCGATCATTAACCACTGTAGTGGCACAGTGGTTAGAATGCAGTACTGCAGGCTACTTCTGCCGGCTGCCTGCAATTTGGCAGTTCGAATCTCACCAGGCTCAAGGTTGACTCAGCCTTCCATACTTCCAAGATGGGTAAAATGAGGGCCCAGATGGGTGGGGGCAAGAGGCTGACTCTGTCAACTGCTTAGAGAGGGCTGTAAAGCACTGTGAAGCGGTATATAAGTCCTATTGCTATTAAGGATTAGTACCTCTTTGCAGGGAGAAATGATCCATGCTAGTTGGTGTGCTTTCTCTCTCCTTTTCTTTACTCATGCATATAAAGCTTTCAAACTACAGGTAGTCCTCAACTTATGACCACAATTGAGCCCAGAATTTCTGTTGCTAAGCGAGACATTTGTTAAGTGAGTTTTGCCCCATTTTACGACTTTTCTTGTCACAGTTGTTAAAACGAATCACTGCAGTTGTTAAGTTACTAGCAGTCGTTAAGTGAATCTGGCTTCTCCATTGACTTTGCTTGTCAGAAGATCACGAAAACCGATCACATGATCCCGGGACATTGCAACCGTCATAAATATGAACCAGTTGCCAACCTTCTGAATTCTGGTTACGCGGCCGTGGAGATGCTGCAATGGTTTTAGTGTGAAAAACGGACGTGAGTCACTTTTTTTCAGTGCCATTGTAATTTCAAACGGTCACTAAACGAACTGTCATAAGGTGACGACTACCTGTAGTTAAAACATAGAATTGGATCTTGGAGCTCTTTTAATCCAATCTCCTGTTCAAGCAGGAGATCTTTTTGTTGTAGGCAAGAAGTCTTTTTACTCTAGGCTTCTGCTATCCTATCACCTTACCATAATGATTGAGAATTCTGGGAAACCACCTAGAACACATTATATGGGGAAAGTGCTCTTAGTAGTAAACATAAGTATGCCTTGGTAGCAGGGGTGGGCTTCAACAATTTTAGCAAGGGGTTCTCTGCCTGGTTGCTGGGTGGGCGTGGCCATGGTGGGTGTGATCTAGTCAGCCTCCTGCACCATGGTGGGATGGGGGGGGCACGCATTTTTGCCCTCCCTGGGCTCTGGAGGCTTTCCTCAAGCCTCTGGGAAGGTGAAAACGACCTCCCTGAGCCTCCGTGCGCTCCCTACACTTACCTGCATCCAAAACGTGCCACGTGGGGACTCCTGGGAGAGGTAGGGTGGGCGGGGCCAGCCAGGAGTGGGATTGCGGGGTTCTCCGAACTGCACAGAATCTTAGCTAGAGGTTCTCCCGAACCCCTGCGAACCCCCAGCAGCCCAACCCTGTTCTTTATGTGATAACCCCATGGGTTGACCTCGATAAGTATCGTGTTTCAAAAATATTTCAGGGTCTAATTTTTTTCAGAATCCCAGCACTCAAGAGGAGTGGTCTGTCCTTTGTTTTGTTTGCATGAATGCTGCTAATTGCTCATTTTCTTGGCTGTCCATTTGCCTTTTATCCAAAATGGGACTTGAATTGATTAACTTCAAAGGCAGAATCCAGCCTAGGCTGTTTCCTTTTTTCAATCCACTGAAACATAGTATGAATAATAATAATAATTAAAAAAGCACTAACATTTCTTAACACGGCTCTACTAAATTATTCCCACACTTTCCCCCCCTCTTTCTTTGTATCAATTGATTTGTTTGTCCACTTGAAGTTCATTTTAAATGCAAAAAACTACGAAGAAAATCCCTGCCAATACAGATCAAGAGTTATCTGTAGCCCTGCTTTCTTGCTTCACATTGCAGCCAACTCGTTGCTTCTCAGAGGCTATGAAAACAAGAGCCCTCCCCAATTCCCCATCTCCAATTCCCAGCACTTAATCTTGAAGAGCACTGTTGTCAGTTAGCTATAAGCACCACAGATTTGTTCAATTCTTAAAATTCTAATGGATAAGCCAGTGGTCATCTCTTGTGGGAAGAGGTTTGCTACGATCTATTCTAATGCCGAACAATTTTATGTATATATTCAAGTTTATAGCTATTAGGTGGCCTTTCACAGATCTGCACTGAGACAAGCTGATTTTTTTTATCAATGTAAATGTGGTTGCTTTGCATTTATAACAATTTCCACTCATAGGAAAAAGTGAAGAATTATGCAAGGCATTGGAATCTTGGCATAGCATCTGAGCTAGAACCAAGAATTGACTCATAACTTCAGGCTTTACTTTCTCAAGGGGTAGACAGATGACAAGGTGGGGGGTGGGTGTGGGGGGGTGTTGAAGCTTAACTTTTGACCTTGAGCCATCTGGTCTGTGAAGGGTACCATTTGTCAGCTATGCAGTTTTCATTTGCTTTCCTCATTCTCACAAAGCAGGCTCTAAACGTTCAAATTGTTGCTATTTATCCCCATTTGATTAGGGTTTGAAGTGGAACTTAGTTGATCCACTAATATTTTTTTTTTTAGCACTCCCTGCAATCGGGGATTGCAGCTGCCAAATTGGCTTAACTGAATTAACATGAATTATGCTAACCATAATAAATTAAATGTCAGAATAACACAAGAGATAGTCCTTGACTTGCGACTAGCAATAGGGAACAGAGTTTCCATGGCTAAATGAGGCAGTTGTTAAATGAGTCGCATCTGATTTTATGACCTTTTTCACCACAGCTTTTAAGTGAATCAATGTGGTTTTTAAGCAAATTTGGCTTCTCCCATTGACTTTGCTTGTCAGAAGCCAACTGGGGAGGTTGCAAATGGTGATTACAGGTAGTCCTTGATTCACAACGGTTCATTTAGTGACCGTTCGAAGTTACAATGGCACTGAAAAAAGTGACTTATGACCATTTTTCACACCTATGAACGTTGCAGCATCCCCATGGTCACGTGATTTACATTCAGATGCTTGACAACGGGTTCATATTTATGACGGTTGCAGTGTGTGCGTGATCCCCTTTTGCATCCTTCCGACAAGCAAAGTCAATGGGGAATCCAAGATTCACTTAAACAACCGTGTCGCTAATTTAACATTTGCAGTGATTCACTTAGCAAATGTGGCAAGAAAAATCGTAAAATGGGCAAATTAACAAATTTCTCACTTAGCAACGTAAATTCTGGGTTCAATTGTGGTCATAAGTCAAGGACTACCTGTACATGACCCAGGATGCTGAAACCATTGTAACGAGATGCCAGTTTCCAATATCCAAATTTTGATCATGTGACTGTAGGGAATGATGTAAGTGCAAAAATTAGTCACCGGCCACTATTTTTGGTGCTGTCATAACTTTGGTTAGTAAAGGAATGCTTGTTAAGTTGAGGACTGTAGTTTGCTTATACAGGCTCTAGGCCAGTTGTAGGTAAAATCTTTGTCAATCTAGCTAATTTAGGCTTCTTAAATTATGTTGTTATGCCTGATACTCTGTGTAAATTTAAAATACTAGCGAGGCTAAATATAGCCAGCTTTTCAAGCCCGAACGTGACTCTTTCATTCTGAAATACAATCTATTCTTAGTAATGTTATTATTCCTCTTATTTGCTGAGTACAGTCGGAGGAGGAGGAATTGGAGTTGGTGAGTCTGGGTTCTTACTTGGTATGAAACATCAAAATCCGAAGAGCTTTCATGTCAGTTATGTGTGTAAACCATACCAATGTTCCCTTTGTCACGGAGGGGGGGGGGGGAAACAATTCATTTAAGGGGAATCAATAAACCTTAAACAAGGGAAGCTTTTCCTTTTTCCTTTCAATTGAACGGGGAACATTGGAACCAGACCTCTAACCAGCAACTTTGGGGGGGGGGGAAATCCTTAAATGATTATTTGGACAGTGGCTCAGGTACGTTGGTGTTTTGAGAGAGCAATTTGGCCTACCAAGTTCTACCCACACTGAAACAGATTCTTGTGGCTGCTGCTTTCCTTCTCGGAGATTACATCACTCCTGATGAGCTCACCATGCTGGAGATAAAGTTAATTTCATGCTCTACAAGAGAAGGAAGCCACAAGGGGATTCCCTGTTTACCAAAAAGAAACTACAATTGCAAGCTGTCTGATTCTAGTGGAAAAGGCTTCCTCTTAAGAAGACTTTTTACAAAACACGTATGATGTAGTTTCTTTTGTATAGCCTTTTAAAAAAAAAACTCCTAAAACAATGCTTCTCAGCATTACGGCAAATCTGCATCTTGATAAACCTGTGTAAAGGACACAAAGAACAACAATTTTGATGCTTTTTATCAATTAATTTAAACCCAATGAGTTGCTGATATGGGGCTTTTTATGCATGACAGCATGGGTTGTTTGTGTGTGTGTGCGTGTGTGTGAGTGATTGTTTCTTTGTCTTGTGAATGCATCCAGTTACATAGTACATTGATGTTTTTAGACAAAAGTATGTCTAATATATCTAGTGTGCTAATTTTCCTACGTAATTGTTTTCACATACATTTGAAAAGCTAAAGAGTTAAACACCCATTTCAGTCGGTCAATTATATTGAAGTGACTTACAAGGGGAACAGTAAACCAGTGCTTTAAAAATAAACGCAGGAAAATTGAATATGAACCCTTAAAGTAGCATGCAAAAACCTTAGGGAATTCTGGCAATGAAGGATTGTACTTCCCTTCCCTTTGCCAGCTATCCCATAATGTGGAACCCATCATGGAGAAGGCTGAATTTATCACCGAAGCTAAAACATCTCTATTGAGGGGACTCATAATTGATGCGCTACATGCGATGATGAAATTGTGGAGCAGACTATTTGGGCGTAGGTGGTCCTGTAAGTAGCTTGGTCATAAGCCTCATAAAGCTTTATAGATGACCATAAGCAGCTTTCAGGTGACCTTGGAGATACAGGCAGTCGGTAGTTTCAACCAAGGGGTAAATGTAGGGCATGAGAAAGAAGGCAAGTCACCGTTGCTCGTCCTGCTACTTTCTGGGCCAGCTGCGATTCCGATGCTGTTTGTGTATAGTCTTTTGAAGTTGAACTGTCTTGAATTTGAAATACCTGGCTCGATTCTGAAACAGTTGTTTCAAGGTCAGAGCAGTTGTTCTGAATGTAACCAACCGGCTGTCCTTTTGGAAGCATTTCAAGCTTGGAAACACTCTGTTCTGAGCTTGAAACACTTCCGGGTATCAGGGCGCACTTACCTCCAGCTGACCAGTCCCAAACCTTCATCTTGGTTCAGATGAAGGAGAAGAAGGAGGAAGAATATTAGGGGAGTGCTGATGGCTCTAAATCTTCTGCTGACTGAACCCAACGATTTCATACAGGAATTAAACAGCTCTGGAGAAAAGTATTTCAATAAGACTATCAGGGAGCTGAGCTACAGTCTTCCAGTGTCTTTTTTGGGGGAATTAGTCTGTAGATAAGAGTAGAACCATTGCATAATCCAAAGCTATTTCAGGAGAATGTAGTGATTTCACAAGAGAACAACAATTGCCATTATCTCCTAATAAAAGTTGTCTTTCAGGACAACCCAGGAAAATTCTGACCCCAAATCACCAGAAACTAAAATGAGTGTAGATAATAATGAACATCTTGTAAGAACATCTGTAGTAGGATGATCTTGTTGATTACATTTTTTTTAAAAAAAAATTGGATTTCTTCAATGAATTGAAGCCTTTTGTTTATTGCCCTCTGTCAAATTATACTTTTTCTTGCAAAGCTTAGGGACAGGAAACTCTTTCCCCATTTTTCATCTCTACAACCTCCTATTTGTCAGTCTTTTAAGATATTCCCATTTCACAGATAGAATCTGAAAAGGTTTAAGTGTTTTCGCTAGAAAGTCACAAGATACATTTTGCTGATTTGTAGGATTGTAAACAGGGATCTCCAACCTTGGCCACTTTAAGACTTTGAAGTCTTTAAACTGGGGAATTCTGGGAGATGAAGTTCACAAGTCTTAAAGTAGCCAAAGTTGGAGACCCCTGTTTACACAGTACTACATGGTTTCCGATTTAAATTAGCTGCCCTGTAGTTGAAGCACTATGAATTGCACCCGTCAAACACAAAATGGACACCCGTAGGTTTGCAGTGATTTGTTCAAATGATGCCTGTGGATATTTACATTTCTCTTCCCATAAACAGTGTCCTAATTATTATTTGCATGCAAATTGCATGGATCCATTTGTTGTAAGTTAAAGGGCATGTCTGCTGAATTTTTTTCAATGTGTCAAAATGTATTTTGAAGCAGCTCTGTTTTCCTATACAAGGGTAAACATCAATTTGTATTTTAGCATTTACAGGAGGAGAGTGCCCTCTGGCGGCATCACAGCTTCTTAATATCAAGCCAAGAAAAAAAAAAAGGACGAGACTCACTCCAGACAATTAAATCATTTAGCATTGCAATGAAACCCCCAAAACTGGTTCGATCTATGTTGTGGACCAGAAAAAAAAAAGAGATTTTAAGTATTGCGGAGCCTTGTTTTATGAATATGGCATGCTTGGTCTACCATGGGCCAACTTTCCATGTCAATTTATCCTATTGAGTATGATGTCATCAGTATAGCAATTTGAAAGGACTAGAATTCAAAAAAGATAATATTGTGGAGAGGAAAGGATTTGAAATTCATTTATTTAGATAGTTTATCTAAATTTCACCGGCAGTTTCCCCCCAAAAAAACTGGATGTGAGAAGATGATCCCAACAATCCTAGAAAGACAAAGTTTATAGGAATGAGTCCAAAGGCAGCATTTTCTCTTCCTATCTTGAGTAAATTGCCATGCTAATCACTAAATCACTATGGTTTAATTAATCCCTGAAACACGTTCAACTGTTATTCTGGTTGAACGTTAGAAAATATATTAGAGCCCAGTTCTTTTAATGGATGTGCTCAGAGGCTGAACAGCTGTGATGGGTGTAATCTGGATTCGTTCATCGAGGTGGAAGTTGAACCCTGTTCCAATGTTCAGCCAAACGGTCCTTTTCAAGTCTATGGCTCTTATCTAGGTAAAAAAAAAAATGTGCTGCTTGATTACCTCAATGGAGATTGTTTTAAAATATAAAAAAATATACTAGAAGAAAAGAACCCCTCAGCATTGTATTTGGCCAATGCATGTCTGAAATCACCACAGTGCATCTTTGTTTTGTTTGACCACTTTCTTTTTTCTGGTCACCATTCACAGAACACCCAGCGGTTAAGTAGTTCTCAGTCCACGCAACCTCTTGCAACACCAGTTGTATCTGTGACAACTCCAAGCTTGCCCCCACAAGGACTGGTCTATTCTGCCATGCCTACAGCTTACAATACTGGTAAGTTATGCATTTGTTGGCTCTTCATCTCTCCTCTTCTGTTTTCTTAATGGCTGCCCCATTCAAAGGATTCTAAGCCTTTAGGCAACATTCAACTATGGCCAACAAAAGTCACGAATATTAAAAGATGATAAGATACAAAGAACTATTAGATAGCCAGAGGAAGCTTAAATCAAATGAAGAATTCAAAGAACAGGGTATAATTATAGACTGGTGGCCATATCTACAGACACAGTCAAGATATAGAAAAGATATGGAAGAATATGGAATTCAAGGGGTACCACAATAAATTGGATAGAATTTTGATAGGCAAGGAAGAAAAATTTATAACAAAAGCATATAAATATCTATTAGAGGTAGAAATGGAAGAAGAAATAGTGAAAAGTCCAATGATAGCATGGGCACAAAATGTAGGCCGTAATATAAATTTAGAGGAATGGGAAAAATTATGGAACAAAAACTGTAAATTAACATTGTCGACCGCACATAAAGAAAATCAGTACAAAATGTTTTATAGGTGGCATTTAACACCGGCGAGATTGGCCAAAATGTACACAAATATGAAGCCGGACTGCTAGAAGTGTAAATATAAAGATGGAACATTTTATCACAGGTAGTGACAATGCCCCAAAGCAAAGAAATATTGGGAACAGATAAGGAGATGGTTACACGAGATAACAGGAGAACAAATTGAATTTAAACCTGAATTATTTTTATTAGGAATAATTAATCAAAGGATAAAGAAGCAACTCCAACATATCATTTTACATTATAGTAACAGCAGCACAAATTGTTTATGCTCAATATTGGAAACTTGAAAATATACCAGCCAATGAGGGAATTATTCATAAGATATTAGAATGTGCCGAGATGTATGCGCTCACGTTAGAAATAAAAGGCAAGGAAGAAACAGAATTTTATGAGGTTTGGGATAAGTGGTATAAGTGGTTAGAACAGAGAAACAAAAATGTATAGAAATAAATATAGATAACTGTAAAAGACACATGACACAGTACTGTTAAAACTGCTTATTGTTATGTAAATTGTAAAAATGGAAAATATTTTTTTTAAAAAGAAGTCACGAATATTGAATTATCCCTCAAAATTATGTGCTGCTCTTCATAGAAATCTAAATCTTTTAAACTAAACGATCTAGTTTAACACATAACAAATAGTACAATACATTTTCAAAAATCACAACAGCCTAAAACTAAATCATGAATAGCACAGTAGTATACGGGAGGGGTTTGGTAAATGCTGCAGAGGGAAATTATGACGGAAGAGCCAGTTTGTTGTGGTGGTTAAACCATCAGGATAGAGATTTGGGAGACACTGAGTTCTCGTCCTGTCTTAGACATGAAAGTGACCTTGAGCCAGTCACTTTCTGTCAGCCCTAGGAAGGAGGCAATGGCAAACCGCCTCTGAAAAACCTTGCTAAGAAAACTGCAGGGACTTGTTCAAGCAGTCTCCGAGAATCGGACACAATTAAACAGAAGAGGGGTGGGAATATGAGACGGGTTTGGTAAATTTTAGAGAGGAATTAATTTTGGGGACTTTGTCTGAAAATGTATATAGAGGAATCTCTGAAACAGGGAAATGAAGCAATGGTGCTTTCATCCCACAGTCAGTGTTATGATTCCCCCTGACGTATGTGAAACCGTGCCTGGTTTACATGCCCAGAAATCTCTGTGTGCCCATGGAAAAAACTGTCTAGCCCAGGGGTTCCCAAACTTGGCAGCTTTAAGACTTGTGGACTTCGACTCCCAGAATTCTCTAGCCAGC
>WNWU01000044.1:2323332-2338053 GCA_012654045.1 Ptyas mucosa | reverse complement strand
GCTGGCTAGAGAATTCTGGGAGTCGAAGTCCACAAGTCTTAAAGCTGCCAAGTTTGGGAACCCCTGGGCTAGACAGTATCAACTAATAGATAGAAAAAAACAACATTGCAGCATAAATCACTGCTCTTTCACAGGAACCCATTTTTATCCCTATTCTTTCCCCAAGAGGCAAAGGGATATATTAAGAGAACAGTATTAGAAAGTGATTAAGTGCTGAAAAGCGTTTGCAGCTCCCTCTCCTTCCATATGTGAGAGAAAAAGCAGTGACGATCATGAAGTGAAATAACTTCCTGCATGTTAATCAGAAGTGACAGCTATTTAAGCCCCGATTTTAAAAACCTAATATTTAAGTTCCTGAATCAAACCCTGGAGACATCTGTTCCATAAGGCTGCAGGGGGGCCCCCACCCTGCAAAAGTGAGGGTGGGAGAATCATTTCTCCATTACTTCTGGAACAATAATTAGACAACAGTTTTAAGTACTCTTCAGTTTACTTACCATTAATCTTCAGATGGGCTTCCTGAACTGTATGCATCTTAATTGGTATTCTTTACAGTTGGTTTCCAGTCTCTTCCCTTCTCAATTCCTCCATATCCTCCCTCCCTCCCTCCCTCCTTCCAAAAGCAGCAGAAACTAATTTTATTTCTGAAGTTTGTAAGCTATTTGGAGAGCTTTTTGAAGGTTTAATTGCAGAGTAAATGATACTTTAAATAATGTCGCTAATAAGATTTGAATCCTTGGCTGTTTTGCAATTCACAAAATTGTTTGTAGATATAAACAGAAATTGGATAGCGTGATCCCTCTGGGTTTGCTCTTAGAGGAATTAACAGGACCCTGTTACTATTCGGAATAATCTTGGTTTTTCTCGTGGGAGTCCACCTGAATTTCTTGTGTAAGAGTTGTGTCAAGGACTCTGCATCTGCTCTCTGCTCATAAATGAAAGATGGTCTTAACAGGCTTCCCGTGTTTCAGCGTCTCAAGTAACCCGTCCGTACACTTTCCTTGAGCAATTAAAAAAAAAAAAATGAACTTGAGAGTTAATCCTTAGAGATGGGGGACAAATTAGTTTGGCTTGCATCTTCGTACCAATTTACCTAATCTACAAAAGCAGTAAATAGGACCTCACAATTGTTTTAGCTGTTAGCAATCAGTCTGTGAGGTGTAGGGGTGGGGGACGGGACACAACCATATAAGTTTGCCACAAATTCTTAATACAAAATCCCTTGTATTTTTCTCTCCCGTTTCAGATTACTCCTTGACTAGTGCAGACCTGTCAGCCCTGCAGGGGTTTAACTCCCCAGGAATGCTGTCATTAGGACAAGTTTCTGCCTGGCAACAGCATCATCTAGGACAGGCAGCTCTCAGCTCCCTTGTGTAAGTAAGAGACCATTCTTGCAGCTTCCTTGGATTCGCCGTCTTAGTCCCAGTGGGAAGCACACAACCTCTGATCGTGTTTGAGTTGATTCAATTCAGTGCAGTGTTCTTGACTTTCTAGCTTTTGGTTAGTTGGATGTGCATGGTTGTTTTCTTGGGAAGAATGCCGATTTATGATTTGCAAAACTCCTGCATTTTTGCAGGTTTAAGGAAAAATCACTACAAAAAAATTGTTGAGACTGTAGAAAGAGTGCAGAAAAGAGCAACAAAGTTGATTTGGGGCCTGGAGGCTAAAACATATGAAGAAGAACGGTTGCAGGAACTGGGCATGGCTAGTCTAGTGAAGAGAAGAACCAGGGGAGACATGATAGCAGTCTTCCAATATTTGAGGGGCGGCCACAGGGAGGAGGGGGACAACCTATTTTCCAAAGCACCTGAAGGCCAAACAAGGAAGAATGGATGGAAACTGATCAAGGAGAGATTCAACCTGGAAATAAGGAGAAATTTTCTGACAGTGAGAACAATCAACCAATGGAACAGAAGTTGCCTTCAGAAGTTGTGGGAGCTTCACCACTGGAGGCTTTCAAGAAAAGACTGGACTGCCATCTGTCAGAAATGGTGTAGAGTCTCCTGCTTGAGCAGGGGGTTGGACTAGATGACCTACAAGGTCCCTTCCAACTCTGATATTCTCTTCTAAAATTCCCAAAGGAAATCTTGTATTCCTTTCTTACCCTGTCACTCTCCAGTATTTTTCTCTTCATTTCAAAAAACAGCCAAGAGAAATGGAGCAGCCTATAATAATATTTTTTTGTAAATTGCCAGGGGCCATGAAAAACAAGATTCTGTTTAGTTTCTTTACAATTTCCTATAACTGGATTAAAATCAAAATTCTTAACACACTCCTTTTGGCTCAAAAGGCTAAAGAGCAGTTTTGAAAATTACAGTTAGTCCTCAATTTACAACCATCCATTTACTGACTGTTCAAAGTGATTAAAACGCAGGTACTTAAATTTTCCAATGGCTATTCCCATTCTAATTTATTTGAAATATTCGTAAGAAATACACAAGATATAATATGTGGCAGTAAAGGCCAATTCCAGATAGAACTCTACTCATTTTTGAATAAACAAATGACTACCTTCTCACACTGCCCTAAATCATAATCTGATTTATTTCCTTTGGCTTAAGGGATAAGTCCACCCAACCTGGTGTAGTATATTCAGCCAACTCCTCTGAGGGATGTTAATTGATTAATACGACACGCAAACCAATTGGTTTTTTTTTTAAAAGACTTGGTCTCCGTGCTTGAAATGTTTGGAGAATCCCACAAACAACACAACTGGATTTTAGAGGAACTGGGCTTGTTGTCTCCGTCTCCATGTTGTCACATTTGCCTTTTGTCTTCACCAGTAATGCATTTCATTCACAAACACGCACGCACACACACAGATACCACACACCCTCCCATTTTCCATTTGCTTGACTAAACAAGGTTGTTGTTGGGAAAATAAGAGGATGGAGGTGTGTAGGATATGTTCGTCACCTGGAGTTATTTGCAAAAATAAATAAATAAATAACAAAGGCGGGATATAAATTAAACAAACAAACATCCCATTCTAAATTTCTTGGGTGCAAGGTTTGGTTTCTTAAATGTTGGCTCCAGCAACCACAGCAAACCATGATTTTTCTTCTCTTTCTCTCCCTCCCTCCCTCTCTCTCTCTCTCTCTCTCTCTCCCCCTCCCCCCTTCTCCCCTCCCCGACTTTAATTAGAACGGGAAGCCAGTTATCCCAGGGTTCCAGTTTATCCATCAACACCAATCAGAATCTTAACATTAAGTCCGAACCGATTTCACCTCCTCGAGAAAGGGTGACCCCTTCCACGTTCCAGTCCCAGCCGCCGCAGGCATCTCAACAGCCGCCTCCACAGCAACCGCCACCACCTCTTCAACAGTCGCGGCAAGAAATGGGCCGCTCCCCGGTGGATAGCCTCAGCAGCTCTAGCAGTTCCTACGACGGCAGCGACCGGGAGGATCCCCGGGGCGACTTCCATTCGCCGGTGGGGCTGGGGAGGCCTCCCAATTCAGAAGATCGCGAGAGCCCGACGGTCAAGCGGATGAGAATGGACACCTGGGTGACTTAAGCCTGCCGTTCTCCACGCGTCGGGTTTCCACTTTCAAGTTACACCCCATCCCCACCCCTCCAATGAACAGTCCTGACATATCTAAATTTATAAATAAGGACCTCGAATAAATATTTATATGTGTATATATATATTATATTATATATATATACATGCATATATATATCTTTGTATACATATATATGTGTGTGAATGTGTAGCAAGACACAAGAAAAGAAAAGAAAAAACGGGCACTTAATACCAATGTTTTTATATGGTTGCTGATGCCCTTGTGGGTTAAACAAGTATAACAGAAGATTTCCCCACCCCTCGTAGGCCTTGGCCTCACCTGGCACTTAACGCTGGACTTTTGGTTGTGCAAAAGAAATATTCTCCCCCTTATATAAACTATCCAGTTAGATGGCTTGAACCATCAGGGCCTGCCTCTTAAGTAGTGTTCCTGTGTGTTTTTTAACAGTTGTGTGGTTTCCTGTAATTAAAATTATGCTTTGTAGCAGCAGAGCAGTAGAAAAAGAAAGCAATACTGTACATAGGATGACCTCTCTCTCTAACCCAGTCTAGCATGGGTCTCTCTTGCAAAGAATGCATGGAGAAGGGCTGGTATTATTTTAAACACACACACACACACACACACACACACACACTCAAACTCCTGTTTTTGCACGTGCAAAACAATGCTGGGTCTGATAAGATTTTTTTTGTTTTTTGTTTGAAACCACATGAGACAGACTCATGAGTAATACGCATGAAATCTTCAGAAGATGTTAGCCTATGAGATATCTATAAAGAAAAAAAGAATTAATATATTAAGTTATAATTGGAATATGTTTTAAAAGCTTTCTTATGTTAATCGTACCTTTTTTAAAATATAGAGAACCAATTTTAGCTCGTGTATATTTTTTATTAAAGAAAACCATACGTCCCTTGAAGACTATATAGAAAGTTATATATGTACTTTTGAACACATTCTGCTATGAATTATTTATACAAGCCAAAGTTGAATGGTGTAGCTTTTTTTTTTTTTAAATTTGTAGAGTATACTTCTAACTTGATTTTTGACTGTCTATTGTTTTTATTTTCAGGGGAGGAAGGAAAAAAAATTGCAGGCAGAACCTTAGGGAAAAATAAGCCATGAATATTCTTTATGTAAATTAAAATTTGAGCCAAATTTTGTGTATATAGCATCTTAAATATATGATCACCTTTTGGTGTAAGTACGTATGTACTGTACGTTCACCAGATTAAAAAGTATATTTTTGTGGATTGACGCCAACTTGAAGAAAAAAGAAGAAAAGGCGAAGTCCTTATTAGTAGAGTATTCACTGTTTAATATTTACTATTTTGTTCAATATACTGTACTTTCTTTTGAATTTAATTAATATTCAGATTTTTTTCAAAGGGTGTTTTAAAAGGGGGTTGTCCCCTTCACTGGTGGTGAATGTGTTTGTTAAAATTGTACTCTTTCTTTTGTGCTGTATAGTAAAGCTTCCCTTACACGTTTTATAAATATATACACACAAAGAGACACATACATATATATATATATGTATAAGTGTATATTTGTGTGTGCATGTGTGTGTGTATATATCTATATCTATATCTATATATCAATATTTATATATATATGAAAATATATATGTATATAGATAGTAAAGTGATAAATCCTTCCCTAATCCCTCTTATAGAAATCTGATACTGAATTCATCCTGCATAAATAGAAAAAGATATTGCAACACGTTTTTTAAAGGCATTATTCGCAAATGTCTTTTCTGGGGTTGAGGGAGCTATCATATTGTTCATGTAATGAAAACATGCACAGAGAAGCAAAAAGGAAGAGGGATTTTGAAGTGGTTTGTGTTAGTTTTTGGACAAGGTATATTTTACACGCATTTTGCTAATGCAAATTATTTAGAAAGCGAGTTTACACTTTGAGGGGGTGGTGGTGGCAGCTGTTTAGGAGTTTCCTCTAGTGTGTTCAGATATCCAACCTGTATTTTTGAGCACACGTTAGAATATTTAAATCTCTGGACCCCAAGGGCTGTTCTGCGGCTTTCATTTGCACTAATTGTAGATTTAAAGACAGCATCACGCCAGGTCTAAATTTGGCCTTACTGTGTACGATACGGGTGGGTGCATCTGTCAGTATCTCAGAGTTGAGCATTGAAGAAAGTAATATTCACTTTTAGCCATTTCATTTCAGTGGATTCTCTTCTGCCGTCTTAAGGAAGTTATCCCCTTGGCCAAAATGGCTGTCTTGATCGTCAAGCCATGCTTAACCATCCTACAGTGCAGTTCGTGTACAATTCATTTCCATGGATCAGTTCACCTTCGACCCAGTAAAAAAACTGCTTTGAACTTGGGAGTCTGGCAGGACAAATGCAGGGAAGCCAGTTGTGAGAATCAGTAAGCCTCTGGACTCCAGTTGTGTGTATCCGCATAAATAGTATATTTGACCGTGTGATTTACCGTAAATGTCAGCCAGTCACTGGCTGCTTTCTTTTGGAGTGAAATAGTCATTCTGTTTCATATCTAAACTGGATAGTATTTTGGAACACATGCAATTGAATTCTGGGAATGCTGACAAATTTTGAGTTTTAAGGTCAAGTTTTGACCCCCATTCCTTCTTAACCTACAACCTTCTAAACCTCTTAAGCTCGCTGGAAATCTCCCAACTAAACAGAAATGAAAGATACTTCCTTTTTTAAAAAACACATTATTTTCTTCTTCTATCATATGAATAATTGTATATACCAGTGGTGGATAATGCCCCTTATTATTGTTTTTCAGTTTGGGGGGGGGAAAGTACCTATTGCCCCTATTGTTTGTGATCATTTCTCAGTGTTTTGAGGAACTAAAAGAGCTGGAATTTAGCTACTTCAAAACCTTGCTAGGGTAGAACAAAAAATGCTGTCAAACTTCCTTGCTCCCTCGCGTGGGAACAACACAGCCACTTCAGTGATCCTTCTGGTGCTTCAAATGAGCATGTTTCTCTGGCACTACATGGACCTTCCCGCAGATTCAAACGGGAGTTGTTGGGTTTTTTTTCATTTCACATTTACTGTCTCATTTCTTGTGTGCCTTAATGCAAATGGCTGTGCTGACTGTATCTCAATAGTCTTTATTCCTATGCAGGTCTCTAAGGAGTTACATCATCATGCGTCTTTTTAAAAAACCATACAACAGAAAGTCTTGGGCTTTGTAACATTAAGCCACCCCACTTTTGTTTTGTTTTGCTTTGCTTTAAGAATCCTTTCTGGAAATCAGACTTCATTAATTCTCGGCCCAACAGGTTGTTCTCAGATCTCTCCCTTTCTGTTTTTCTCCTGTGGGAAGAACTTCACATCATGAAAATGAATTTTTTTATTTTATTTTTACAATTAGCACTAACTCGCGTAACTCTAGGCGTTTTTGGGACATACCCTTTTGACCCTGTTGATAAAGTTGCAACAGCAGGTAGGATTGTTTATGCTAAGTTAGTTATAGCTGCATCCTGTACTGTTGGCATTTGAATGAGTTGGTGTTTCTGTGCTGTCATTTGCTGTTCCTTTGTACCAAATAGAAAGTTTTGCACTGACGTTGCGGCAGTGATGCAAAACATTTTTACAGGGCGATGCGTTTGTGAATCATCACCCTCCCTTCCAGCAGGAATTGTGCAATTATTCCGTAGCAGAAACCTCTGGGGCAGGAGATGGTCAGGCATCCAAAGGGCCCTTCAGTTCGCTGCACATGCCTCACAGACCTGAATTATTTTTTTTTTGAATAGTTCAGGTAGTCTTCGTTTAGCATCCACAATTGGAACCGGCCACCATTAAGTGAAGACAATGCGACTGTACTTATGATCCGACTTCAGCTTTCCTGTGCTTTACAGACCTGCGATGGTCGTAAAGGCAAGGACTGGTCGCAAAGTGATCTTTTCACCACTGTCGTAACTAGAAGTGGCCATTGCCCAAGGCTGACACTAAACAAGGACTGCCTGCAGTCCCTGATATTGCATGAAGAACCAATTTTGAAATCTTAACAGGAATTTGTATTACATCGATGAAGATCTGATTAGATTAAAAAAAAAACCCTACTCTAAAATGCTGAAATATTATTCTTGTTATTTGCAAAACCCCTCACCTTAAAGCATGCCTGAAGGCGTTCTTTGGTTTGATCTTGGTTCTCAGACCCAGTCTCTAGGATTTTAGCAACACTCTGAAAATTCATTCAGAGGTATATAGAGAAGTACATTGAGTGGTTTTCTGACCTGATACATTTCCATTAAGGAGATATGGCTTGAAATATCCTCAATACAAACCCTATGCTGAAAACAAGAACTTCAGGTAAGTTAGGATCCTTGGTCAAAGGGATGAACAGTCCATCCTCCCCAAGATGGCTAGGGGGTTACCAGCTTGACAGAGGGCTAAATCCTCCTAGAATTAATTTTCATTAATTGATCAACCTCTCTTAATAAGACTATATAAATACTCCCCCGTTTAAACTAATGAATGAGTTCAAACAATGGAGGTGATGGTGTAAAATAGTTTTAATGCATACATGATAAGATTTCAGCAAGACTGCATAGCACACAAATCTTTCTAGGAAAGGGGTTGCAAAGAATCATAGACCTATTAATAACTTCTTCTTTTTAAAAAAAGGCATATAAAGAAACAAGGCTGTGTAGCACTTTGGAACAGTTCCAGAAAGGTGCTTTGGAATGTATAAGGGTGCGGATGTATCGGCTGTATGCAACTCTTTTAAAGCAGCTGCATCTTTTCCTGGGGATTGCACAGCAAAATCCTAGTAGGGAATGCTTTAAGCCTTTTACCTATTCTAGGATATTAATGCATAGGCAAGTGTACTGTGTGCACAAGAAATATATAGTAAATAAGGAACATAAATGACTCCTCCCAGATGTCAACCATGGGGGGGGGGGGAAAGTTTGAAATTTAGAATGTGAAAGACTTTTAAAAAGAGAGATTTTTTTTCCTCACTTTGTTGTGCAAGAAAACACTGCTTTGCTATATTTAAAAAAGAAAAGCTTTTTTAAAAAAGAAATAAAAAAATATATATGTACTTAGTAATTGTTTGTAGTCGACAGTTCACAGACGAAGCTGTTTGCGGTTAAAGCCGCCTGGCGGCACAAGCTGGACTTTGTTGCCATCTTTAAGATGAATCTTTAAGAGAAAAAAAAAATTAAGTTAATCTTTTTCCCTGAATGTGGTGTTTTTTTCTTCATTATACAATAAATATTCTAGTGAACTTTTTATCAAATGGTTAAGAAAATGCTAGAAGTTGTTGTAAAATATTTGTATCTTGCATTCACTAAAGTAAAAATACTGGCTTTTACTGTGTATATCAGACTCACTCCTATTTAGAATGCCTGGTTATTCTACCTTCCCCTGTTTCTGAGTCCTTCCTAAGCTTGATTCATCTTTTTGTTAGTCATCGTCCCGTCACCAATGCCTACTGTGTTGTATGAACTTGAAAGTGGAGCTGTCCAACTTCATCAGGCTTTCCATTTAAAAAAAAAAAAAAGGTGAATTCTTCTCTGCCAGCTCAGCTTTGACTGTCTAAATCAAACATGACCCCCCCTTTTCCCCTCCCCGAAATGTCGAGCTGCATTATCACGGACTGTCACGAAGGTTTGGCTCAGCATTGCTAATTATAGTCCAGCTTAGCCGATCGGACTAAAACAAACTTCACCTTTTTGGAACATGACCCATTTTCATTGCAACCAAGATCCAGTATCATACTAAACATTTTTTTTTTAAATCTGGCCCTCATTTAGAAGACTTCTTCTTGAACAATGTTTTTTCTGATTGAACTAATTCACAAATTTGAATTAGCCAACAAAGGCATTTTTTGGTAATGAATTAAAAGTCGGAGGTGTTTGTTACACGCGTTGTCAATTTTCTAAAAAAATATTTACAGCTGACTTAGATGAATTGTCTATATTCAGTCCAAGAAATAATAATACCTGAACTGGCATATCCTGGTATAAGCTGGGTTCACACTAAATTGTAATGTGGCTTGTTTGAAATTGGCTTGGCATCTTATATAAGCCCAACATATTGTGGTTTATTCAGCAAGCTGCAGTTGGGTAGTCATGGCTTAGAATAATAAGTGTAAGCCAGGGAGCCTGCATGTGAGCTGTTAGCAGCTGCCTCTGATTCAAATATCTACCAGAACCATTTGCTTTGTTCAACTGATGATGCAAAACAAATATTTGGAAAGACCTCATTTAAAGTGTCCTGTTGACATCCGAAAACAACATTTCCTTTGGATTGAAATGTGTCGAAAAAGCAGGATCATTTTCAGAGAACAAAACTCTCCACATCTTCCCATCTTGTACTACTACTTTGAGTTGTTCTATGCTCTGGCTAAGGGACACAGTGGTTCAGTGGCTAAGACGCTGAGTTTGTCAATCGAAAGGTAGGCACTTCAGCGATTCGAATCCCTAGCGCCGCGTAACGGAGTGAGCACCCGTTACTTGTCCCAGCTTCTGCCTACCTAGCAGTTCGAAAGCTCATAAAAAACGCAAGTAGAAAAATAGGGACCACTTTTGGTGGGAAGATAACAGCGTTCTGTGCGCCTTTGGCATTGAGTCATGCTGGCCACATGACCACAGAGACGTCTTCGGACAGGGCTGGCTCTTCGGCTTTGAAACGGAGATGAGCACCGCCCCCTAGAGTTGGAAACGACTAGCACATATGTGCGAGAGGAACCTTTATCTTTATGCTCTAACTGATGTCATCTCTGATGGTGTCCAGCAACCATGTTCTTTGGCCTAGTTTCCTTCTATCCTTGGAACATAGCTAGGGGTATTTAAAATGCCTCAATGTCAGTTTCTTTTTGCTTCTAAAACCTGATGTATATGAGAGAAAAAGAAGAGTTCCTGTCACTCAGAAATTACTAGGATCCCCAAACGAACATGCAGCAAATAGTGGGACACTTTGACAGGTAAAACTTAATACTTCAACTTTATTAAAACATACAGTCATAGCTCAAAGATGGCAAATTTAAATACTCAAAAATATTCCAAAGATTCTTAAACTACTTCAACCAAAAATCAGGTTTGCTTAGGTCTTTTTAAATTATAGTATTTGAGTTTTAGAAGAGGGAAATACTTTTTATTTATTTTTTAATTACAACAGTGGAGGACAAGATGAAAAAAAAAAAGGCAGTTTTGCATAGGAAGAGTGAAGAGGAACAAGCCCATTTCCCCATATTAAAGATGCTCCCACTTTCGTCAAAATTTTCTCCTGGCCCAATTGACGTGTTAAAAGAAAGAACTTCAGTACTGCAATAAGTCCATTACATATTTCATTTGTCCTACATTTGACAAGATAACTGATAATGGAAGATATGATACATGATTTGGGATCATAGGACTTCACTTGCTTGCATTACTCAAGATTTGTTAACTGGATTGCATTAACATCAGTGAACGGGAATGTTCTCGATCAGGAATCTGCTGCACCACAGAATTATAAACTTTGGTATCCTGTTTTCGTTCCTGGCTTGTCAGTTACTCGAATGAAGAGGAAATGGAAATTAGCAAGCCAATCAGGTATGGACCTACCTAAGGAAGTCTTGTTTTATCATCTGAAAAATTCATTTCAAAGAGTGTTAATTGAGGGACCCATAGAACTCTGAGCTTGGTTGTCTTGTAGATATTTCATTACCCAAACTAGGTAAGTTCGTCGTGTGAAAACCCCTGCAACAAAACAACCAAGATCGGAGAGCACCAAACGACCCTTCATTTCAACAAATATTCTCCTTTATTGGCATTGCATCATCTTTGTACTATTTTCCATGGGTAGACACAATTGAGAAGAACTGTTTAATATCTTCCCCTTGATGATTAATACTTCATAGAGAGCAATGAGGGAAGTCCAATTATCCCACTGCTGGTTTTTTGCGCTTGCGTATTTCATCTAATTCTGAGATTAGATTCACCGCTAATCAAACAATGAAAGAGAGGGAGGGGAGCCAGCATTTTTGGAACCAAGGCCCAAGGCAAAAGTTCTCCACATAAGCCCTTTACCGGCTGCATCTTTACTGAAGCCAGTCAGGTTTAGTCAAATAACTGATTACCAAGCATTTAAATTTTGATCACGTGACTATGCGAATGTTTGAACTGTCACAAGTGCAAAAAATGGTCATAAGTTACTTTTTTTTTTTCAGTGCTGTTATAAGTCACTAAACTGGAGGGCAGGGCTGAGGATTTCGGACGATATCTGTATGACAAAATCGCTCAGATCCGACGGGACTTGGACTCTGACTGGGTAGATCCGGGCGGGATGACGAGGAATAGTCTTGAGAGTGTTATCTGGGAGGAGTTTGACCTTGTGACTCTTGATGACGTGGACAGGATTTTGGGGAGACTTAATGCGACCACATGTTTATTGGACCCGTGTCCCTCCTGGTTAGTACTGGCTTCCCGGGAGGTTACACGAGGCTGGCTCCAGGGAATTATTAACGCTTCGTTGAGTGAGGGATACTTCCCTGCCGCCTTGAAGGAGGCGGTGGTGAGGCCTCTCCTCAAGAAGCCCTCCCTGGACCCGGCAATATTGGCTAACTATCGTCCTGTCTCCAACCTTCGCTTTGTGGCGAAGGTTGTTGAGAGTGTGGTTGCACGACAGTTCCCACAATTCCTGGAGGAAACGTCCTATCTGGATCCGTTCCAGTCGGGTTTCAGGCCTGGTCACAGCACGGAAACGGCATTGGTCGCGTTGGTTGATGATCTCTGGAGGGCCCGGGACAGAGGTTGTTCCTCTGTTCTGGTCCTATTAGATCTCTCAGCAGCTTTTGATACCATCGACCATGGTATCATGCTGCACCGGTTGGAAGAGTTGGGGATGGGGGGCACCGTTTTACGATGGTTCTCCTCCTTTCTCTCCGACCGGTCGCAGTTTGTGTTGACAGGGGGGCAGAGGTCGACCTCGAGGCCTCTCATTTGTGGAGTGCCACAAGGGTCGGTCCTCTCGCCCCTTCTGTTCAACATTTATGTGAAGCCGCTGGGTGAGATCATCCGTGGTTTTGGGGTGAGATATCATCAGTACGCTGACGACACCCAGCTGTACATCTCCACCCCAGACCACCCCAACGATGCCCTTGAAGTGATGTCCCAGTGCCTGGAAGCTGTACGGATCTGGATGGGGAGGAACAAGCTCAAGCTCAACCCCTCCAAGACTGAGTGGCTGTGGTTCCCGGTTTCCCGATATAGCCAGCTGACGCCATCGCTGACTATCGGGGGCGAGTCTTTGGCCCCCGTGGAGAGGGCGCGCAATCTGGGAGTCCTCCTGGATACGCAGCTGTCCTTAGAGGAACATCTGACAGCTGTGGCCAGGGGGACCTTTTATCAGGTACGCCTGATTCGCCAGTTGCGCCCCTTTCTTGATCGGGATTCCGTGTGCACGGTCACTCACGCCCTCGTCACCTCTCGCCTGGACTACTGTAATGCTCTCTACATGGGGCTCCCCCTGAAGAGCACCCGGAGGCTCCAACTGGTCCAGAATGCGGCCGCGCGGGTAATTACGGGGGCTACATGGCGCTCCCACATAACACCGCTCCTGCGCGAGCTGCACTGGCTCCCAGTGGTCTTCCGGGTGCGCTTCAAGGTGTTGGTTACCACCTTTAAAGCGCTCCATGGCATAGGGCCCAGTTATCTACGAGACCGCCTTCTGCCACTGACAACCTCCCATCGACCCGTGCGCTCCTACAGAGAGGGTCTCCTCGGGGTGCCATCAGCCAAGCAATGTAGGCTGGTGACCCCCAGGGGGAGGGCCTTCTCTGTGGGAGCTCCTACCCTCTGGAATCAGCTTCCCCCTGAGTTAAGAAAAATCCATGACCTCTGTGCCTTCCGCCGGGCCCTTAAAACATTTTTCTTCCAACAAGCCGGGCTGGCCTAAGCGAAGCCTTTTAAATGATTTTAAAGTGGGGTGTTTTTAAATTTCTGGGCCAAATTTAGATATTCTTTTTAATTGGTTTTTAATTGTTTATATTATGTGTTTCTTACTTGGCTGTACACCGCCCTGAGTCCCCAGGGAGAAGGGCGGTATAGAAATCTAAAAATAAATAAATAAATAAATAAATAAATAAACCAGGGGTCAGCAATCTGTCGCTCTGGAGCCGCATGTGGCTCTTTTACCCCTCTGCTGCGGCTCCCTGTCACTCCAAATATGCATCACAATCACCAATGTGTGACACCCACCGACATGCGATTTATTGAGCTTTTCAACCCCCGGTAGGCCAACCATGGATTAATCCAAGAAAAGAAAAGTTTCAGAAGAAAATGTTTAATTCAACTACATATGCTAGTTTTGTGACCGCTCAAGAAATTGCCAGGCATGGGAAGGGTTTTGTGGCTCCCGGTGTTTTCTTTTCGGTGGGAAACGGGTCCAAATGTCTCTTTTGAGTGTTTAAGGTTGTAGACCCCTGCATTAAACCAACTGTTGTAAGTCAAGGATTTCCTGTATCCCAATGAAAAAGCTTAAGAGGAAGTTTTCTGGCCAGTTGTACATGCCCACTGGGATGCTGGTTGTTGAGAGACATAACACAAATGAGCATTAAAACGTGCACATTAAAAACGGAGGGGAAAAACCCCTCCAGTTGAGGCCAATAATGTCAAAACAGACCTGTAACTTCCTTGGCTGCAAGGTTCACACTAGGTATATATCCGCAACTTGCAAAACAAAAATTACATATTCAAACAATGCCCCCCCCCCAATCCTAATTTGCAGGTCTCAAACACGGCTTTTAATCGTTGTGTTACATCTATGTAGTGTTCTGGCTTTTGCTGGATTATCTGGGCGCATCTTATTTCTTCAAAAGGGCCAGGCCTCACAAAATCCTGCAAGAGGAATAGGGATAACACCCAAACTGCGCTCACTGAAAAAAATCACCCTAGTTACACTTTGTGGAGAAATGTGTTTTAAGAGTAAAAAAAGGAAACGGGCCTGAGGCAGGGGTGGGTTCTAATTTTTTTTACTACCGGTTCTGTGGGCGTGGCTTATTTTGTGGGCATGGCTTGATGGTCATGTGACAATTCTTTAGGATTTAGCAGAGGTACTGGTCTACCAGGCTTTTAACTGCTTGTAGAGGTGTACCGGTCTACTCATTTGTTTTTGCAGGCACTGATCTACTCATGTATTTTTGCAGGCACTGGTCTACCCGTTTATTTTTTCAGGCACTGATCTACTCATGTATTTTTGCAGGCACTG
>WNWU01000044.1:2304590-2323322 GCA_012654045.1 Ptyas mucosa | reverse complement strand
CAGGCACTGATCTACTCATGTATTTTTGCAGGCACTGGTCTACCCGTTTATTTTTTCAGGCACTGATCTACTCATGTATTTTTGCAGGCACTGATCTACTCATGTATTTTTGCAGGCACTGATCTACTCATTTTTCTTCTTTTAACACTGATCAGCTGTAGGGCGGCCCTTTGAAGCCCCACGGCAAGAGTGTAAACATTTTTCTTCCCTCTAGCCATCAGCTGGGACTCAGGAGGCAGCAATAGATTGGGGGTGGGAAAAGGTCAGAATAACGTGGGGGGCGTGCGGGGGGGGGGGCAGAACCAGTTCGGTGACATCATATCGTCACCGCTACCGGCTCGGGAGAACCGGGCTGAACCGGGAGGAACTCACCACTGGCCTGAGGAAAGTTAAAAAAAAAATAATGGGTTCTTTGGAAGCTGAGGCCTAGTGAGGAAAACCTGGGCATTTGTAGGATGCCACAGCAGGTTGGGATTCTGTCCTGATTTTTGGTATTAAAAAACAGCCTTTCCTACCCAGTGAGAGCAGACTCGCCACTGGCTAATTTATCTTCCATGACTCATTTTGCGCCCTGTTGTTCCTCTGCCTGGTCTTCGCTCAAAAATCCGTTAGTAACCACAAACAACAAAGGTATGCTCCACTGACCAATACTGTACTTGGGGTGGGGCTGGGGAACCCCAGAATCTGTTGTTACTTCCAGATCATTTGGGGCAGGGGAAGCAGGCTGGGTCATGTCACCCCCCCTGATTGGATGAAAGCTTGTTTAGTAGTATGGACAGTGGGACCGCTTTCCTGCCCAGGATAGTTTGGCCTTCCCACCGAAGAAGAACTGTTCACTGAGATTTTAACAAGGTCCGTCGTGTTGGAAGTACCGGGAACCACGTCTACTTGCTGGGTCTTAAAATAGACGATGTAAAACACAGGTAAAACAATCCCTATCAGGAGCATAAGAAAAACTGCTTTCCACCACTGGATCCCGTAATCTGCTCCGGTGCAAGTTGCTTTCTGCTCCTGAGATGACCGGTTCGAAGGTTCAATGAAGGGATCTGCGCAAGAAGGGATTTCTATCTGCGTCACTGTTTCAATGTTTTGATCAATCCCTCTGAAATATTGGTCGATTTGTGCATGGTCGCCACTCCTGTTTCCTGGATCTATGGATGCAGAGTGTTCCAGGAGCAAAGCAGGAGTCTGAAGGGGTAGCAACTCATCGCTGGTCTCTGTCAGGAGTCCATTAACCTTGACCGGAATCTTGATGGATTTCAGGGCGTAGAAGTCTTGTTCTTGGATAAAGTTATTAACCCTCTTGATATCTTCAACCTGAATAGAATAGAATAAAACTTTATTACGGTCATCGACCAGCAATAGACATACAATGAATTAAAATTACTTCTGACATTAATTGTGTATAACATCTCTGTTATGAAAATACATCATCTCAATCCTAATTTACATGCTTGTAAGTATGTGGGTAAATGTGTCGTTATAGATCTCAAAATATTGGCACCAGTTGATATTATAATTCAGTAACCAATTTTTTTCTTGTGGATATTGCAGCGACACAGAATTTTGCCACTGCACGCGTGATAGCCGGATTAGAGTCTTGGAGGAGAAAGCCTATATAAAAATCCTCTGTCCTCCCTGGCAATCTCTCTAGTAAGGGGAGAATGTATATTGACCTACATACTCTGTATAACTCACAGTGCAATAAAACATGTGAGATATCTTCAACTTCTCCCTTTCCGCATATACATACCCTATCGGTGTTCTTGTCAGCGACTTAAGTTGCATTTTTTCATCGCTGCCATAATCAAAGAGAAAAAGGAAAAAAAAACCCGGAGCTAGAAGTACAGTTTGAAATTTAGTGCTTGGCATTTGAGATATTGTCCTTCTCCCCCTCCCTTAATAGATAGGGTTACCCAGGTGATGAAGGGAGGGGGACATTCCTGTGATCTGAAGTAGTGGGCAGAAGAGACTGACTTGGAAGATGGCCAATGGGCATTGAGATATTGTGAGGCAGAAGGGGAGGGGTTTGGTTTCAGAGAATCAGTTTTGGCTGCATATGAGTTTAGGTCGGATCGTAAATTCTTTAATAAATGAGAGATTCATCAAAGACTTTGTGTTTGAGAATGAAATTTATTTGAGATTACGCCGAAACCTGACAGTTCTCTTGTACCTGCCCTGGAGAAGAGCTGAGGGAAGAATATTAAATCTGGCTCTGAAGAAAGCTATTCTTTATTTTGGGAAGATCAGATCATTTAGATATCCTGCTGATTGCCACACACCCTGCTTGATTCTGTCCCTAATGTGGAGGGGCAACCTATTTAGTTCTTCTTGGAACTCCATGTCCTTCATTCTGTCAATTACTACTTGCTTTGCTTTGTCAAAGCCGAGGGACATTAGGAATACAGATGAAAGCCCATATCTTCAACCTGGAATATTGGTAAAGAGAAATATCTAAGGAGGTTCTCAAGTCATCCAGGTCATGATTGTCCCCAAGGTACAACTTTTTCAGGAGGCAACTGGACTTCCTTGTTTTTCTTATGAAGGCGTTTCACTTCTCATCCAAGAAGCTCTTCATCTCTGACTGGATGGTAGGGAATGGAAGGATTTACACTCCTTGCAGACAGCTGGTCATTTGCATTCTTTTTTTAGAAAGTCATTGAGGCCACTTGGAGATTTGTCCGTGTACTCAAGGTCACCTGAATAATGCAAATTGTGAAACCTCCAAGTGGCCTCAATGACTCTCTGAAAGGATGCAAAGGACCAGCTGTCTGCAAGGAATATACCGTATTTTTTGGACTATAAGACGCACCTGTGTATAAGATGCATCAAGATTTTGAAGAGGTAAGCAAAAAAAAAAAAGATTTTTGCCCTCCCCAGCCCCCAGGAGCACTCTGCAGGCCTCCCAAAGCCTCTGCGTGCCCTGTTTTTGCAAAAAACGGGCCCATTTTTTGCGAAAATGGGACCCGCGGGGCAGGACTTCAGGAGGCCAAAAATGGCTGTGTTCAGTGTATAAGACACACCAACATTTCCACCCTCTTTTAGGGGGGAAAAAAGTGTGTCTTATACTCCAAAAAGCATGGTAAATCTTTCCATACCCTACCATCCAGTCAGAGCTGATGAAGCTTCTTGAGTGAGAAGCGAAACGTCTTCAAAGAAAAACAAGAAAGTCCAGTTGCCTTTTGGGGGAAAAAAAGCATCTTTAGTTCATAAAGGGAAACATTTTATTTACCAAATTTATAGGCTCACCCACCCACCCCTCTTTCCAAGTGACTCTGGGCAGCTCCCAGGACATTAAAACAACCAACAGAAATAATTTAAAAAAGACATACAGTACAATCCAATCTTCAAAGGCAGGTGGGTCTAATATTACAACGTGAAAATCCATTGGAAAAAACAGGCATGTACCGTATTTTTCAGAGTATTAGACGCACCGGAGTATAAGACGCAGCTTAGTTTTTGGGGAGGAAAATAGGGGGGAAAAAATCTGCCTACCTAAATCTGTATTCATCTGGCTAGCGTCCTTAGTCTGGTCATCTTCAGAACATTAGTTTGCTGGTTTTTTAATCCCCTGCTTGGGGATAAAAAACCAGCTTCTAAGGCACAGCTGAGAGGAAGCAGCAATGAGAAAAGCAGGCAAAGCACAGGGAGATCGCTTCACTCGGCTAGCACCTAGTTAGGGCTGAAAAAAAGCTTCTAAAGAACAGTTGAGAGTCAGAGCAAAGCATGGAGATCTCTTCACTCACCAGGGCCTTGTTAAAGCACAGCAGAGAATCGAGGGAGCAGGCAAAGCTGGGAAGATCGCTTTGCTCGCTAGCGCCTCGTTAGAGCTGAAAAAAAGCTTCGAAAAAATTTTCAGCCTCTTTTGGGGGGAAAGGGTGTGTCTTATACTCTGAAAAACATTTCATAACAAGCTAACAACTTCCTTTCATGTAAATCAAGGGTTACATTTTGTTAATCTTGTACTAGCAGCTGTTGCCAGCTAAACCCAGAGATAATCCTAGGATTCTGTTGCACTTTAGAAAACTTGTTTGTGAATTAGCTCTATTATTCTTGGTACTTTTTCAACAAGCTTCTTTAATGATACTGATAACAACAACAATAGACAATTCTAGGATTCAGCACCACTCTCTTCCCAACCAGACAGAATCCAGCACGACTCCAGTTCAAAACTGGTAATTCCTAACTCCTGCCAGTTAAATAATCATACTGGTTGCATTTATGCAAAGTGTTCATTCAGACATTTAGAAAAGTATTGTAGAAACCTCTCTCTTACGGCATGGAAGAAAGCAAGCATTTTTGGGTGTTACTCTGGACAAATCAGGCTTAATCCTAACTTTCAAACATGAACATTTCAAAGTTTTTTGTTTTTTTTTACAAAGATGTTTGGTTTTCACTACTAATTCACTACTAACTCTAATGGAAGAAAGTAAAGAGGAACTAAAGAGCTTCTTGAGTGCGGGTGAAGGAGGGTGCAAAAGTTGGCTTGAAACTCAACATTAAGAAAACTAAGATCATGGCATCCAGCTCTCTCAATTCCTGACAAATAGATGGGGAAAAATAGAGGTAGTGACAGATTTTATTTTCCTGGGCTCCAAGATCACCATAGATGGGGACTGCAGCCAAGAAAGACGCTTGCTCCTGGGGAGGAAAGCTACGGCAAATCCAGACAGCATACTAAAAAGCAGAGACATCACCCTGACAACAAAAGTGTGTATAGTCAAGGCTATGGTTTTTCTAGTTGCAATGTATGGCCGTGAAAGCTGGACCATAAGGAAGGCTGAGCATCAAAGAATTGGGGCCTTTGAACTCTGGTGCTGGAGAAGACACCTGCAAGTCCCTTGGACTGCAAGGCGATCCAACCGGTCAGTCCTAGAGGAGATCAACCCTGACTGCTCTTTAGGAGGCCAGATCCTGAAGAGGAAACTCAAATACTTTGGCCACCTAATGAGAAGGAAGGACTCACTGGAGAAGAACCTAATGCTGGGAACGATGGAGGGCAAAAGAAGAAGGGGACGGCAGAGAACAAGGTGGCTGGATGGAGTCACTGAAGCAATCGGTATGAGCATAAATGGACTCCAGAGGATGGTAGAGGACAGGAAGGCCTGGAGGAACGTTGTCCATGGGGTTGCGATGGGTTGGACATGACTTCGCAACTAACAACAACTAATTCGGGTGATATGCTCCAGTAGATTGTCTTGCACTAGAGTTTAGTGTAAAGCTCAAATACAGTCCTAGACACTCCTCTTGTGGAGCCAAGGATTAAGAAAGAGTTCTTGCACCAAACTTCCTCATTTGTTAAAACGTTTAGTTACATACATTCAAAACAACTTTGGCCAAATCTTAGTTGAGTGCAGTTAGAACACAGAATAGAATACAGAGGCTTCTCCAATTCTCTTACTTTCATGTCTTTTGAGTGTTACGCCTTATACTGTTTCTACCCGACATGAAATATAGTCCCCTTGCATCTGAATTCTCCCAGTTGAGGGAGTCAATAATATTGCCTAATCAGAACTTTGTGAGTCTAACAAGGAGGCTAAAGTCACACATTGTTAGGATCCAGAATCAGGAACGGAGCTCCCTACCAAAGGTTAATTCTCTCTCTCTCTTTTTTTTTTCCTAAGACAATTTACTTCATGACCAAATGATACGTTGCATAAAACTCCCCAAACAAATTATGCAAACTATTACCAGAAATAAAGCTTTCTATAATCATTTATAAAAATTAAATAGTACAAATCAATCCCTGCGGGGGAGAAATCTATGCAAAATCCATGGAGACCCCATTAACTGTGAAGCAGACCAGCCCACAGTTCAAGTTCTTTTAAGTGAGCTGCTTCAATGCCGAGATCAAATTAAATCCACAGTTTAATCTCAGTCCCACTCACTTCTTAGAGTCCCCACGGAGAAAGGAGGAGGAGAAAGACATATTTGAGGTGTCAACTGCCTTGTGTTATCTCTCAAAATAATAAAGGCGCCATATAATTAAAATAAATAAAGCCAGCCTTGATTTTCAAGTTGCACAATATTCTTCGATCAGCTAAAATAATCTAATGACTAGCTTAATCATTAAAGGACTGAATGCAAGCACGGAAGCTCCTAATTCACCCCGATGTGCCAAAGGTGGCATCAGGGAGCAGGCACCTTTGCCAACCTCTCAACCAGAAAAACCAGATTGTCCTTCCTATATCCCAAACTGGAAATTAATCCTGTAAACAACCATGGCTTGGAATAAAAGGCCTATCCATCCAAGTTGGTAGAAACAAGAGCCATTCGCTTTTCCTCCGAAGAAGCCGCTTCTTACTTTGCACCCGTACTGCAGAGCCAACTTGTTGAGGTTGTCGTCTTTTTTAACGACCCGTTCTAGAAGCTGCACGTCCCCAACTCTATTCTGGGAGGAACTGGAGGGTTGTTGGGGGTCTTTCCCCCTTGCGCGTAATTCCGTGGCGTTGAACTCCTCCTCTGACGAGTCCTCCGAATCGGATTGTCTGCTGCTTCGGAACAAAAACACTTGACTACCTGAGAAGTTTTGGATCTTGGCAGGAGCTTGGAAGGGCCGGACCAGCCTTTCATTCAGCCTCATGTTGTACAGCTACCTCTGCAAGGGCAAAAAGAAAATATTATTCATCAAGTTAGCCAAGATTATTTGAGGACAGAAGTTGAGCCAATCCTTGAGGCAACAACTCAGAAAGAAGGTAGATCATTCATGTGGACATGTTACGCCATAAGGTTCCCCCATCCTAAAGAAACAAGTTCCTTTTCCATTTTTAATGTTCACGTCCCATGGCATATTTTCCTTATCAATGCCTTTGGTCTTATTAGCCTCATCCCTTAGGTATAAAAGCTGGGAATGTGCTAAACTGGTGCCATCCAGAGGTGGAGAGATGAATCTCAAGACAATCTTGGATTTCCAAGAATGGAGAAAAATTTGCACTTTGTTGCAAAAATAGGCTTTTAGTTTGCCTTTCAGCTCCAATCCAGGAGCCCTCAGGCAGTCGCTTTCACAACAAACTATTTTGTATCAAATTTATATTTGCCGATAAAGAAATAAAGGGAGACTAGAATAGATCTATTTCAAGCGATTTAGCTCTCATCAGCTAGTCATACCCTTACTTGGATTCGAACTTGGGCTGCCTGCATATTAGGCAGTTGTATTAACCTCTGAGCCACAAGTTCTCCTCCCTTTATCGGCTTGAGCCAGGGGAGAGATTAAGTGTTTTTCTATCGAAGCACCTGGTCAACCCCAATATGGGAGGGAGCATACTGGTTCCCTATATAAACTTGGTATAAAATGGTTTGTCTTGAATGCGACTGCTTGAGGGCTCCTGGATTGGAGCTGATAGGCGAAAGGGATGCAGGATGCTCCCTCCCATATTTGGGGTAGACCAAGTGCTTCGATAGATGTGTGTGTGTGTGTGTGTGTGTGTGTGTGTGTGTGTGTGTGTGTATATATATATATATATATATATACATACATACATACATATGTATATGTGTGTGTGTGTATTTCTTCAACCAGGTATTTTCCTACGTAAACCAAGTTTCTCAAACTGCAGCCATAGCTCAGTGAAATCACATCCACTATCCTAGGCTTTTTCAGACAGCAAGCAAGCATTTTGCTGCCTATTGGGAGACTAATATAGATCTATTTCGGACTGATTGGTCCTCATAAGTTAGCCACACCTTTAGCATATGTTCTCTCCCCGTAGAGGCTAAGTATTTGCTTTCTTCTCTTTTCGTAGGTTTTTCAAAAACCTACAAAAAGAGAAGAAAGCAAACATACATACATACATCCAAAACTTGCATACCTCTACCCGTGAAAATCTACGAATACACACACACACACACCAAATTTATATTTTTCTGATAAAGAAATAAATTGGAGCTGAAAGGCAAAAGGGAGCAGAATGCCCCCTCCCACATATTGGGGTAAACCAGGTGTCTCGATAGAAAAACAGTTTATATATACGTATGTATGTATGTATGTATGTATGTTATGTATATACATACATACATTGTAGCTGTGCATATTAGGAAGCTTTTGCCGAGCCTTCAAAGGCAGTGTCCTATTCAGTTTTCTCAATCCTTCGTGACTTTAAGATAATCTTAAGACTCAACTCCATGAATGCCTTAACTAGCCTTAATAATTAAGTAATACACCAATGACATTTTTTCCCCTTCAAATGTTCATTGTGAATTCAGTATACTTCCACTGAAACTCCCACTGTTGTATCTCCATGAATGCATTCAATACCCATTTAATCATACAATATCTCCTCTGTTGGGATTCTGTGTCATACTTCATGAACACTTTACAATGGCCTTCCAGGTATATTGAAGTATGTATTATGAAACCCCCAAATTCAGTCACCTTTCTCTGTACTCCTTTTTCATCTGCAATTTTTGTTAATACTAAACTACGTATTTGAATATATTGAAATCAGATATCGTTTATCAAGTATAAACAATGTTAATAGCTTATCATCTTCTCTTAAAATACAGCAAATTATTTCTTTTCCCCTTATCTCCTCTCTTATCTATAAATAAATCACTGAAGTCTTCATTGTTCGATAAAAGTCCATTAAAGGTTACCAGGCATCTCAACGTATCTATTTTAAGAGCAAATCAAACAAAAAGATTGGTTCAACCAACCAACTTTATCTTCCTTTCTTTTAATTTCAAGAATCTTGATCTTTAATTCCTTCCAATAGTATCTTTCTTTCCATTTTTTTTTGGGGGGGGGGGATACCTTTTCACTAAATCCTCCAAAACTTTAACAAACCTCTTTGATAAATCCCATATAGAAAAGTTATCCAGGTCACTTTCTGGATTTGTGATTTGTATATCCCAAATCTGTGGCTCTGGAGCCACATGTGGTTCTTTCACCCCTCTGTGGTGGCTCCGTCACTCAAAATATGCATCACAACCACCAATGTGCGACACCCGCTGGCATGCGATTTATTGAGCTTTTCAACCCCCGGTAGGTCAACCATGGATAAATCCAAGAAAAGAAAAGTTTCAGAAGAAAACAGAACATTTAATTCAACTACATATGCTAGTTTTGTGGCCGCTCAAGAAATAGTCAGGCACGGGAGGAGTTTTGTGGCTCCCGGTGTTTTCTTTTCTGTGGGATACGGGTCCAAATGGCTCTTTGAGTGTTTAAGGTTGCAGACCCCTGATATATCCCTTCTTTAAGGCATCAGAAATCCAAAAGTTGCCTCTTCCTTATCAACATGTGATCTCATTGTCCTCATTCCTGAGCTTCATTCTGCTAATCTGATTTGGAAATGAGCAATCCAAAGACTTGTGGCTCTACCCACTTTCCTTCCAGAAAGACTGACGTCAAAACATTTAGTCATGAGTCGATGGACGACCAGCAAGTAGAAACACTTCGAGTAAAAGATTTTCTGCCTTGGTGGGGTTGCACCTTAGTTACTACTAAGCCTCCCTAGTTAAATTCCAAGGGTGGACATCTCTGGCCCCCTAATGACCTGTGGACTTCAACTCCCAGAATTCCTGAGCCAGCCATGCTTGGAGCTGAAAGTCCACAAATCATAAAAAGTGTCAGAGTTGCCTATCTCTGATCTAATCCAACATGAATGGAAATATTAATGTGGGCATTAAACCACTCGGATTAGTAGGATGAAAATATTGGGCATGGTAGAATTGGTGGCTGCCTTTATTGCACATTCTTCACATAGCATTTGCGTAGGTCAGAAAGAATAATATAAAATCTGACTTTAGGAATATTGTCTGCAAGGGCAGGCAACACACAAGGGAGGCATTTTCCTAGCCCGGCAAAGTCTGTTTTGTTCAAAACAACACAACACAACGACACAACTTTCCAGGACTTTCCTTCCTAAATTCTTCCCTTAAACCCTTCCAGCGATCCCTCCTTCCCTGCTCTCCAAAGTAGATCCGAGAACTGCTGTCTCTCTCTCCCCCCCCCACCATTCCCTCTTTTTACCTTTCCAAAAGATGGGGAGTTTGTCATTCCAAACCTAGTTAAGTGTTAAAAGAGTTTCCAGCATCCCGGCTGGGGAAATTCTTAGCAGTTGGAAGTCCGCACGTCTGAAGGTTTGAAAAAAAAAAAACACCCAACAACCCTGTGCCAAAGCATACTGGCTGGGAACTCTGGAAGTTGGAGTCCCCACCTATCTCAGAATTGCTAAGCTCGAGAACAACATTAAAATCCTCGAGATGATCCCCAAATTCTCTCTTCCACCTCCCTAAACGTTGTGGCTCTGCCCTCCTGGACAGACACAAAGCTCCCCACTCCCAGGACAGACACCCCCAAGACCAATCTCCGCCTCCTCGCGGATGAGGGCCCCCATATAACTTTTTCCCCCTTCCTCCTCCTCCTCCTCCTCTTCCACTCCTCTCCAACAGTCCAAAGTTCCTTCCCCACATTTCTTTGCTGACCTGGATTCCGGGCAGCACCCTTCCCTTCCTTTCCTTTCCTGCTTGCCCCGCTCGAGCTGGCTTCAACTGGTCAAAACTCCTGGCTTGCTTTCTTCACCATTGGCTGCCATAGCCCAGGAAGGCGAGGCCGGGACCGCATACCAGCCAGTCCCACGCAGGGAGTGGGAGGCGGAACGGGCACGGGTGTGGGCAGGGCGTTAGAAATGAGTTTGCCGGGGCGGGAGCAGCTGACGCCTCGCGTTTAAAGGGCAAGCGCCTCTGATAACTTTCATTTCCATAGGTCAAAACAAAACACAAGACAAAACAAAACAAAACAAAACAAAACCACCCAAAGGAGATCAAAAGAAAAGAAAAGATAAAACAAAACAAAACACCCAAAGGAGATCAAAAGAAAAGACAAAACAAAACAAAACAAAACACCCAAAGGAGGTCAAAACAAAACAAAACAAAACAAAACAGGTGAAAAGAAAAGAAAACACAAAACAAAACAAAACAAAACACCCAAAGGAGGTCAAAACAAAAGAAAACAACCCAAATCTAATAAAGGGAAAAGGAAAGAAAGAAAAAGACAAAAAGTGCAAAGAAAAAAGAGAGAGAAACACCTAAAGAAGCTAGAAGATTTAAGTAACAGTAATAGAGGTGGAAGGGATCTTGGAGGTCATGTAATCCAACCCCCTTGCTCAGGCAGGTAGGGATTCGAACCGCGGACCTTTTGGAGCGACAAGCTCAGTGTCTTAGCCACTGAGCCACCTAGTCTTCCGACCTTTGTAAGAGATAAGAAGAATCCCGTCATCTCCCCCTCCTTCTTTTAACGCAGGGGTCTCCAATCTTGGCAACTTTAAGCCTGTCAGATATATACTGATGGTCGTGCTCATTCAGTCTATGCGGAAGTTATTTAGGCCATACAGTTTCAGGTTTAAAAGTTATTTTATTATTTACAAATATACAATAATGAACAGGGTGTCCTGCTGCATTTATTACCCTGACTGTATAACTCAGAGGTTGAGAGGGAGAGAAGTTCACTGTTGTCTCGCAGAGATGGATGGAAAGAATTAGGGAAGATATCCAATTGATTTGTGGGTATGACTCCAATAAGGGAGTTCATTGGTTTATACAGTCACATGGGATGTCTGTAGACTTAGAAGACTTAACCCCTTCTGGTGCCTGGGGCATCATACGTAGGCAATATCTGACAAAGCCTGGAGGACTTCAATTCCCAGAATTCCCCGCCAGCTTTGCTGGAGGACTTCAGCTCCCAGAATTCTGGGAGTTGAAGTCCGCCAAGGCTTAAAGTTTGCCAAAGTTGAAGACCCCTGCTTTAACTATTCCATAAATTCCTGCAGCCCTTTTACTTAATTCTCATCTTATTTTCAATCATTAAATCGCTAAAGCTGCTGCTCTGGAAGGCGATGGGGTTCCTCTGCTGTATTTTCACCTACTGCCTCCAGTTTTGGTCACATTAAAAAAAAAAAAATGTTGAGACTTTGAGAAAAGTGCAAAGGAGAGCAACTAAGATGATTAAACGCTGGAGGCTAAAACATAGGAAGAACGGTTGCAAGATTTGGGTATGTCTATTCTACAGAAAAGAAGGACTAGCCTGACTAGGTGGCTCAGTGGCTAAGACACTGAGCTTGTCGATCAGAGAGGTCGGCGTTTCGAATCCCTAGTACAGGTTTCCTTCGTGAGCAGGGGGTTGGACTAGATGACCTCCAAGGTCCCTTCCAGCTCTGTTACTGTTAGGGAGGACATGATAGCAGTATCCCAGTATTTGAGGGGCTGCCACAAAGAGGAGGGGGGGTGGGTTTCAACTTATTTTCCAAAGCACCTGAAGGCAGGAGAAGAAGCAACAACGGATGAAAACTAACCAAGGAGAGAAGCAACGTGGAATTAAGGAGAAACTGCCTAACAGTGAGGACAATTAACCAGTGGAACAGCTGGCCACCAGAAGTTGTGGGTGTTGCAACACTGGAGGTTTTTTTAAGAGACTGGACACTCACTTGTCTGAAATGGTATAGGGCAGTGATGGCTAACCGTTTCCAAACCAAGTGCCCAAAGCGTGTGTGTGCGCAAACCCCCAAATGCAATGTGCGTGCAGCCCCCGCGCATGTACCCTGCCCCGGTGTATATGCGGCCCCCTGCATGCACCTCACCCCCTCGTACATGTGCCCCCCACACGTGTGTATGTACCCTGCCCCCTTGTGCATGCGCCTGCTGCCACACGCATGCGTGGCAGAGACTTGACAGCCAGTGGAAGATGCGCACACATGCGCAGCAGAGCTGAACTGGGGCGACGGCTCACGTGCCCACAGAGAGGGCGCTGCATGCCAGCTGTGACACATGCGTCATAGGTTCGCCATCAAGGGTGTAGGGTCTCCTGCTTGAGTAGGGGGCTGAACTAATTGACCTCAAAGGTCCCTTCCAGCTCTATTCTGATTGATTGATTGATTGACACTTCCAATCCAAGAATTGTACATGGACGATGCAGGCAAAGTCATTAAACCTTGCTAGAAAAGCACTATGCTAGAGCCACTGTCAGGTCAAGAATTTTTCTTGAATTCCCACCAGCCTTAGTTCTTCGTTGTTGTTAGCTGTGAAGTCGTGTTCGACCCATCGCGACCGCATGGACAATATTCCTGTCCTCTACCATCCTCCTTGTTAGACTCACAAAGTTCTGATTAGGCAATATTATTGACTCCCTCAACTGGGAGAGTTCAGATGCAAGGGGACTATATTTCATGTCGGGTAGAAACCGTATAAGGCGTAACACTCAAAAGACATGAAAGTAAGAGAATTGGAGGAGCCTCTGTATTCTATTCTGTGTTCTAACTGCACTCAACTAAGATCTGGTCAAAGTTGTTTTGAATGTATGTAACTAAAACATTTTAACAAATGAGGAAGTTTGGTGCAAGAACTCTTTCTTAATCCTTGGCTCCACAAGAGGAGTGTCTAGGACTGTATTTGAGCTTTACACTAAACTAGTGCAAGACAATCTACGGGAGCATATCATCCGAATTAGTTGTTGTTAGTTGCAAAGTCATGTCCAACCCATTGTGACCCAATGGACAACATTCCTCCAAGCTTTCTTGTCCTTTACCTGGAGTCCATTTAAGATGATGTCTACTGCTTCAGTGACTCCATCCAGCCATCTCATTCTCTGCCGTCCCCTTCTTCTTTTACCCTCCATCGTTCCCAGCATTAGGCTCTTCTCCAGGGAGTCCTTCCTTCTCATTAGGTGGCCAAAGTATTTGAGTTTCCTCTTCAGGATCTGGCCTTCTAAAGAGCAGTCAGGGTTGATCTCCTCTGGGACTGACTGGTTTGATGGCCTTGCAGTCCAAAGGACTCGCAGGAGTCTTCTCCAGCACCAGAGTTCAAAGGCCTCCATTCTTTGACGCTCAGCCTTCCTAATGGTCCAACTTTCACAGACATACACTGCAACTGGGAAAACCATAACCTCGACTATACGCACTTTTGTTGGCAGGGTGATGTCTCTGCTTTTTAGTATGCTGTCTAAATAATGCTTCGAGGAAAAAAATGATTATTTTTTTTTAACAAGCCTATCTGCTGCTGTAATGGGCAAAGGTTCCAGGCTGGGCAGAACTGAAGCCACCACAAACCCAGGAGTGGCAATATATGCCTTTGAATAAAATTTGTTAGCCAGAAAATGTGCTATTACGATTTTCCTATTCCGGGTGGGAGGAAATTGATATAGCAATTTTAACAACATGCCAGCAGATGGCGCTCATACCATACATTTTAAAAGCAGTTTAATTACACATGGATATTTTGCTTATTCACAAATGGTACCGATGGGGCCACTGGAACTGAGGAGAAAGAAATCACAGAGTCAGCTAAAATAACCACTTTCCTTATTATTTTGACATCCACCCTCCAAACTTGTTGGCCTGTCACTTAGTCATACAGGTGGAGTCATGTTTGTAAAGCCTTAGTAAGATCATACCTGGAATACTGCCTCCAGTTTTGGTCACCACACTATTAAAAAAGATGTTCAGATCTAGAAAGAGTGCAGAGAAGAGCAACCAGGATGATTAGGGCTCTGGAGGCTAAAACAGATGAAGAACGGTTGCAGAAACTGGGCATGGCTAGTCTAGTGAAGAGAAGGACCAGGGGAGACATGATAGCATGTTCCAATATTTGAGGGGCTGCCACAGAGAGGAGGGGGTCAAGCTGTTTTCTAAAGCACCTGAAGGCCAGACAAGGAATAATGGATGGAAGCTGACCAAGGAGAGATTCAACCTAGAAACAAGGAGGAACTTTCTGACAGTGAAAACAATCAACCCATGGACTAGAAGTTGCCTTCGGAAGTTGTGGGAGCTTCATCACTGGAAGCTTTCAAGTAAAGATTTGGACTGCCATTTATCAGAGGCGGTACAGGGTCTCCTGCTTGAGTGGGAGGTTGGACTAGATGACCTATAAGGTCCCTTCCAACTCTGTCATTTTGTTATTCTGTTAGACAGAAAAGAGAGGAAGGAAAGGAAGGAAGGAAGGAAGGAAGGAAGGAAGGAAGGAAGGAAGGAAGGAAGGAAGGAAGGAAGGACTGGCAGGTGGGCAGAGAGCAGATGATAGCAAGAAGAATAGACAGATTGTTGTGGCCCTCCAGCAGCCAAATCAGATGAGGAGGAGGCATGGAAGTGAGGGCCAGCATCAAGGCAACCTGAGAGGTCTGAGGGGGAGGAGGGAATGGAGCTGTCAGAGAGAGAGGGGCCGAGGCAGAGGCTAGGCCATCCATCAGACCTCAGATGCAGAGTCAACAGCCCCCAGGTCTGGAGGTGGCTGATGAGGAAGAGGAGGAACAGCTGGGTCCAGTGCCTGACGTGAGGATGTGCAGAAGGCAGAGGAGAGGAGAGCAGTGGAAATCTATCAGCTGATCCTTGGAACGGAAGAGCCACCACTGCTGGCAAAGCCCCACCCTAGCTCTGGGGATAAAAGGCAGGGGGTGGATAGAGACTGAGGTGGAACCTGGGCCATCCATCAGCCCTCAGATGGAAAGTCAACAGCCCCCTGTTAAATCTGTTAAACTGTTAGTCTGGGTAACTAACATCCATGTACTTCTAAATAATCTTTTTCACATGACTGTGGATCCAACCAGGGAATATAGATCCAAGGCTGGACAGCCATCTATCTGGAATGGTATAGGGCAAGTGTTGGCGAACCTTTTTGGCACCGAGTGCCAAAACGGGAGCATGCGCGTGCAGGAGAGTGCTGGAAACCCAAAGAGCAGCTCCCTGGCGCGCACGCACAGGAGTGCCAGAAACCGGAAGAGCAGTTCCCCAGCGTGCATGTGCGCGCTGGGAAGCTGAGCTTCCAACGGTTTTCTGGTTTCTGGTGTGCATCCATGTGCAAAGACCAGCTGGCAGGCGTGCAGGTGTGTGCCGGAACCCAGAAGAACAACGGGCGATGGCTGGTGTGCCCGGAGAGATGGCTCTGCGTGCCACTTATTTATTTATTTGTTCAACTTGTATGCCGCCTTTCTCCGAAGGCTCAGGGCGGCTTACAATGTATTTAAAAACCATATATAAGAACATTAAAAATTAAAACATTAAAAACATTAAAAACTCATTCACACCATTCATGGCCGGATCTCGCCAGATCGCAAGAGCGAGATCAACGGCCCCAGGCCTGCCGGAAAAGCCAGGTCTTCACCGCTTTTCGGAAGGCCAATAGGGTGGGGGTGGTCCAGATCTCAGGAGGTAACTGGTTCCAGAGAGCTGGGGCAGCCACAGAGAAGGCCCTCCCCTGCGGACCTGCCAGCCGGCACTGTTTAGCTGACGGGACCCGGAGGAGACCGACTCTGTGGGATCTTACCGGTCGCTGGGAGTTATGCACGCGTGCCATAGGTTCGCCATCACGGGTATAGGGTTTCCTGCTTGAGCAGGGGGTTGGACCAGATGACCTACACAAGGTCCCTTCCAATTCTGTAAATCTGTTAATTTTCTGACAGCGAGAGCAATCAACCCATGGAACAGAAGTTGCCTTCGGAAGTTGTGGGAGCTTCATCCCTGGAAGCTTTCAAGAAGAGACTGGACTGACATCTGTCAGGAATGGTGTAGGGTCTCCTGCTTGGGCAGGGAGTTGGACTAGATGACCTCCAAGGTCCCTTCTTCCAACTCTGTTAATCTGTTAAATCTGACTAGAAGACCTCCAAGGTCCTTTCCAGCTCTATATTGATTGATTGATTGATTGATTGATTGATTACAGTAAATTAATTTTGAAGACTGGTTTTTGGTCTGCTGGTTGTGTTTCTTCTCAGCCTCTGTGAAAAAAATGCTTTAAGGAGAATGAAAGATAAAATTGTGACTCTTCTCGAGTAGGGCAGTATCAATAATTTACTCTGAATAAACTCCACATATTGCAAAGAAAGGCACGGCTTGTTGAAATTTTGGAAAAAATACATTTATTATTTAATTTTTAATATTAATATTTATTTTAAACACAATGAAGCTTCTTTAATTTCCAGAGTGGAATTATTCTTTTTTTTTTTAAATTACAATTGGTTTTATTCAGCTTGACTGTATTTCTGTGACCAATTTTAACCAGCATCAGGAAAAAGAATTAGAAGTATTATCTTGACTATAGTTCATATCTAATCGTTTTTAAAATATATATACATTTTTTGCTCTGTACTGAACAACGTAGCATTACATTATTGCCTTGTATTAGAATAAAATATCGATATTCAGCTGCAAACGAATTTTTTAAATTACAAAGGGAGAAAAAGTTAGCACCAAATGACAAATTGTGCAACTATAAATGTACAGTACTTCATGGAACAGTACATAGAATAAGGCTTTGTCACAGTGGAAATATGACAATGCAGGAGTGCTGAGCTGAAAATTAACAAATAAAAATATTGCTTTAAGTAGAATGAAAGGCACAGGTGTCTATGCCCTGCCCCCCAACTGTAGAACTATTTACCGCATTTTTCGGAGTATAAGAAGCACCGGAGTATAAGACACACCTTAGTTTTTGGGGAGGAAAATAAGCTGATTGGCGGGTGGATCAGCCGGAATACCCCCAATCAGCTGTTCCCAGAGGTGAATTTTAGCAACAGGTTTGTTGGTTGTGAGCTCTGTGCCTTGCTTTTTTTTACTTTTTTTTCCTGCCGTTTCAGGAAAAAAACTTTTTTTCCCCGTCTCTGAAAACCTCTAAAACAGAGCTTTTTTTCTGAAGCTCTGTTTGGAGGCTTTTTTTCTGAAGTTTCTTTCAGAGGCTTTTTTTCTGAACTCTGTTTCGGAGGCTTTTTTTCTAAAGGACTATCTGTACTCTGTTCAATCTCCTTTCTTTGGTATTGGTATATAGATTAACCTCTTCTGATCTGTTGGTTATGGTGTCATTCTCCAGATTTGTTAACATAGTTTGGTGAGAACTTTTACTGATTCTTCTTTTGTTGCTTGCCATAATATTTTAGATAAAAGCCTTTCAGAGGCTTTTTTTCTGAAGCTTCTTTCAGAGGCTTTTTTTCCTGAAGCTTCTTTCAGAAGCTTCTTTCAGCCTCTGAAATCTCCATTTGTGAAGCTCGGCGGAGCTACATTCAGAGTATAAGACGCACCCAGATTTTCACCCTCTTTTTTGGGGGGGAAAAGGTGCATCTTATACTCCGAAAAATACGGTAGGTGTTCCACCATGAAACTACAGGTAGTTCTCGACTTACAACCATTTCTTTAGTGACCATTCAAAGTTACAACGGCATTGGAAAAAGGGGCCCATGATCATTTTTCACACTTACAACCGTTGCAGCATCCAGGTAATCAAAATTTGGATGCTTGGAAACTGACATGTACTTATGACGGTTGGAAGTGTCCTAGGATCATGATATCACCTTTTGTGATAAGCCAAAGTTAATGGGAAAGCCGGATTCATTTAACAACTCTGTTACTAACTTAACCTCTGCAGCAGGGGTGAAATGCTACCGGTTCAGACTGGTTCGGCAGAACCGGTAGCGATGGTGGTGGGTGGTTTGGAGAACTGGTAGTGATGGCAGTGCAAGGCTCCCTCCAGCCACCCAGTCATCGTTACTTCCAGGTTTTAACAAGGAAGTAACCTGTTTTTTAACCTCTGTGCACTTCCAAACCGGTGCTTTTAAAAGGCTCTGACGATCCCAGCTGAGCCGTGCGATCATCAGAGGCTTTTTCGTTTACTTTTAAAATCATTTTTTTGGCCGAAGAGATTGTAGAAAAACTGCTTTTAAAAGGCTCTAACGATCCCAGCTGAGTTGCCTGATCGTCAGAGGCTTTTTCTTTTATTTTTAAAAGCATTTTTTCAGCCAAAGAGGTTGTAGAAAAAATGCTTTTA
>WNWU01000044.1:2269005-2293977 GCA_012654045.1 Ptyas mucosa | reverse complement strand
CCTCCCCTCCCCTCCCCTCCCTCGATGATCAATTCTAATTCTTAGTGGGTTAAATAAAACTATTGTGGCTTTTATTCTATTTGGTTTCTGTGCGCAAATATGTATTTTGTAATTGGTCTTTATTCTTATGAAAAGCAAGATGTAAATGAACAAATGTATTTCCGTTCCTCACACTAATGCAGAAATTACAGACTAAAATTAAAATGAAATCATATTCGAAAGACATACTGATTCATATCACTCGCTTCAAATTATGTTTTGTTTTGTTTTTTAAATAGCAGGCTGCCTGACCTTGGACCATTCTCCGGTTTTCCATTCATAGCATCCCGTGTGATCTTCGCACTCTTCTTCATCCCTCGGCCTCGTTGCTGCATCACACTTTCCTTGTGGGTTGGTACACATGACTTTTCTCTTCTGTTTTCCCCTTCCACAATCAGAGGAACACTGCAAAAGAGAGCGTTGAAGTTTGTTGAATTGGACTTGAAATATTTAGAAGCAGTTTCACATTTTTCCAAACGTCTCTTAAAATACCGTAATCTTCATGGGTTTTTCACAGGAAAAAATAAAGGTAAAGGTAAAAGGTTCCCCTCACACATATGTGGTAGTTGTTCCTGACTCTAGGGGGCGGTGCTCATCCCCATTTCAAAGCTGAAGAGCCAGCGCTGTCCGAAGACATCTCCGTGGTCATGTGGCCGGCATGACTCAACGCCAAAGGCGCACGGAATGCTGTTCCCTTCCCACCAAAGGTGGTCCCTATTTTTCTACTTGCATTTTTTACGTGCTTTCGAACTGCTAGGTTGGCAGAAGCTGGGACAAGTCACGGGAGCTCACCCCATTATGCGGCACTAGAGATTCGAACCGCTGAACTGCCGACCTTTCGATCGACAAGCTCAGCATCTTAGCCAATGTTAATGTCAGATTGTACTATATTTAAATTAGATAAGCATAAAAAGATTACTGCCAATGCATTGTGTTTGGAGAGAGGTGAGCGTTCCCCAGTACAATTGTAGCAGTTATCTACTTAACACATCAGGACTGACCTTAAATCTGTTGCACACATATGTGTTCCTTGGAAGAAGAACTGAGATTATATATTTTTTCCGATTAAGCAGAACTTTACGTTATTAATTTCAGTTTGGTCATAATTGATTATAAACTAAATTCTTTCAAACTTGGCATAAGTTTGCATAAACCAGACTGGATGTAAACGAATAGGGATCTGTGGCCATCAGGAATGTAATTTATTTAGCCTGTTCTGCATGATGGAAACCTCCTTTTTTTTTTTAGTAATAATTTCACTAAACAGGATATAAAATACAAAAGAAATGAAAGTAGTGGGAAAATAGGGGAAGAAAATGGGAGAGAAAGAAATGTTAAAGTGAGAAAAGCAAAGCATTGATTTTTGATTCTTTTTAGCACAATAGAATAAGATAGTAACATTAGAGCCTCAACTTTTTTTCCCCTTTACACACAACTGTAATACATACTAGCCATTTCTTTAACAAAAACTTATTAAAACAAAACCCCAAATCAACTGAAACAGTATTTGCTGTGTGAGCAATAAGGAAGGAGACAGCAAGGAGTTTGGGCATGGCTTAGGTCAACTGTTCTAAAGCTACATGCTGTGCTGATCTTTGAAACTGAAACTCCTCTCCTCTGCTTGTGTTTTGCTTGTATTTACTACCATGTTGAAAACTTGCTTTTGGTATTGTATATTTACTCCATGTGTTAGCTAAAGGTAAAGATTCCCCTTGCACATATGTGCTAGTCATTTCTAATTCTAGGGGGCAGTGCTCATCTCCGTTTCAAAGCCGAAGAGCCAGCCCTGTCCGAAGACATCTCTGTGGTCATGTGGCCGGCATGACTAAACGCTGAAGGCGCATGGAGCTCTGTTACTTTCCCACCGAAGTGGTCCCTATTTTTCTACTTTTTGGAACCTCCTTTTTCTTAATCAATTCTAAAGAACTGTCAAGTTGGTCATCGTTGGTATTTGGTAAAGGACTCCCAGTGCTAAGCAAAAAGCCCCATTAATTTCCCCCTATAAATCATGTTTACCCCACCCCATCCTTCTATGGGTCACCGATGAACAGCCTGGATTCAGCACCGAATAAATAAATGGAGATAGGGCAGGGGTGAAATGTAAAATTTGTTACTACCGGTTCTGTGGGCGTGGCTTGGTGGGGGGGAGGGTTTAATGTGACTGGGTGGGCGTGGCCAACTTTTTTTTTTAACTTTTCAAAGCATTTTTTCTAATGCTTTGAAAAGCCTCTCTGACGATCAGGCAACTCAGCTGGGATCGTCAGAGAGGCATTTTAAAAAATACCTCTCTGCCTATCAGGCAACTCAACTGGGAGTTGCCAAACTTTTCAAAGCATTTTTTTAACCACTTCTTCGGTCAAGAGGTTGCAGAAAAAAATGCTTCGAAAAGCCTCTGACGATCCCAGCTGAGCCGTGCGATCATCAGAGGCTTTTTTTTCTTTTCTTTTAAAAGCATTTTTTTCTTCGGAAGAGGTTGTAGAAAAAATGCTTTTAAAAGTTTAAAAAAAAAACCCCTCTGATGATCGTGCGGCTCAGCTGGGCATGGGGGGGGGGGCGCGCAGGGATTTTTGCTACCGGTTCTCCGAACCACCCGCCGCCATCGCTACCGGATCAGGCGATCCGGTCTGAACTGGGAGCATTTCACCCCCGAGATAGGGAGATCTCTGTGAGCAATTTCTGAACATGCTCCAAATAAAGCATTTCCATTTAGAGGGGTCCAGGTTAGAAGCAAGCCTCAGCATGAGGCTCATCGCAGCGAAGGGCAGATCTCAACACGCGTATCTCACCATCTTTCTTAGAAAAGAATTTTTTTAAAAAAGCCCTAATCCAGGCAGACGTGACTACTGACCCTGCAGATCAGGACATGAATGACAAGTGTTTTATAAGCCAGCTAGCAAGCAAGCAAACATGCTCTGGAACACTACAGAGCAACTGGAAAACGGCTTTAACATTCTCTCCCCTCTCTTATCCTTCCATCCATCCATGGAAAGCTTGGTATCTAATTTCATGACCGCCTGGTGAAAATTAATATCTTTGTGTAGTGCAAAAGCATAAATGTAAATTTTGGCTGGAAGGCTCCTTTAAGTTATTCGTTTTTAATTAGTGTCCTCCTCTCGAATTCCACAACCGCCCCCAGTGGGAAACCCCGGCATTTTAATGGACGTATTCAACTTTTAAGTTGTATTTGTTCCAAAGGTTCTTTTTTCCAAAAGGCAATTGGAGTTTCTTGGGGTGTTTTTTTTTCTTCTTCTTTGAAAACGTTGCGCTTCTCACCCAAGAAGCTTCTTCAGTTCTTAAAAGTTTTAGAACTCTTTAAAAGTTTTTAGAACTGAAGACGCTTCTTGGATGAGAAGCAAAATATTTCCCAAGAAAAATCCAAGAAACCAGTGGTGAAATCTGAGCTGGTTTGCTACCTGTTCGCTGGTCGCGCATGCGTGCTGCACACCAAGCACATGCTGTGTGCACGCATGCGCAATTTGCACCGAACATGCACTGTGTGTGCATGTACGATACACACCAAAAGAAGGCTTGGGAAGGTAAGTAGAACAGTGGGGAGGGGAATCCGCTGTGGAGTGTGATTGTTGGAACAATTTTTTTTACTTTCTTAAAGCATTCTTTTACTACCTATTTGCCCGAACTGGTAGTAAAAGAATGCTTTAAAAAAGAAAAAAAAAAGATTCCGATGATTAGCTGAGCGACGCACAATCATCAGAACTTTTTTAAAAAAACTTTTTAAAGCATTTTTTTAAAAAAATGCTTAAAAAGTGAAAAAAATAGTTCCGAGGATTGTGCGCCGCTCAGCTGATCGTCGGAACTATTTTTTTACATTATTTTTACTACCGGTTCGGCGAACCTGTAGCATTTTTCACTACCAGTTGGGGCGAACCGGCAGCATTTCATCCCTGCAAGAAACCCCAAATGCCTTTTGGAAAAAGCACCATATTATCGTTGTTGTTGTGCTCCTGCCCTTTGTGTAATCTCAACAAATTAACTTTAGCAAATATTTAGCTACATACATATCCCAATGATCCCTTCCTTCATATCCCAATGAGCCCTTCCTTCTACCAGACTGGAAATACCTTAGACCATTCTGAAGCTTCCCAAATGGAAAGACAGTCTCGGCCTTCGCAGCTCTGTATCGTTGCTGGCTTGGGACCAAGGCAATAGAGATCTCTCGTGTTGACATAGCTCCCGTTCTGCAGTTGATAGACACATGTCACTCCCCGATGCTGCAGGCCTTTGGCACAAGTTGAAGAACAAGGACTCCACTGTCCCGTAACCCACCTGTTCGAAGACAAGAACACCAGGACAGTCAGAATCCTTGTAAGGAAGAGATGCTAGATAACTCATGACCCATTGGGCCATTGTTTCAGAGCTATTTCCTTATCTGTTTCCTCAACATCTTCGACAATGGCAGAGCTTCTAATGTATTGGAAAAGTTCTTAATAATTAGATTAGATTAACAGAGTTGGAAGGGACCTTGTAAATCATCTAGTCGAGCCCCCCGCCCAAGCAGGTGACCCTACACCAGTGATGGCTAAACTTTTTGCTGTTGCATGCCAAAAGTGGGGGGAATGTGGGGGGGATCACGCACGTGCGTGCCCACACCATAATTCAATGCCCCCTGCCCCCTGCATGCACACACCCCCAGCTCTCCCCCTGCTTTTGGCACGCGATGGCCTGGTAGGCCCATTTTTTGTCCTCCCCAGGCTCCCCAGGCTTTCTAGGAGCCTGAGGAGGGCGAAAACAGTCTCCACCCCTGGAGGCCAGAAACGGCCCATTTGCCGTGGAACTGGAAGGACTGTTCCTTTCTAGGAACCTGGGGAGGGTGAAAACGGCCTTCCCCATCCCCCCAGAGGCCCTCCAGAGGCCGGAAACAGCCCGTTTCCTGACTTCCGGTGGGTCTGGAAGGCCCAAAAATCAGCTGGTTGGCATGTGCATGCGTGCTGCAGCTGAGCTAGGGCAATGCTCACATGCCCACAGATATGGCTCCGCGTGCCACTGGTGGCACTCATGCCATAGATTCACCATCACGACCCTACACCATTTCTGACAAATGGCAGTCCAATCTCTTCTTGAAAGCCTCCAGTGATGAAGCTCCCACAACTTCTGAAGGCGACTTCCGTTCCATGAGTTCAATGTTTTCGCTGTCAGAAAATTTCTCCTTATTTTCAGGTTGAATCTCTCCTTGGTCAGTTTCCATCCATCATTCCTTGTCTGGCCTTCAAGTGCTTTGGAAAATAGCTTGATCCTCTCCTCAGATATTGGAAGACTGCTATCCTGTCTCCCTTGGTCCTTCTCTTCTAGCCATGCCCAGTTCCTGCAACCGTTCATCGTATGTTTTAGCTTCCAATCCCTTAATCATCCTGGTTGCTCTTCTCTGCACTCTTTCTAAAATCTCAACATCTTTTTTATAGTGTGGTAATTCAAGCTGCCCTGAACCAATAAATATCAGGACTTGACCATCGGAAACATTTTGTGACACGTTGTCTTACGGATAAAACGTTTTATTAAATATGCCAGATTCCATGGGAGTCGCGGGTTCAGAATTTTGGATACAATTTAGCCTACGTGAAGCACCTTGGTTCAAAAATGACGAACCCTTTCTAAATGAAGTTTACAGACAAAGAAACATGAGAGTTTTAGCAGCATTCACTTTAACGCAGGGCAGATGTGATGCTCGGTCTTACTCAACTCTGTGCAATTAGACTATCTTAAAATCTGCCCATATCTAATTTTGGGGGCTTGGTGTTTGAAAGCAGAATTAGGCCCCATCAGTTGGGAACCTGCAGGGCTTGGGGACATGCCTCGATCTCATGTTGCATCCGTTGACAACTCCTGAAACCAAGCACATCTTTTCCCAGGGCTGTGTGGCAGCTGTGAAGGGCAGCTGTGTGATCCTGGGAACAAAATACAGCTGGGTGAACACATTATTGACTGGTGCTACCTAAGCGTCTCCCACTCCAGGTGCCTTTTGACTCTGAAGTACTGCACAGCTCTATTATATATATAAATATAGGAAAATTTAATTCTAAAATTTCCAAATTTAATCCTCGTGTGACATTCTCAGATGCCTCTGAAAACATCTGGTTGCTCCTCGGATGATTTAAATGGGATCTATGCAGTAGTGAAATCCAATTTTTTTTACTACCGGTTCTGTGGGCGTGGTGTGGCTTGGTGGGTGTGACTTGGTGGGCGTGGCAAGGGAAGGATACTGCAAAATCCCCATTCCCACTCCACTCCTGGGGGAAGGATATTGCAAACTCCCCATTCCCTCCCCACTCCAGCGGGAATGATATTGCAAAATCTCCATTCTCACCCCACCCCTGGGGGAAGAATATTGCAAAATCTCCATTCCCATCCCACTCTGGGGCCAGCCAGAGGTGGTATTTGCTGGTTCTCCGAACTACTCAAAATTTCCGCTACTGGCTCTCCAGAACCTTTCAGAACCTGCTGGATTTCACCCCTGGATCTATGGTTCTAGACTAGGGTCCCCCAAAGTGGACAAGGTCAACCCCCAAAGGTTTATAGGAGTCTCCAAGGGGACAGTAAGTGTCTGGAGGTCAAGAGGTGGCCAATAAGTGATAAAAAGTTGATTGAGGACCAATAATTTTGGGGATCTCTGTAGAGTTCCATAGTTTGAGGAGCTAACAGTGAGACTCTTACCCAGGGTCAGATGTCAGCCATCAATGAGAGTTGCCTTGAATTGTCTATTATTACTGTTATTGTTCATAGTACTATTAGTTAGAATAGTGTTTACAAAATGATTTTCATACAATACTGTATATACCTGGGGGATGATTAATAATCTAAAATTTATTAAGGGTTCAATGAGTTGAACAGGGACAATCCCTGTTCTTGACTATGTCTAGAGTCTAGAACAAGGACCAATAAGCCTTGGTGGCGCAGTGGTTAGAATGCAGTGCTGCAGGCTACTTCTGCTGACTGCCGGCTGCCAGTAGTTCAGCAGTTCGATCCTGACCAGCTCAAGGTTAACTCAGCCTTCCATCCTTCTGGTAAAATGAGGACTCAGATTGTTGGGGGCAACATGCTGACTCTGTAAACTGCTTAGAGGGGGCTGTAAAGCACTGTGAAGCAGTACATAAGTCTAAGTGCTATTGCTGTTGCTATTCACGGGTAGGATTCAGCCAGTTCGGGCGAACCAGATGTTAATTTTAATCTGGTTCGCCGAACTGGTTGTTCCAAGGACTGGCTGACCCTGCCCACCCTGCCCCTCCCCTCTCAGAAGTCTTCACGTGGCCCGTTTTAGATGCCAGGTAAGCACAGGACACGCACGGAGGCTCTGGGAGGGTGAAAAATGGGCCTGCCAGAAGTACTGGAAGTCCGGAAACGGACCCATTTCCAGCCTCTAGCAGACCTCTGGTGCCCGGGGAAGGCCATTTCCGCTCTCTTGGAGATTTGAGCAAAGCCTCCGGAGCCTGGGGAGGGCGAAAATGCCCCCCGCCATGGTGCAGGAAGCCAGGTAGGCCACGCCCCCATGGCCACGCCCACCCAGCAACCAGGCAGCAAACCGGTGGCTGAATTTTTTTCAATCCTACCCCTGTTGCTACTGCTCTCCAACTTTTCATCAATCTGCTCTTCCAGGTTTCCCAGACACTACACTACTTAGTAGATCTAAGCTGTAAAGCTGGAGCATCTCAAAGCAAGCCTTAACTGAAGGTTATGATGAAAAGGAATGCATCTGATAAATGCGGTTATGGCATCCATTAAGCACTTAGGGCAATCTGTTCTGAAGGTAGCTTTCCGCTTTAATTTGAAAAACTCCATGTCAAAAGAAAGCAGTTAAGAGCCCTAGATGTGTGGGAGCATGAAATAAAGCATGAAAAAAAACCATCCCCTTTTCAGGAAGTTAAAATTCTAGTCTGGCTTCTTTTGAGCCTGTCAACTTGATTAGCAATCTCACCGCCACCTCCATCGCGAAGCAAACTCATCTTTGTCTTTGGCCTGCTTCTAAAACACCCAGCAGGCACAGGAATTAAGATACAAGGAACGGTTTGAATGGGCAAAGACCGCAGCGAGCCAGCCATCTTAATTAAAAGAAAATTAAACCCAGGAGCAAAAATTAGGGCTTTGGTTAACCATTATTGGCTGAAAACTCAAATCAGATGGGTGGCGGTGTAGCACGATGGGTGGGATGGGGGGAGAGGACGGCACTGCTAATTTATTGTCACGCCTCAAGAACAAGAAGGTTGCTATGCAGACTTGGCTCGGCGGTGGGATTGTAGCTGAATGTGATCTATAGCTGCGCGGAGAGAGAGAGAAAAAAAATAGTTTGTGACTTTGACGGAAGGGAAAAGAAAGGCACCAGGAAAAAAAAGGCAAGCTCCCACAGTTGTTGTTGGTTTTTTTTTTTCAGTTCAGTGGTGTGTAAGAAAAAGACGGGAAAATGGGCTCAAGAAGGGCCAGGAATTCTGAAGATGGGTGGTGGGGGAAATGCAGGGTTTGGGATCTGCTCCTTCCAAGAACTCATTGCAAAGCTGCTAAAGGAACAGGGTTCCCCCCCCACCCCAAAACTCAGAATTATAGAATAACAGAGTTGGAAGGGACCTTTGAGATCTTCCAGTCCTGTGATGCGTGCCACAGGTGGCACGCGGAGCCGTATCTGTGGGCATACAAGCGTTGCCCTAGCTCAGCTCCAGCACGCATGCGCGCGCAGGCCAGCTGATTTTCGGGCCTTCCGGGCCCACTGGAACTCAGGAAATGGGCTGTTTCCGGCCTCCGAAATGCCTCCAGGGTTGTGTGGAAGGCTGTTTTCGCCCTCCCCAGGCACCAAAAAGCCTCTGGAGCCTGAGGAGGGCAAAAAACAAGCTTACAGGGCCCACCGTGCCATCATGTGCCAAAACTGGGCGGAGCGTGAGGGGGGGGTCGCACGTGCATGCGCGGGGGGTGGGGTACATTGAATTATAGGTGTGGGCACATGTGCATGCATCCCTCCGTGCTCCCCCTGCTTTTGGCACACGATGGCAAAAAGGTTAGCCATCACTGTTCTAGTCCAACCCCTTGCTCAAATAGAAGACCCTATAACAGAGTTCCACAACCTTTCTGGGTTGGTGGCCCAGGGTGGAGGGAGGGAGGGGAGGGAGGGAGGGGAGGAGGGGAGAAACAGAGGATAGTTTTGTCGGAGGGTCCCGGTTGCAGATAGGCCTAGTTGCGACAAGTAGTGGGCTGTGGCCCACAAGGTTGGGGACTCCTGCCCAGAGGTGGTATTCAGCAGGTTCTGACCAGTTCTGAAGAACCGATAGTGGAAATTTTGAGTAGTTCGGAGAACCGGTAAATACCGCCTCTGGCTGGCCCCGCCCCCATCTATTCTCTGCCTCCCGAGTCCCAGCTGATTGGGAGGAAATGGGGATTTTGCAGTAACCTTCCCCTGGAGTAGGGTGGGAATGGAGATTTTACAGTATCCTTACCCTGCCATGCCCATCAAGCCACACCCACCGAGCCATGCCATGCCATGCCACGCCCACCAAACCACACCCACAGAACCAGTAGTAAAAAATTTTGAATCCCACCACTGCCCCTGCTCCGCACTATTCAGGACAAATTACTGTCCAATCTCTTCTAGAAAACCCCCAGCACAACCTCTGGAGGCAAGCCATTCCACTGATTAATTGTTCCCACTGAAAATTTCTCCTTAATTCTCGGTTGGATCTCTAATGATCTTCCCACCCGTTACTTCTTGTCCTGCCCTCAGGTGCTTTGGAGAATAGGTTGACCCTTCTTCTCCGTGACGGCCCCTCAAATGGAAGGCTGCCATTGAGTCATCCCTAGTCTTTTTCTTCCTTAGATTAGACACGCCCAGTTCCTGCAGTGAGTTGGGTGAAGAGATTCTTGGAGCTTACGGGTTCTAAGGCCAAATTTGCACTGCAGCATTGCTTTTTAGAATGGAATTTTAGCTTAATACATGTTCTGCCCCAGCTATGGATCCCAAAGAATGTAGCATTAACCCTAACACAGTCTTTTGCAAATGCAGGCTGTTAATAAAACGTTCTTAACAACCTGCCAGAAATTCCACAGATAAGATAGAGTCTTACAAGAGTTGGCAGAAAGCCCAGAAGCCAGGTTTGCAGAGAAAATCCAACTCAATGATCAGCGAACGAACGAACGTTGTTTCCTGCAGCTTTTTACAAGCTGTGTGCAAACTTAAATAGGCTAAGGGAGTGGCCAATTAGCCCCAAGCCTTACTCTGGAGGAGACCTCCTCCTGAGTAACCATTCCTGCCTTTTGGCAGCTCTGCATGCTCGTGCATTGAGAAGAGGCTCCTCCTCTTCATCCTCTTCACTTAACTCTGGAGGTTCTGAAGACCCTGGTTGAATCCCTGCCTCTGGCACTACATCTTCTTCAGCATCCATGCTGTCCGACTCGAGCGCCAGCTGCACAGGCTGCTGGCGCGAGACCACCCCAGCCTCCTCCTCGTCGGGATCAGCAACAATCCGCTCAGGCCGCTGGCGGGCCACAACAATACAACCATTTTTTAAAAAGAAGTTGAAGACAAGAGAAGCAGGCTGCTCAGGAGACATAGTTCTCAGTTGTTCTGACTGATCAGCCTGCAGCATGGAAATCTTGCAGGCAATTCCTAAAGTGCTCTATCTTTCCATGTACATTTCATGACATATGTATAATAGCCTACTAAATCAAATGATGGCTTTAATCAAACACACTGTTCTTCCATGCTATACTTTCTCACAAACCAGTAAAGATACCGAATACAGAAGAACAGAGTTGGAAGGGTTCCTGGAGGTCTTTTAGTCCAACCCTCTGCTCAAGCAGGAGACCTATACGTTCCCACTGATTATCCCAAATATGCTTTTTCCAGAGGCAACTGGACTTTCAGTTGTTTCCTGAAAAAGCACTTTTGGGACAACCTGGATGACTGAGAATCTCTATAGACGTTCCACTGATTAATTGTTCTCACTGTCTGGAAATTTCTCCTAAGTTCTAGGTTGCTTCTCTCCTTGGTTAGTTTCCACCCATTGCTTCTTGTCCTGCCCTCAGGTGCTTTGGAGAATAGCTTGACTCCCTCTTCTTTGTGGCAGCCCCTGAGATATTGGAACACTGCTATCATGTCTCCCCTAGTCCTTCTTTTTATTAAAGTAGACATACCCAATTCCTGCAACTGTTCATCATATAGCTTAGCCAGTGGTGAAATGTAAAATTTGTTACTACCGGTTCTGTGGGCGTGGCTTGGTGGTAGTGGTGGTAGTGGTTAATGTGACTGGGTGGGCGTGGCCAACTTTTTTTTTTTTTAAAGCATTTTTTCTACAACCTTAAGAGGTTGCAGAAAAAAAATGTTTTTAAAAGCCTCTGACGATCAGGCAACTCAGCTGGGATCGTCAGAGGCTTTTAAAGGTTTTTTTTTTTTTACAGCCTCTTCGGCTGAAGAGGTTGTAGAAAAAATGCTTTTAAAATTCAATCCCAGCTGAGCCGCGTGATCATCAGAGGCTTTTTTTTTTACTTTTAAAAGCGTTTTTTTAAAAGTAAAAAAAAAAAGCCTCTGATGATCAGGCAACTCAGCTGGGATCATCAGAGGCTTTTTTTAAAAAAAAATTTAAAAGCATTTTTTTGGCGGAAGAAATTGTGGAAAAAATGCTTTAAAAAGTAAAAAAAAAAGCCTCTGATGATTGCGCGGCTCAGCTGGGCATGGGTGGGGGGGTGGTGGTGCAGGGATTTTTGCTACCGATTCTCCGAACCAACTACCACCATCACTACTGGATTGGGCCATCCGGTCCAAACCGGGAGCATTTCACCCCTGATCTTAGCCTCCACTCTCCTAGTTGTCCTTGTTGTTCTTCTTTGCACTTTTTCTATAGTTTTGACATCTTTTTTTCATAGAGCTTATAAACAGTGGTTTGCAAAACGTCAGATTGGCTGAATTTTGACAGCAGGGGCTGAAGGAAAAGCAAAACGACGGTGCGGAAACACAGCACCACACATGAATTCGCTCAAAGGATGCTATCTATCATTTGTCTGGTACTCAGGAAGTACCGCAGCATTGATAACAAATGTGAATTATACAAGAAATATGTCACCAGATCCACTTTACAAATTCACTAAAATAGCTGAAGAGCTACTGGTCCTTTTACACATTTAATTCATTAAAAAAAGCTAATGAAAACAAAAAGAAGGAATTCTCCTCCAAAGAAAAACATCCTGATCTTAAAAGTCAAGCACCTCTAAAGACAAGTGGGACTTAACATTGTGAGAGGAGCTTTAATTTTAAAGTGTTGTATTTTACACTATCTGGGGATGATGGCCACTCTTAAAGACGATGTCTTTAATAAAGGTAAAAGGTTCCCCTCACACATATGTGCTAGTCGTTCCCAGCTCTAGGGGGCGGTGCTCATTTCCGTTTCAAAGCCGAAGAGACAGCATTGTCCAAAGACGTCTCCATGGTCATGTGACCCGCATGACTAAATGCCAAAGGCGCATGGAACACTGTTACCTTCCCATAGTGGTCCCTATTTTCCTACTTGCATTTTTTATGTGCTTTCGAACTGCTAGATTGGCAGAAGCTGGGACAAGTAACAGGAGCTCACCCCATTACGTGGCACTAGGGATTCGAACCGCTGAACTGCTGACCTTTCGATCGACAAGCTCAGCGTCTTAGCCACTGAGCCACCACGTCCCTTTTATGTCTTTAATAACAACTACTAAAAACTAAGTACATTGAATGAAATATAGAATTACAGATTTCTGTACAGCATCTTTCATGAAGTATTTAACTCCGTATAATCTTTTATGGATTTTTTTTTTCTTCTACTCGAACTTTCGCACTGCAGGATAGGACAACTAAAGATAACCTTGTTTATCGTTTAATGAATGCTTGCTGTTGCAACGGTGATAAAAAAAATAACTTTGCAACCAATCCATGCATTTATGACCTTTGCAGGTCGGTAAAGCAAAGGAAAGCTGAAATAAGATCATAACCACCATTGTGGTGTTTGCTTTGCTTAATGACTGAGTGGCCAATTCTAATTTTGGTTGCTAAATGAGGATTACCCATATTGCAATTTTAGAACTGGCTAATCAAAGAAATCATAACAACTTTTGAAGAATTGAATATCAAAGAGTCAAACACAAACAATTCAGATCTTAAGGGTAACCCTCCCCCCAATCTCTCTTTCTGGAGAATATCATGTTTAACATCCCAGATTTATTGTGTAACTCTATCACAATGTCAGACAGCAGGCTAGAAATTATAGTTCCTGTTCGCCTTTCCTACAACACATGCGGAAAAAAAGCAGAGCATGATGTGAAAAACAGAAGAACTTATTGTTAGGAATCCTATAATAATTCCACTTGAACTTGGAAAACAAACTCACAATTTCTGAAAAGAAGATAGATCTCTTTATTTAAAAAAACAACAACCCTCTATCCACGGTGAAAGAGAGAATGGTCTCTCTTTAAGATGTTCTCGGTCAAGGAATATGCCAAGCATGCATTTCTAATATCTGGGTGGGCAAACACAAATGGAAATTTAAATTCTATAGAGATGAAGGGAATGCGTTTCAGAAAACGTATTTCCATTTTGGCAGCCTCTGAAGTGTGAATGTATGGTCAACCTGGAAGGGTTCAGAAAACGCTGAGCAGGGTGTGGCCAACTTGAAGCATTGTCTGGCCGTGTGCTTCTAGCACATGAATCAACCACAGTCTCACTCTTAGATGCCTGACCTCTAAGGTGACCATAGGTAAAGGTAAAGGTTCCCCTCGCACATATGTGCTAGTCATTCCTGACTCTAGGGGGCGGTGCTCATCTCCGTTTCAAAGCCGAAGAGCCAGCGCTGTCTGAAGACGTCTCCGTGGTCATGTGGCCGTCATGACTCAACGCCAAAGGCGCATGGAACGCTGTTACCTTCCCACCAAAGCTGGTCCCTATTTCTCTACTTGCATTTTTTACCTGCTTTCGAACTGCTAGGTTGGCAGAAGCTAGGACAAGTAACGGGAGCTCACCCCATTACGCGGCACTAGGGATTCAAACCGCCAAACTGCCAACCTTTTGATCGACAAGCTCAGTGTCTTAGCCACTGAGCCACCGCGTCCCTCCCAAGGTGACCAGAAGCTTCCTCAAAAGACATTTTAGAGGTCAGTAAGATTGCCTTGGTTGTGGGCATTTGTCCACTTAGCTTCTAGGGATGGCCTAGTAGTTATTTCGTGATGTTGAGGGAAAAAAAGGGGGCTTCCATTATGCACAGTTACTAATTGTCCTGTAGATGAAGAGAAACAATCATCATGAAGATTATCTCCTTCACTCTGTTTCTGACCAAGTGCCACTAGATAGAGGAAACCCCCATCCCAAGATGGAGCCTGCTTAGCAGTGGTGGGTTTCAAAAAAAATTTATTACCGGTTCTGTGGATGTGGCTTGGTGTGCGTGGTTTGGTGGGCATGGCAGGGGAAGGATACTGTAAAATCTCCATTCCCACCCTATTCCAGGGGAAGGATACTGCAAAATCCCCTTTTCTTCCCCACTCCAGGGGAAGGATACTGAGCTCTGGTGGCTCAGCAGACTAAAAGCAGTGTCATTAACTGTTATTAAGATCAGTTGCCTGCAATTACTGCAAGTTCAAATCTCACCAGGTTCAAGGTTGACTCAGCCTTCCATCCTTTCTAAGGTAGGTAAAATGAGGATCCAGATTGTGGGGGCAATAAGCTGACTTTGTATAAAAATATACAAAAGTATGAAGGCTATTGCTTGACGCATTGTAACCCGCCCTGAGTCTCTGGAGAAAGGCGGCAAATTTAAAAAAAACAACAACCCCATTTCCTCCCCACTCCAGGGGAAGGATACTGCAAAATCCCCATTTCCTCCCAATCAACTGGGACTAGGGAGGCAGAGAATAGATGGGGGCGGGGCCAGTCACAATTTTTACTACCGGTTCTCTGAACTACTCAAAATTTCCACTACCGTTTCTCCAGAACTGGTCAGAACCTGCAAGAAACCCACTTCTGCTGCTTAGCATAATTACCGGTATCTCAACTTTTACAGTTTGACCAGCTGATGAATTAAAACTTCTATTACTAGAAACTATAAAATCAGTTAGAAGTCCCTATCCAATGGCTCTCATTTTTTAGTGCTTCAAACTCTACCATCAATTTAATAGGTGTAAGAGGCCCCTTGGGTGCAATCCCGAAACACTCTGGAGCACCATTTGAACACCGTCGGCATTGACAAAAATCACCCGCAGTCAATTGCCAAAAGCATCTTTGCTTGGAATAGCTTACATCCTGTGAAGGTACCTTGAGCATCATTCAACAACATCTGGCTATCCCAGGTTCTCGGGAAAGCACACAAAAGATGCAGAAAAATGCCAAACCCAGGGGAACATCTGGAGGACTGCGCACCCAACCATAATAATAATGGAACTGAGAGCATGTTGCTCTTGAATAATAGCTACCATGGGGCACAGGGCTTGCCTGTTCATAAAATGGCTAGCACGTGTTGCATGGTTGATCTCCAAAATGCCTTTGCTAGAAGGAAGATTGATTTGCTCCCAACACCTCTCCTAGCTCACAGGAGGGTCTCTTTCAGCCCCGGCTCACTTTCATCCTTTTTTTTCTAGATAGGTATCCACTGTGGCATAGTGGTTAGAGTGCAGTACTGCAGGCTACTTCTGCTGACTGCTGGCTGCCTGCAATTTGGCAGTTCGAATCTCACCAGGCTCAAGGTTGACTCAACTTTCCATCCTTCTGTGGTTGATAAAATGAGAATCCAGATTGTTGGGGGCAATAGGCTGACTCTGTAAACCCCTTAGAGAGGGCTGTAAAGCAGTGTGAAGTGGTATATAAGTCTAAGTGCTGTTGCTATTGCTACCCACAGACCTAACGATGCTTATGAAGACCCCAACTATAAATGTTTCTTTTGGGTCACAAAGGTGACCTTTGTTCTTTACCTATTCCAGGGGTCTGCAACCTTAAACACTAAAGAGCCATTTCCCACAGAAAAGAAAACACTGGGAGCCACAAAACCCTTCCCGTGCCAGACTATTTCTTGAGCGGCCACAAAACTAGCATATGTAGTTGAATTAAACGTTCTGTTTTCTTCTGCAACTTTTCTTTTATTGGATTTATCCATGGTTGGGTTACCGGAGGTTGAAAAGCTCAATAAATCGCGTACTGGTGGGTGTCGCACATTGGCAGTTGTGACGCATATTTTGAGTGACAGGGAGCTGCAACAGAGGGGCAAAAGAGCCACATGCGGCTCCAGAGCCACAGGTTGTTGACTTCTGACCTATTCCAAGGGGAGCCTGAGTGGCGTAGCAGGCTAATGCCTCCTACTAAGGCAGCATTTAACATCCAGCTGCCTGCAATTACTGCGAGTTCAATTCTCACCAGGCTCAAGGTCGACTCAGCCTTCCATCCTTTCTTAGGTGGGTAAAATGAGGACCTGGTTTGTGGGGGCAATAAGCTGATTTTGTATAAAATGTACAAAAGTATGAAGGCTATTGCTTAACGGATTGTAAGCCTCCCTGAGTCTCCGGAGAAGGGTGGCATATAAATAAAATTTAAAAAAAAATTATTTCTGATCTTTGCAACGAGCTTCTTACCTGGACTGGCAGGGATGGCCATTGCACCTTCTGATCTGTGGCTCAGGACGGGTTGCCCGCTGGCAAGCGCTGTCGTTCACCAACATCATCGTCTTGTTAACAATCTGGGTGCACGACACAATAGTTTTCCTTTCCCCTGAATGCAAACGAAAGGAAGAAAGCGTCATTCTGGCAAGGCAGAGTTATTTATTAAAATATTTATCTGCTGGTCGTTTGGCAATGGATTTCTGGATTTCAGAAATATTGCTGCAGCAGAAAAGAGCAGAATCCCACTTGACTGTAAGCAAATTGTCAGTGGGGTTATTCCCCCTACCCCCAAATTGCTACTTTGCAAAGTAGCCACTTAGGAACCTGAAGCAAAAACAGATCATATGACATATTTCTTGGCAGGCAAGAAATGTTTCTCCCATAATGTAATAGTTATGGAGCAGTTTGGGGAGGGCCTCTGCTCTCTACTTAGGTGGAAGGAAGATTTGATTGTCTCCAGCTCATTGCCTTGAATTTCTGATTCCTCTCCAGACCAGTTTTGTCTGCAATGATGGAAAACGTTTGATCATCAATCTTCCCAGATCAGTCAATTCAAGAGCTATAGAGTTCAGTAGGGGGAGAAAAAAAAAGAGAAGAGTTTGCATTCCAGGTCAAAGGCTGAGATTTCCAGTTAAAATGGTCTCAGGTTGCTGGATTAAAGATAATTATTTTTTTTTTAACCCAGGCTTCTTGGAGGCTTCATCAGATATGATAGCTTCAGGGATTGAGTGGGGAAGGATAACAATGCTTGGCTTATCCAGGGGGCTCCATCTATGATTCACAAGAGGTCAGTAGGATTACTTTAGTTGTGGGCATCCCAAAAGGGCCTTTTCAAGAGGCAGTTGGATTTTCTGGTTTTTCTTTGAAGACATTTCGCTTCTCATTCAAGAAGCTTCTTCAGCTGTTAGAGCTTTCCTGTCCTGTCCTGTCCTGTCCTGTCCTGTCCTATCTCATACCATACCATACCATTCCATACCATACCATACCACACCACACCACACCACTCCACTCCACTCCACTCCACTCCACTCTACTCTCTCTACTCTACCCTCTACTCTCCTCTCCTCCCCTCCCCTCCTCTATTCTACTTCCATGCCATGCCATGCCATGCCATGCCATGCCATGCCATGCAATTCCACTCCTATCCTATCCTATCTCATTCTATTCCATTCCATTCCATTCCACTTTCCTCTCCTCTCCCTACCCTACCCTACCCTACCCTACCCTACCCTACCCTATTCTACTTCCATTCCATTCCATTCCATACCATACCATACCATACCATACCATACCATACCATTCTACTCTACTGTACTCTACTCTACTCTACTCTACTCTACTCTACTCTACCTACCCTACCCTACCCTAGTCTACTTCCATTCCATTCCGCTCCACTCCACTCCACTCCTATCCTATCTACTCTACTCTTCCTACCCTACCTTACCCTACTCTATTCTACTTCCCTTCCCTTCCCTTCCACTCTCCACTCCTATTCTACTTTGAGATTACGATGGTCTAAATGCTGAATAGTAAGCCGATTGTCCAAAACCCTGTAGTCTGGAATGAAACTAGTATACATTTTTATTCCCAGCAATCTAGGACTAATTTGGTGGTAGTTTATAAATAACAGAAGTCATCTTAACAATTGCAGCTAGTTAGGTAGGAGTACCAACTCTTTGGATAAATAAATGAACGTTACCTCCTCCGCACTGTACATTGCAGTCTTCCCATCCACTGTGCGTCCATATGTACAGCGATTCCTGCTGATGTTCCGGCTCACTTCTATTTTCAGTAGAATAATTCACAGGGATGGTATATTCGTAATGTATCCCATAGTTCTGGTCATGGAATAACAGCACCTGGTTGAAAGAAGCAATATTTATTTACTAGCTGGATGCCTGTGCTTTGCTATGAAACTATGTGATCTGACGTGATAAATTGACACTTAAAGCCTGAAACTTAATGTAGAATGTGTAACTCAGTAGCATCAGAGTGTGTTAATATAAGGCAACTGGCAGTTGGAACAGAGGGGGAAGAGGAGTAGAATGTCCCAGTCCTCAGGCTGGATGAGTCACGCGGTGGCCATGTCCATGCCCAGTTTAGAGAAAAGGTAGAATCAGAGCGTGTTAATATAAGGCAACTGGCAGTTGGGACAGAGTTCCTTTCAGGTGGGAAGGGGGGAGTAGAACGTCTAACTCCTTAGCATCAGAGTGTGTGAATATAATACTGTATATGAAATACAAATGATCTGATGGTCATTTTGAAAAATCCTTTCTTAGCAAGCACTTAGAAGCCAAGAGAAACATATGTGCCAAATTTCAAGTTTGTAGGCTTTACCGTTCTGTGATTTCATGATGAGTAAGTGGTATTTGACTTATATATATAGATTTGTTTATATCCTGCCTTTATTTATTTATTTTTTTTACAAATAACTCAAGGAAGTCAACATATCCAACGCACCTTCCTCCTCCTATTTTACCCACAACAGTCTCCCTGTGGGATCGGTTGGGCGGAGAGAGAGTGACTGACTTTTATGCGCTTAAGGTGGGACTTGAACTCAAGGTCTCCTGCTTTCTAGCCTGGTTCCCTAACCACTAGACCAAACTGGCTCTCTATTTCGGCAGGGTGTTGAAGATGATATTAACATCAAAACACTTGATATGATCGGTGGAAAAAAATAAGACTTTCAAACGATAAATCATAGCAATGCATTTCTGAAACTTTCTGAGGTAAAAAAGGAAAGTAGCTAAAAATTGGAGATATGGGTATTTTAGGGGAAACAAAACATTTCACAAAAACCTGGATCTGTAGTAGTGGCCAAAATTGTGGAAACCTTTTGGGAAAAGTGTATTTTTGAGGTTTGATGGCTAATAACACCATTTTTTTTTTGAGTTTCAAGATAATCCTATTCCACTGCTGGAATGGCCTGGGAATAGCCCAGACCTTCACCCAATTGAAAATCTATGGAGCCGACTAAAGAAACTTGTTAGTCAGAAGTGACCCAGCAATAAAACCCAGTTCATAGAATCCATCCTTCAATCTTGGTTTCACATTAGAACAATTGCAGAACTAAAAGACTTGGTTCACTCCATGGGAAGACGTTGTAAGGCCGTCATTCATGCTAAAAGTTACCCAACTCAGTATTAACCGACATGGTGATAATTTTTGTATATCTCGTTTTTTCTACGGTGATCATTTTTGTCTATCTCGTTTCACTTTCCTTCTTTATAACTGCTATTCTAATAGCAAATCCTTCATAAAAGTTATTGCATTACATTCTTGATTCAATTATCTTTCCATTGATATATAATTTTAGGGTACTCCTCCAAAAAGAGTGTGTTATTAGCTAGTTTTAGAAAATACACCTCTCTTTCTCTTCAGACGAAGGCAAAAAACCCACCAAGCTTTCTTTCAATGAGAGGAGTCGATGTGAGTTCAATTGCTTGGAGACGTTTCGTTTTTATACTTCTTTAAAGACTAATTGTACTGTAACTCGAAATAGTACTGTAACGCTCCTAAAAAACCAAACAGCAGCATGTAATCAAAGAAGCACAAGCCAGATTTTTTGATTATGCAGCTGGGAATGCTAAAATAACTCCCCAACCTTGTTCTCGATCCACATCCCATCAGCTGGGAGGGGCACTAATTGACCTTTAGCAAGGAAGAGTCATTAATCAACTTCTAGATCAGTTTTCCAAACTTGGTGTGCTCCAGATGTGCTGGGTTTGCAAATCCCAGTTTTTTTCCTAGCTGATATGGTTAAGACTTAAGCTTTAAGAGAAGTCTGGCAACTAAAGTTCACCGCACAATCAGAGAGGACCAGTTTAGGAGGGACTATTTTTGTTTGAGGCTGTTATTTTCTTCGCCTCAGAGGCATTTTGAGGATTTAGGGTTTAATGAGCTGTGTAAGGTTGTTTTGAGGTGTCCCCCCCCCTTTTAAAGTATATGCTGCTCTGGATGCTAATCTATAGTAAAGGTAAACGTTCCCCTGGCACATATGTGCTAGTCGTTCCCGACTCTAGGGGGCGGTGCTCATCTCCATTTCAAAGCCGGAAGAGCCAGCGCTGTCTGAAGACGTCTCCGTGGTCATGTGGCCGGCATGACTCAATGCCAAAGGAGCCCGGAACGCTGTTCCCTTCCCACCAAAGGTGGTCCCTATTTTTCTACTCGCATTTTCTCCATGCTTTCGAACTGCTAGGTTGGCAGAAGCTGGGACAAGGAACGGGAGCTCACCCCGTTACGTGGCACCAGGGATTCGAACTGCTGAACTGCCGACCGTTCGAGCGACAAGCTCAGCGTCTTAGCCACTGAGCCCCCACATCCCATACACTAATCTATAAACAATCAAATGGTCAGAGCTGAATCAAGAACTCAAATGGAATTCTGGTCCTGCAGGGAACATGGTGGTTAGAACTTATCTTTCGGTCCCAACCTATTCACAGGAATTGTCCCCAAATTAAACACAACGAAAGGAAATGAAACAAACACATGGGGGATATGGGAAGGAGTACTTGAGACCATGAATTTCATGACCATTCATGGTCTCGAATCCTCCTTCCCATTTCTTCTCCCAACCAGAAATCTTAGAGCAGGGGTGTCAAACTTTATTTCATTGTGGATCAGGGTTGTGTTTGACCTTGGAGGGCCAGGGTGGGCGTGGCCAGGTAGGCATGGCCAGCTCAACGTCACACGTGTCGGGGGGGGTGCCTGTGGTGGCCCAAGCACTCTGCCAGTGGAAATGGGCTCCCAAGCTTCGTTTTCGGCTGCAATAGCCTCCTGCAACCCTCTGCCAGTGAAGATGGAACTCCGGAGAGCTGCCTGCAACCTTCTTAAGCTCTGTTTTCTTTGGCAGAGGCACCGCAGGGCCTTCCAGGGTGGCCCTGCAGGCCAGATCTAAGCACCCCGTGAGCCGGATCTGGCCCCCGGGTCTTGAGTTTGACACCCCTGTCTTACAGCAACTCATGAATTAGTTTATTTTATTTATTTATTTATTTTATTAGTCATATTTCTATGCTGCCCACTCTCCGAGGGCTCTGGGCGGCTTACACCAAAGACAGTATACTAAATAGCATATTGCCCCCTAACAATCTGGGTCCTCATTTTACCCACCTCGGAAGGATGGAAGGCTGAGTCAACCTTGAGCCGGTGAGATTTGATCCGCTGATCTGCTGAACTAGCAGTCAGCTGAAGTAGCTGCAGTACTGCACTCTAACCACTGCGCCACCTCAGCTCTTCAGACACCTTTGGTGAGCCATGTTTACCTTTATGTAAATCAGTTATGCAAACAAAGCATTGCTACTAATGAAGTTAGTAGCATAACTAACTAATAATAATCAACTAACGTAATGAAATTAATAGCGTAATGGGTGAGCTCCCGTGACTTGTCCCAGCTTCTGCCAACCTAGCAGTTCGAAAGCACGTAAAAAATGCAAGTAGAAAAATAGGGACCGCCTTTGGTGGGAAGGTAACAGCGTCCCGTGTGCCTTTGGTGTTGAGTCATGCCAGCCACATGACCACGGAGACGTCTTCGGACAGCGCTGGGTCTTCGGCTTTGAAACGGAGATGAGCACCGCCCCCTAGAGTCGGGAACAACTAGCACATATGTGTGAGGGGAACCTTTACCTTTACTAATGAAGTAGATCAGTAGAAGCTTGTAGGTGATTGAGCTTAAAGCACCTAAGTGAAAGGGATTAATGTTTTAGCATTCGGTAGTGCTTTTTCTGGATAAAACTCCTTTGTTGGGGGATGAGCTCAGAATGCCTGAAGGTACGTTCCTGACCTTACAACAGATTGGAATTAAGGATGAGCAGACAAGGATGGACAGAGACTTTCCATCCTGCCAAACGGCAGGAGTGCAATTAAGAATTGAGAAGCCACTCAAAAGACTGAAAATGAATATGGAAGTGCATGATCTAATATGTAGCATGGACCTTTTCCAACTAATCTAAGCCATCTGGAACTGCTTTTCTCCTCTCTGAACGAGACAAACCTGTGGTGGACATGTCCAGAAGCTAAAAACTATTGGAATAAAATTAAGACATGGTTGGAAGAAATGATACAACAATGTATTGATTTAAAACCAGAACTGTTCCTGCTGGGTATCCTTCCAGAGAAAATTAGCGAAGAAAATATCTAAGTGATTATACATGTAATAACAGCTGCAAGGATTGTTTTTGCACAAAATTGGAAAGCAGAGAAAATACCTTTGGAAGGAGAAATAATTAAAAAAAATTTTAGACTGTGCAGAAATGAATAGATTAAGTTTGATGATCAAAGAAAGAGAAGATTCAGAATACTTTGAGATATGGGATAAATTTTACCATTGGTTAGAAAAGAGATATAGATAAGCAAACTAATAGTTATGTAAGAAAATGATATAATTAGAATACTGCACTTTTGGAGAAATCTTGTAATAGATTTGGTGAAAGAGAAGACAGAAGAAACAACAAAAAGATGAAACCATGGAGAAAACACCAAGATGTCGCATGCAAGGAATGACTGATATATTAAATGTTTGTTTGTGTATAAAATATTTTTTTTTTAAAAAAAGGATGAGCAGACAAGGGGACAGAGATTTTCCACCCTGCCAAATGGCAGGGGTGCAATTAAGAATTGAGAAGCCACTCAAAAGACTGAAAATGAATAAGGAAGGGTATGATCTAATATGTAGCATTGAACTTCTCCAACTAATCTAAGCCGTCTGTAACTGCTTTTCTCCTTTCTGAACGAGACAAACCAGAAGAAATCAAGTGATGGCTTTGATGGGACGCTCTTGAATTGCAAAACTTTGGGGGGGGGGCAACTCCCTCTTAGCCTTTGAGTGATGTTTATGAGGATGCACTTCAAAAGAGTGGATGAGATCAGACCGAAGAAGCCGATGGAGCCAGGACAAAAACAAAATTTGATTTACTGAAACGTCAATTTCAGTCAAGCTAGTAACATCATTCCCCATATGTTTATTTAATTTCCTTCTGTTGTATTTAATTTGGGGACCATTTCTGTGAATATGAGGACAATTTCTGTGAAAATGCGGTATGTATTTTCTATGAACATGTCCCCTTCAGGCAGGGGTGGGCTTCAAAAATTTTAGCAAGGGGTTGTCTGCCCAGTTGCTGGGTGGGCGTGGCCACGGTGGGCGTGGCCTAGTTGGCCTCCTGCATCATTGCCGGGGAGGGGTGTTTTTGCCCTCCCCGGGCTCTGGAGGTTTTCTTTGAGCCTCCGGGAGGGTGAAAATGGCCTCCCCAGGCTCCAGAGGCCATTTGGAGGCCAGAAACGGCCCCATTTCTGGCCTTCCCAAACTTCCGGTAGGCCTGTTTTTCGCCCTCCCTGAGCCTCTGCACGTGTCCTGCACTTACCTGCATCCAAAATGGGCCATGTGGGGACTCCTGGGAGGGACGGGGTGGGGTGGGTGGGGCCCGCCAGGAGTGGGATTTGGGGGGTTCTCTGAACTGCACAGAATCTTAGCTAGAGGTTCTCCCGAACCCCTGCGAACCCCCAGCAGCCCATCCCTGCTTTCAGGACCAGCATTCAATTTTTATTTTTTTAATTTATTTTGATTTATATGCCGCCCTTCTCCGGAGACTCAGGGCGGCTTACAATGCGCTAAGCAATAGCCTTCATACTTTTTGTATATTTATACAAAGTCAGCTTATTGCCCCCACAAACCGGGTCCTCAATTTACCTACCTTAGGAAGGATGGAAGGCTGAGTCAACCTCGAGCCTTGGTGAGATTCGAACTTGCAGTAATTGCAGGCAGCTTGTGTTAATAACAGGGTGCTTTAGACCACTGTACTATCCAATTCTTGAATTCTTGATTTCGCTCTGACCATTTGCAGGATGATGGCTACTAATAGGCCATTTTATGTGGGAGGCGTGGCAGAGCAAAGTTACTCTTTTGACAGATATTTAGCCTACTGCTTTTATCGAAGAGTTGAAAACTGCTTTGCTGACTCATTATTTTAAACACTGGTAGAAAAAAATAATAATAGTTATCCTGATGCAAAGATGTAGCAAGGACTGGTAAGTATCTCCCATCCTTAATCTCTACAAGGCATAAAAAGGCCCTGAATCCAACTCAGCTGGAGGGAAACAGCTTCATGAAGGTTGATCTGCACGTCCCAAAGGTGCTTTTTCCAAAAGGAAACCAGACTTTTGGGGTCCCCCCCGGAAAACTTTTTCGTCTCGTAAAAAAAAAAAAAATCTTAAATCTAGCTCTTCAGAACTGAAGAAGTTTCTTGGATGAGAAGTGCAGTGGTTAGAGTGCAGTACTGCAGCTATTTCAGCTGACTGCTAGTTCAGCAGATCAGCGGATCAAATCTCACCGGCTCAAGGTTGACTCAGCCTTCC
>WNWU01000044.1:2248458-2267305 GCA_012654045.1 Ptyas mucosa | reverse complement strand
GAGGAGGAGGAGGGGGGAGGAGGAGGAGGAGAGGAGGAGGAGGAGAGGAGGAGGAGGAGAAAGAAGAAGAAGAGGAGGAGGAGGAGAGGAGGAGGAGGAGGGGAGGAGGAGGAAGAGGAGGGGGAGGAGGGGGGAGGAAGAGGAGGAGAAGGAGAGGAGGAGAAGGAGAGAAGGAGGAGGAGGAGGAGGAAGGAGAAGGAGAAGGAGAAGGAGAAGGAGAAGGAGAAGAAGAAGAAGAAGAAGAAGAAGAAGAAGAAGAAGAAGAAGAAGAAGAAGAAGAAGAAGAAGAAGAAGAAGAAGAAAAACTTCTTAAGCCTCTCAATCTGGAAACAAGACTGCAGAAACGAACAGATCATCTGAAACTAATTTCGTGCATCAGTTCTACGGTTGGGTCTCCTTGCCGACTTTTTTTCATTCTCCCTTTGTTGGCTTCTGACAGAGGTCATCATACCTTCGATCCAGGTGACAATGTTTTAAGGCTCTTAGAAAATTGATTCTAAAAGCACGAGGGGTGGAGTGGGGGGAAACATGCCGAAGCTTCTCTGAAAAGCTGCTTAAATCTGATCTCCCTTTGTGATGCACACCTGCAGAAATATCCCAAACGTGTCCTAACGTGCCCTTCTTATTCCTTAAGAATTCAAGCGAAAGACCCTGCTGAGCGGGTATCTCACAACGTGTTCCTGAAATATTCACAAAACGCTGGGCTTTGCAGAGAGGTTTTATGCCACCCTTCCCCAGTCCATAATACTCCAAGATGCCCTGGAATTCTGCGAAACAAAACATTAAACACATCTGGGAAACACCTGGCTGGGTTACATAACGTTTCTCTGTTTGTTATTACTATTATTATTTTCGAACTCTTTCTCAGCCCAAGTTTTCAAAATAGCAAACAATAAATCTTGCAGAGTAACAAGACATCACACATCACAAAAGCCTTTTAATGAAAACCCTAGTTCTGGACCCGATCCTAAACGTTATATATTTATATCTCATTCATTCTAATGAGCTCAGGATGGTTCATTTGGGGACTGGCCCAGTTTAATTGTAGTCTGCAATCTAGACGGGAACACAGCCTACGACCAAGAGAGAGTGCTTTACACACAGTAAAATTAAAATTAAATAGATGGAGGATTATCAGAGAGAAATCCAACCTATAATGAAGGAGGAATGTCCTGTTATTGAGAACAATTAACCAGTGGGACGGCTTGACTCCAGAAGTCGTGGGTGCTCCAACACTGGAGGTTTTCAAGAAGAGACTGGACAGCCATTTGTCTGAAATGGTACAGGGAGGGGTGAAATGTTCCTGGTTCGGACCGGATCACCCGATCCTGGTAGCGATGGAGGCGGGTGGTTTGGAAAACCGGTAACAAAAATCCCTGCCTCCCCCTCCCATTGCCCAGCTGAGCCACGCAATCATCAGAGGCTTTTCTTTTATTTTTAAAAGCATTTTTTCTACAACTTCTTCGGTCGAAGAGCTTATGGAAAGAATGTTTTTAAAACTAAAAACAAAGCCTCTGCCGATCAGGCAAGTCAGCTGGGATCGTCAGAGGCTTTAAAAGCATTTTTTAAACAACCTCCTCAGCGGAAGAGGTCGTAGAAAAATGGTTTTAAAAGTTAAAAAAAAAAAAAAAGTTGGCCACGCCCACCCAGTCACATTACACACACACACACACACACACACACACACACACACACACACACACACCCCAAGCCACGCTCACAGAACCGGTAGTAACAAATTTTACATTTCACCCCTGGGTATAAGGCTGTGATGGCGAACCTATGGCACACGTGCCACAGGTGGCACGCAGAGCCCTCTCTGTGGGCATGCCAGCTGTCACCCCATCCCCGCTCCACGGCGCATGCGCGTGTGCCTCCCACCGGCTAGCTGGTCTTCGGGTCTCTATCGCGCATGTGAAGGGGTGGGCGCATGAACAGGGGAGTGCAAGTTGGTTCAGGAAGCTGTCCAGGCGGAAAACGGGGTGTGGGAGGGGGGCCTCGCGCCCCGTTTTGGGCCTGGAAAGCCTCCTGAACCAACCTGGAAGCCAAAACGGGGCACGGGGGGGGCACATGCGCAGGCGGTGGATGCACACATGCAAGGGGGTTGTGTGCGCATGAGCGGGGATTGTGCATGGGGCGCATACACGGGGGGCGCTCGCATTGCGTTTTGAGTTTTCGGGCATGTGTGCATGCATTCGCACGCATGCACCCACGCACACTTTGGCATTCAGCACCAAAAAGGTTAACCATCCGGTATAGGGTTTCTTGCTTGAGCAGGAGGTTGGATTAGAAGGGACCTCTAAGGACCCTTCCAAGTCTGTAAATTATTTGGTAAGGACTTGGCCAACCAGGAGAGCGAGACCAGGATCTTCCCGCTTCCACCACTGTACCTGGAGACATTTTCCATCTCTTTGGCATTAACAGGTAAATCGTTTTCGTGAGTATGGGAAGAAAATAAGTCAGAAGAACGCTAACGTTCAGATCTCCCGAAGAATACAATGAAAAGTTAGGCAATTACCAAAAGATGAAGTGGCATTTTGGTCGGTCCTTTGGCAGACATCTTCTCCCACAGACCTCGTCGTACATAACGAATGGTTGTCCCCGCTATCTGGAACTCGCCAGGAAGTTCAATCTTCCAGTCGCTATTGATGGATTTCTTACTGGAATCTTTCAAAGCTGCAAAGGATCAAATAGGCAGAGTGGTTCAAGAGAGTTCGCCTTACTCTTCGAGGCCACAAATCCAAGCAAGTCCCCTCGGCAAACGATCCAACCATCCAGCCATCTCTCTATGCGCTTCCTTGTGTTTTTAGCTGGAGTTTCTGAAGATCTAAAAGGGGGCTCATGGGAACTGCTAGTCTTCAAGACACCTTTCTCCATCCTTAACTTTTGTCAGGCTCCAACCCCCACCCCCACCCCGACAAGTAGGAACCAACCCTCTCAACTCTTTCTCTCAACTCACATTCTTTCCAGCTCTGGATACCTCCAAAGTGTAAGGCATATCCTGTCCAAAATAATTTGGGAAAAAAAAAGAATCGATCAAGCCAGGCAGCGTGGGATGAAAGTAGGTGGAAAGGAACTCACTCAAGCATCAGTTCTTCAGCCAGGTTCATTTTCAAAGAGCGTGGGGCCAATCCAGAACAAAAAAATAAATAAAAAATAAGGCATACTTCGCCTAAACTTTATGTAAGCCATCACTCCAAGGTTAAACCCAGCAGCGTTTGCACAAACCTCAGATCAGGGGTTAAATGCTCCCGGTTTGGACCGGATCGCCTGATCTGGTAGCGATGGTGGCGGGTGGTTCAGAGAACTGGTAGCAAAAATCCCTGCCCCCTCCCCATGCCCAGCTGAGCCGCGCAATCAGCAGAGGCTTTTTTTTTTATTTTAAAAGCATTTTTTCTACAACTTCTTTGGCTGAAAAAAATGCTTTTTAAAGTAAAAAAAAAAAGCCTCTGATGATCGCGCGGCTCAGCTGGAATCGTCACAGGCTTTTCAAAATATTTTTTCTGCAACCTCTTCGGCGGAAGAGGTTGTAGAAAAAAATGCTTTTAAAAGCCTCTGACGATCCCAGCTGAGTTGCCTGATCATCAGAGACTTTTACAAGCATTTTTTTCTGCAATGTCTTTGGCCGAAGAGGTTGTAGAAAAAATGTTTTTAAAAGAAAAAAAAGCCTCTGACGATCAGGCAACTCAGCTGGGATCGTCAGAGGCTTTTATAAGCATTTTTTAACAACCTCTTTGGCCGAAGAGGTTGTAGAAAAAATGCTTTTAAAAGTAAAAAAAAAAAAAGTTGGCCACGCCCACCCAGTCACATTACCGCCCCCCCAAGCCACGCCCACAGAACCGGTAGTGACAAATTTTACATTTCACCGCTGCCTCAGACCTTATTAAAGTTACAGTGGCAGGAAACTGTCCTTTTGTGTTAATTTTTCAATTGTTCTACTTTTCTGGTTGGATTCGTGCCCTCGTTTTGCTGCAAGAGTCACTCTGACAAAGCAAAACTTCCGATTGTTATGTTCAGACTCAGTGACCAATCTGTAAATACTCGGAGGATGCTCTTTGGAAAATAGCGAATCCTGTTTATCTGTTTCTCTGCTCATGGAAATAGAGAAACAGAACTTTCCCTGACCAATTCTCTCCCCCTCTCCACACCCCAGCTCCATTCAGGGTCTTGAATAAACCTGGGGTTTTTTTTTATAGCTGTAAGTAGTCCTCTGCTTACGACCACAATTGAGCCCAAAATTTCCGTTGCCAAGCAAGACAGTTGTTAAGTGAGTTTTGCCCCATTTTACAAACTTCCTTGCCAAAGTTAAATGTCTATGGAGATTCTCAAGTCATCCAGGTCATGGTTGTCCCAAAGCTGCTTTTTTTCAAGAGGCAACCGGACTTTCTGGTTTTTCTTTGAAGAAGTTTCACTTCTCATCCAAGGAGCTTCTTCAGCTCTGACTGGACGGGGGGGGGGAGGGGGGAGGGAAGTGGCCTTTCAAGGAATTCAGCTACAGCTGCTTTGTAAAAATGAATCTATCAACACAAGTTAATTTGTTCTCCTTCGAAGCGAAGATCTCCTTCACAAAACGTGAAGACAGATGAGATAATTTTAAGGCAACGAGGCTGATCAGACAGAAGCGTGAAGTGCTAAAAGAGTTGGAAGCTTAACGCGAACAGTCAAGCTTGACAACCAGGTTAAAAATGAAAACAGCAACAACAACAACAACAAAAGCAATTACGTTTGGCAACTAACATCTGATCAACAGGTAAGCCAAACTAGAAAGAGACTGGGAATCCCTCTGTGGATATCATATGAGTAACTTTTTTAAAGTTACTCATATGTAACTTTAAAAGTTACTCATATGTAACAAGAGCCTTGGATAGTACAGTGGTCTAAAGCCCTGTTATTAACATCAGTTGCCTGCAATTATTGCAGGTTCGAATCTCACCAGGCTCAAGGTTGGCTCAGCCTTCCATCCTTTCTAAGGTAGGTAAAATGAGGACCCAGTTTGTGGGGGCAATAAGCTGACTTTGTATAAATATACAAAAGTATGAAGGCTATTGCTTAGCGCATTGTAAGCCGCCCTGAGTCTCCGGAGAAGGGCGGCATATAAATCAAATTAAAAAAAAAAAAGTCTGTCTTCATTCTTCAATCTTCGACCGGCAGCAGTTTATCCAAATTAATCTACTTCGTAATGATTATTTTATTTTTATTTTATTTTATTTATTAAATTTATATACCGCCCTACTCCCGAAGGACTCAGGGCGGTGAACAGTCAAGAGATAAAATACATGTAGTACTAACGTTAAAAAAACAATTAAAATACATTAAATACTTTGGCCCAAACAAATTTAAAACACCCCAATTTATAAAACAAATTTAAAAACAATTTAAAAGGGAAAGTTAGGCCAGGCCGGCCTGCTGAAATAAGAATGTTTTAAGGGCACGGCGGAAAGTGCACAGATCCGGGATCCTCTGTATCTCTGGGGGGAGCTCGTTCCAGATGGCAGGTGCCCCCACAGAGAAGGCTCTCCCCCTGGGGGCCGCCAGTCGACACTGTTTGGCTGATGGCACCCTGAGAAGCCCCTCTCTATGGGAGTGTACTGGTCAGTGGGAAGCTATCGGTGGCAGAAGGCGGTCTCATAAGTACCTCGGTCCTAAGTCATGGAGCGCTCTAAAGGTGGTAACCAAAACCTTGAAGCGCACCCGGAAGACCACCAGGAGCCAGTGCAGCTCGCACAGGAGGGGAGTCACATGGGAGCGCCACGTCGCTCCCATAACCACCAAATTTATCCAGTTCATAGTTAAGAAAAGCGCTGATTTTTCCCAAAATTCAAAAGATTTGCAAGATACCAGAGCACCGGCAGATAACTTTCTTCCTATGCCAAAGCCTAGAAAAATGGAGACATTTTAAGTCCCAAATACTGCCTGCCGTAGAAGCAGAAATAAAAGCAGCAGAGCAGGCAAGGCGTTTGATAATCTTGGCAGCGATCCGTTTTTTTGGAGGAGATCCTACAAAAATGTGATACTGAACATTCCCGGCAGCTTCCTGAGCGACCGGTTGTTTTTTTTTCCCAGAAAGAAAATTTCTAATCTGTGTGGATGTGAAAACAGGCTCGAAAGCAGGCAGACAACACTTAACAGAATCACCAAAGCCAAATACGTGACTAATTTCAAAAGCTAAGCAAGAGCTGAGGAAGTCAGACGCCACGGGCAGAAATGGAGAGTTGGACAAAGATCCAGAATTCTGGATTTTGCTGGCCAGATATATTCTCCGTTCACATCATAAAAGCTGACTCAAGCCGTGCCACTTCGGTTACCACAATCTTCAGGGTTAAAACAGTAAAGCAGGTAGACAACAATAAAAGGTCCATCCTGATGTCTCTACAGCAGGGGTGAAATGCTACTGGTTCGCACCGGTTCGGGTGAACCGATTGTGTTGATGGCGGGTAGTTCGATGAACCAGTAGTAGCGGCAGCATGAGGCTCCACCCACCCGCCCAGACGTCGTTACTTCCTGGTTTTAACCAGGAAGTAACCAGGGGTGAAATGCTCCTGGATCGGACTGGATTGCCCGATCCAGCAGCGATCTTGGCCGGTGATCTGGCGCTCCGGTAACAATGGCAGAGCAAAGCTCCGCCCACCCGCCCGGGTGTCATTACTCCCTAGTTTTAACCAGGAAGTAATGTGTTTTTTATCTTCTGTGCATGTGCAGAAGGTTTTGCACATGTGTGGAAAGTCTGCGAGCGAAGCGAGCGTGCACGCAGGGCCAATGCGCTTCCGAACTGGTAAGGAAGGTAAGTAGATTTCACCCCTGGAAGTAACCTGTTTTTGACCCTCTGCGCATGCGCAGAAGGCTTTGCGTATGCGCAGAGGGTCCAAAATCGCACATGATGTGCACGCACTTCCGAACCGGTAGGGAAGGTAAGTAGATTTCACCCCTGTTCTACAGCAATTTAAAATAAAATGCAAAGAGGAAGTAGGATATGATAGTGAGCAAACACTGAGGATCCAACGAAGAAGAAAAACAGAAAAAAGGTAGAATGGCTGGCTTTTACTTCCTATTACTTTTTTTATTTTTTTTAATTTGATTTATATGCCGCCCTTCTCCGGAGACTCAGGGCAGCTTACAATGCGCTAAGCAATAGCCTTCATACTTTTGTATATTTATACAAAGTCAGTTTATTGCCCCCACAAACTGGGTTCTCGGTTTTCATTAAAATGGAATAGTCTAAACCATAGACAACTGTTGTCAGCCCTGAAGCTGACCTGACCGAAGCCATCTTGGAGCTTCAGTGTTGCCACACTGGAGCTGAGGGAAAGGGAGGCGGAATTAGAGATAGCTGGGGTTTTGTAGCCAAAACAAAATACTTTCTCTTGGGAACCAAGGACTTTTCCCCCACCTGGCAGGAGAAAGGAGGAATGATGTCACCAGGCAACGAGACTGCGCCTTGATTGGACCATGTGACTGATTGTTTGGGGAGGGGAAAAAACTTTTACTTTTAATTCGCTGAAAACCGTGGGAACCTTCAGAGTCGGTTTTCCCCAGCTTGTGCCAATATGACCTATCAAATAAAACTACTCGTTGAGAAACTACCTGTCTCGGAGTTTTATTTGCTGGGGGTATGTTACTTGGAAACCTGACAACTGTTTTTCAAATGTGGCATCTTAACGATGTGCGAACTTCAAGTCCCAGAATTCTCCATCCAGGCTGGCTAATACAATGTTCTTCAAGAAGGCATGGCTGGTTGGCTGCACCTTGAATAGAGCACCAAATATCTTATCTTGGGCCCTTTTTCGCTTTATTATTAGGAGTATTGGTGTTAAATCAAAACTATGGTAGCCAAGGATGTTATCTAAATTAGATGGCAACTAGTTCCCACGCAGGTCAGAAGTGGGACAAGCTGAAGAACAGGAAGCATTGTCAGCAGGAGCCATGTGCTTCCACTTGATTTCTCCTCTCTGAAGGACATTCCACTGCAATGCGTGTCGTGACTAGCCTTCTTCCACTTGGCACTCCAGGTAATGAGTAACCCATCTTCTCAGTCATCTTGCGGTGTATCAACATGTGCCTCTGATGGAACTTTCTGTTTGCCTTTGCGACCATTCCCGCTAAATGGCAATAGTATTTAGGCTTCTGTACTGCTCTGTGGTAGCTTTACAGTTTACAAGGTCAGCATATTGCCTCCAATAATCCGGGTCCTCATTTTTCAGACCTTCAAAGGATGGAAGGCTGAGTTAACCTTGAGCCGTGTCAGGATCAAACTCCAGGCTGTGGGTAGAGTTTGCCTACAATATTGCATTCTAACCACAGGGCCACCAGTGCTCAAATGCCAAGCAGAGTTAGGCTTCTTTGAATGGACACAACTGAGCCAAGAACCCAACTGGACTTGAGAACTAGACAAAGGACCATTGTTCTTCTAAATATAGAAAATAAGCTAACAATTGATTTGCAAAAAAGCAGACCATCCTAACTGGACACCCTTTCTATAGCCACCATTGGCCTCTGTCAGAATATTCATGACTGGGAAGACAGGGTAACAAGATCAGCCAATGAATAGGCATGGCAACAGATCAGCCAATGGGAGCTGAAACAGTTTGGAATCTGGGCGTGGCTCAGCTCTGAGTCTGCGCAAAAGGGAAACTGAAACTAGTCTGTATTAAGCCCTGAGTTCTGAAGCTGCAAACTAGTCTGTCTGCTGTACTCTGCCTGTGTGTTTGCTTGTAACTGCTACCACGTTGAAAGAATCTGCTGTTGGTATTGTACATTTATTCTTGTGTTATTATGTATATAAAGAGAAGTTAATGAATCCTGCACATTCAGTTATCTGTGTGTGCTTTCTGGATTTGATTTTTGCAACAAACTCTGATAGTCTCCTTCTCCAAAGCCTCGTTCTGAAATTACCTCCAAATGTTTTTTTTTCCAATGATGAGAATCCTAGCAGTAAAAGTCTTTGAGATATAAGGATGGTCAATGAAAGAAACTCATCTCCAAATCCCCACTCATGTTGTTTCAATTGTTATGTTTCAACCAAATCCCTACGCTTCTCACTCTTTCTCTCTTTACCCAAAAAACTGTGGCCAGGTTTGTCCTCCATCACACGGATACGTCGAGCTCCAGCAGGGATCACGGCTGCTTCGATATAACCTACAACCAAGAAAAGGAATATATGAGCCACAGAATATCCCCAAGTAAATTCCCAGGGAAACTGACAAGTAGCCGTGGTGGCTAAGTACGCAGCCTTTACAATTTGGAGAAAGAAATTCACAGCTCCGACACTCATTCTGAAATTTGGTGAGACGCTGGGCCGCACAAATTTCAAAGATGTGAATTATGACTCCAGCGGGAAAAGGAAATGAATGTGCCCACATTTCAAATTCAGTCCCTACATAACTAAAATCAAGATGCAATTAAAGTCCAATTGGTGTATTTGGATTTCTTCGTGTGGATCAGAGCTCTGTTAAAATTATTGTCTTGCTGTTGCAACTTGTTCCATGAATAAAAACTGTTCTAAGAAAGCCTTTAAGGATATTTCGATTTCTTTTGGCTTCCAACTAATTTGCTGGCCATTTTAATTTGTGGGAAACTTGACTCCGTCCTTCAAACATATTCAATCACTGTGGCTGGCAAGCTATAATTTATGCCTTGCCTAACTATGTACTATGCCGGCCTAACCAATTGGTTGATTTAATAAAATAAATTAAAGGTAAAGGTTCCCCTCGCACATATGTGCTAGTCGTTCCCAACTGTAGGGGGCGGTGCTCACCTCCGTTTTGAAGCCGAAGAGCCAGCGCTGTCCGAAGATGTCTCCGTGGTCATGTGGCCGGCATGATTAAACACCAAAGGTGCACGGAATGCTGTTACCTTCCCACCAAAAGTGGTCCCTATTTTTCTACTTGCATTTTTTACGTGCTTTCGAACTGTTAGGTTGGCAGAAGCTGGGACAAGTAACGGGAATTCACCCCGTTACCCGGCACTAGGGATTTGAACCACTGAACTGCTGATCTTTCGATCGACAAGCTCAGTGTCTTAGCCACTGAGCCATCGCATCCCTTATTTATTTTAATAAATTATGGCTCAATAAATTATGCTTTTGCATAAGTGGCAAACTAGAGCAATACTTGCTTAAGATAAGCATGAAGAGCATATGATAAAAACTGAATGAACTACATCTATTTCTCTCAAATAATTCAATGAATGCATCATTGGGAGACTTAACAGAACAGTTGGAAAGATGGGGAAAATCTAACTATGTTGTTGCTAGGAGTTGAAAATAACTCCTATACTCAATCAATCAATCGATCAATCATGCCCATCCTGGCGCGTCAACCTTCACAGACTTGACATCCTATTGTGTATCTGGAAGAGACCATATTGGAAAACTTGGATTTGGTTTCTACCCGAAGCATTTCCTATCAAGAGCAATATGATAACAGAGCATCTGTTTCAATAACCATTCCTTGTTTTTGTCTTTTTGTCTTCCCCTTATTAATCTTTCTATGTTACGATCCCCGCCCTAACTAGACATTCATTTTTCATTTTCTTCTCCGTTCATTAGTTTACCCAAGAAATAGCTTAATACCGCAGAAAGGAAAACTGAAAAGAGGGTCTACAATAGAAAATTCAGAGTTAAGAATCTGGCGCCAGCATGTTGGGTTCAGCACTGTTATGATTTCAGTGTGTCTGACTATCGTCTCGCCTTTAGTGTTAACTAGCGTTTTAATCGTTATTACAACCACAGTTATGTAAATGGTCATAATCCAGGGAAACAGCTGTCTAACATACAGCTTGGGAGCAAGAATTTGTTCAAATTGTATCGAGCCATCACGTTCTAAGATGGCAAATTATAGCTGGCAAATTATTTCCACAGGCCTTCAGGAATTTGAAAGGTTTATATCCCTTCTGCAGGAAGAGTCGGCATTAAAGATGTTCTTTAGTATTTGAGAAATTGAGTATTCTCGTACAGTTGTTTCATTAGCAAGCTAAGTAACATCATCATGCCCTAATGATGCATTGATTATTTATTTATTGTTTGTTTATTGGTTCGATTTATATGCCACCCTTCTCCGGAGACTCAGGGCGGCTTACAATGCGTTAAGCAATAGCCTTCATACTTTTGTATATACCTGCCTAGTAGGGCTTTCGCCCCCCCTCCCAAAGCGGTGTTCCTTTTTCATACAAAGTCAGCTTATTGCCCCCACAATCCGGGTCCTCATTTTACCTACCTCAAAAGGATGGAAGGCTGAGTCAACCTTGAGCCTGGTGAGATTCGAACTTGCAGTAATTTCAGGCAGCTGGTGCTACTTAACAGCACTGTAGGCTGCTGCGCCACCAAGGCTCTTGATGTTACATAGCTTGGTAGTAAAATCTCTGCAGGAATCAACCAGCTTTGAGAACACTAAGATCCCAACGGTTCAACCCTAAGTTACATATATATTTTTTACTATTGAAAGTCTATATTGCTATACCCTGTTTCCCCAAAAATAAGACCCAACCAGAAAATAAGCCCTAGCATGATTTTTCAGGATGCTCCTAATATAAGCCCTACCCCACAAAATAAGCCTCAGTTAAGATTGTCAGCCAGATGGTGCATTTAGTACTGTATTTCTCCCCCCAAAAAATAAGGCCTAACCAGAAAATAAGCCCTAATGCGTCTTTTGGAGCAAAAATTAATATAAGACCCAGTCTTATTTTCGGGGAAACATAGTATTATTGTAGGGTCTTTTTTAGCTTTAGCTTTATTATTGTTGGAGACCAGTAGCTGTTTGGCGCCAGACGTAACTGGAGTGATATGCAAACCCAGTAAAATAAATGCGTATATAAATAAAAAAAACACAATACCGACAGGCCCCAAACCAAAGATTATTATCACCGATAAGGTGACATAATATAACAAGACATAGCTAAAAGGAAGATGGTAGAAAGCAGCCTGAAAGTATACATGTCACCAATGTTAGGACAAACTTATGGACATTCTTTAAAAGTACGATTTCAAGATTTTATCCAGAAATTTAAAGAATTTAAAAAAGTAATCTTTTATCGGATCCTCCATGGCTTCCAGCTAGACCCAGATTTATACTAAATATCCACTGACTGGACACATCAAAGCAATATGAATATTCAGGAGAAATGAAGAAATCAATCCCAATGGGGAAGAATCTTTGTCTATTTCCATATTATAAGCGAAAATCAAATGCAGTCATGCCAGGAGCTGGGCAATTCTGATTTGAATAAAGAGATAGTTAACTAAATTCTGCCTATTGACATCTTAAGCACTATTTGCTGCGTCTGACTTCATGGGATTTTAGTAAGTAAATGTGGATGTGCAACTATGGAGATTCTCAGTCATCCAGGTCAGTGGTGAAATGTAAAATTTGTTACTACCGGTTCTGTGGGCGTGGCTTGGTGGTGGTGGTAATGTGACAGGGTAGGCGTGGCCAGCTTTTTTTTTTTTTTTTACTTTTAAAAGCATTTTTTCTACAAACTTCAGTAAAGATCGCCTCTGACGATCCCATCTGAGTTGCCTGATCAGCAGAGGCTTTTTTTCTTTTAAAAACATTTTTTCTACAACCTCTTTGGCTGAAGAGGTTGTAAAAAAAATGCTTTCAAAAGCCTCTGACGATCCCAGCTTAGCTGCACGATCGTCGGAGGCTTTTTTTAACTTTTAAAAGCATTTTTTTGGCCAAAGAGGTTGTAGAAAAAATGCTTTTAAAAGTAAAAAAAAAAGGCCCCTGAGGATCGCGTGGCTCAGCTGGGCATTGGGGGTGGGGGCACAGGGATTTTTGCTACCGGTTCTTCGAACCACCCGCCACCATCACTACCGGATCGGGTGATCCAGTCCGAACCGTGAGCATTTCACCCCGATCCAGGTCATGGTTGTTCCCAAAGGGGTTTTTTTTCCTCCCAAAGGCAATTGGACTTTTTTCCATTTTTCCTTGAAGAGGTTTCGCTTCTCATCCAAGAAGCTTCTACAGTTCTCTTTTTCAGTTCTCAGCTTCTTGGATGAGAAGCGAAACTTCTTCAAGGAAAAACCAAAAGAGTCCAGAGTTGCCTTTTGAAAAAGCACCTTTGGGACAAATAGATGTGGAGTTAACCAATTATTTACCAAATACCAAATGCTACCTTTATACCACTAGACTCCTGGGGTTCTGACTTTCTTTTTACCCTTATAAATTAATGGAAATCAATTTCTCAGCATTTAGAGAAATGTGAGTCTTGATACAGTCTCTCACCCAAGGGAGGGCTTCAAAAATTTTAGCAAGGGGTTCTCTGCCTGGTTGTTGGGTGGGCATGGCCATGGTGGGTGTGGCCTAGTCAGCCTCCTGCACCATGGGCTTCCGAGTCTTTAATCAAGCCTCCGGGAGGGCAAAAATGGCCTCCCCAGGTTTTGGAGGCCCTCCGGGAGGGCAAAAATGGCCTCCCCAGGCTCCGGAGGCCCTCCGGGAGGGCATAAATGGCCTCCCCAGGTTCCGGAGGCCCTCCGGGAGGGCAAAAATGGCCTCCCCAGGTTCCGGAGGCCCTCCGGGAGGGCAAAAATGGCCTCCCCAGGCTCCGGAGGCCCTCCGGAGGCCACAAACGGCCCATTTCCAGCCTTCCAGAACTTTAGGTAGGCCTGTTTTTCGCCCTCCCCAAGCCTCTGAGTGTACCCTGCATTTGCCTACATCCAAAATGGGCCGCGTGGGGACTCCTGGGAGGAGAGGGGCGGGGGGGCAGCCAGGAATGGGATTTGGGGGTTCTCTGAACTGCACAGAATCTTAGCTAGAGGTTCTCCTGAACCCCTGCGAACCCCAGGCAGCCCACCCCTGCTCTCACCATTTACAAGCCACCACTCCCTTAGCAGTCTGCAATTGTAGCATGGATTCCAGAAAGATCAGTAAATTTCAATTTACTGAAATGACCACCAAAAAAAAAACCCCTCTACGACAATTAAATCATTCTCAACTTTCAGTAGAATCTGGTTCATTCCTTTCGACGCCGATTCCAGAGAGACAGTGAAGACAACTGCGCTACAATAGAATAACAGGCTCCGTTCTTTTTAGGTTCCATTCCAATCCATCGAGCGCAAAATAATTTCAGATTGAACAATCAGGTTTCCAAAGTCCCCTGGGAACTCTTCGTTATTTGCTAATTCGTGGTATTATACGCAAGTGCACTCTATCTCAGGAACAATTCTCTCCTTTCTGGCACACAATCCTTTCTCTCTCGCCTGCGTTACATCAAGGCCTCAGGAATGCACAACTGGGCTTGAAGAGAATGGGGCGTTAAAATTATATCGCAAGGGCTCGCATGAGGGGAGACACCTGAGCCGATGGGAAGAGAGCGGAGCGAAGGGGACAGAAAGATTGCCTTTATCCCTGTGAAGGTTCACAGAGGGAGAACAGCCGGTGCTTTGCCTTCCCTGAGATATCTGGAAAGAACGAGTGAGCAATCGTTTCCTTCAGTCTTTGATACCATCATTCCGTCTTTTTGGCCTCTAGCCATGGAGTCCTTGGAGGAAAACCATCACAAGAAAATAATAACAGTTGGAAGGGACCGTGGAGGTCTTCTTGTCCAATCTCCTACTCAGGCAGATGACTCTGTACCAGTGGAGGCAAACCTTTTACTCACCAAGTGCTGAACAAGTACGCGCTTCGTGGCTGCCCCCATGTGCTGCGTGTGTAGTCGCTCCATCTGCGCATGAACGTGGTTTTCGTGCACGCAACGCACATGCACGAATGTCATCTATGCATGTGTGCTATTACCTTCGAGAGCTTCGAAGACCAGCTGGGTCCCTGTTGTGTCCCCGTCTCACACACGCACACCAGCAGTCGACCAAGAGTTAAAATAAACCAGCAGACAAGAATTTCCATTGATAACAGAATTGGCAGCAACCCAGTGGCTGCTTGCCAAAAGTTTTTACTTACAAAGGGAGGTTTTTCTCCTCCGTCCGAAACATCAAAGTAAGTTCACAAAAGCCAAAGATTAGTCAAGTCCAGTCCAAAAATCAATCCAAGCAGAGCATATAACAAAGTTCCAGAAATGGAAAGCTGGTATTTATTCTTCCGGAGAAAACAATGTCATTTCCTCGAAGAGAAAGACACAGCACGTGTCACTAATGCCTTCTTCCCAATGTCTTCCTTTTTCATTCAAATTGCATCCTGCTCCCTTTTTTGAATAACCAGTGGGAAATATTACCGTATTTTTTGGAGTATAAGACGCACCTTTTTCACCCCTAAAAGGGGGTGAAAATTTAGGTGCGTCTTATACACCGAATGTAGCCCCGCCCATTCATTGGACTCCATCCTTTGGCCTCTGCCTCACAGCAGTTATCTCCTTGCAAGCAAACAGCAAGAAAAAACAGCTTCTTTCAGCTTCAGCACATCCTAATTAGCACAAGTTGATAGGATCGGCCTCCCGACTCTCAGCTGATTTGCTCTCAGCTGTTTTGCGCAGGGCTCTGCTGCTTGCTGCAAAGAGGTAATTTGCTGGAGCAGATTTTTTTTTTCCTTTGTGCTAATCAAGCTATGCTGAAAACGAAAATGAAAGTAAAGCAGGCTGTTTGCTGTTTGCTGCAAGGAGGCAAAATTGCTCAGAGGCAGAGGGGGATTTCTTTTTCTTCTTTTCCTCACCAAAAAAGATAGGTGCGTCTTATACTCCGGTGCGTCTTATACTCTGAAAAATACGGTAGGTAGATAACTCTTCCTCTCTTCCCATTGGGCTTCTCCTTTGAAGGTGGAATCATCTGCAGGTGGAATTGTGACGGTTGACATTCCGATTGCTGTGAATAAGCATCTTGACTGGCTTTTCAGTAGGATGAAGCTGCCCATAGACTGCTCAGAAGCCTGTAAACCTTCTAATTTTTAGCATAGAAACCCATCACAGATAGTCCTTGACTTACAACAACAATTGGGACCAGATAGCTATTGCTAAGTCAGTAGGCTCTTAAGAGAATCATGCCTAATTTTGCAAACTTTTTTTTTTTTTTGGCCATGGTCTTAAGCAACTAACCGCAACTGTAAAGTGAATTATATGGTTGTTAAGCAAATCCAGCTTCCTCCGTTGACTTTGCTTGCCAAAAGCCAGCTGGGAAGGTCAGCAACGGGGATCATGTGACCCTGGGATTCTGCAACCATCGTAAATACATGCCGAGTGCCAGGCGTGGGTTCTAAACATTTTTACTATCGGTTCGGTGGGCGTGGCTTATTTTGTGGGCGTGGCTTGATTGTCCTGTGACAATTATTTAGGATTCAGCAGAGGTACTGGTCTACCAGGCTTTTAACTGCTTACAGAGCTGTACCGGTCTACTCATGTATTTTTTGCAGGCACTGATCTACTCATGTATTTTTGCAGGCACCAGTCTACCCATTTATTTTTGCAGGCACTGGTCTACCCATTTGTTTTCTTTTAACACTGATCAGCTGTAGGGCAGCCCTTTGAAGCCCCGTGGCAAGAGTTTAAACAGTTTTTTTCCCTCTAGCCATCAGTTGGGACTCAGGAGGCAGCAATAGATTGGGAGTGGGGCCAAATAAAAGGTAAGAATAATGCGGGGGGTGAAGGGGCGTGGTGGGGCAGAACCGGTTCGGTGACGTCATATTGTCACCGCTTCCGGCTCGGCAGAACCGGGCGGAACCAGGAGGAACCCACCACTGCCGGATGCCAAATTCAGTGCTCAAATTTGAGCATGTATCCATAGGAATGCTGTGGATAATCCTAGAGCAAGGTCTGGCCATAAGTCAGATTTTTTTTCAGTACTATTGTCACTTCGAACGGTCACTAAAAGATAAAAAAATAAGTCAAGGATTTCCTGTATAGTTAACCCCACTCGTGCTAAAGGTTAGAATTATGGAGGAGCCCATTCATCAGAAAATGAATGTCCAATTGAATTCAATTGAGCTTGATAGATGGCAAGAGTTATGGGAAAGGAAGTATAAACTAGCAATGTCCACTGCATATAAAGAGAATCAATATAAAATGTTTTATAGATGGCATATACTGTACCTCTGGAAAAATTGGCAAAAATCTTTAAAGACAAATCAGCTAAACGTTGGAAATGCCATCAAATACCAGGCTCTTATTATCATATGTGATGGACATGTCCAGAAGCTAGAGACTATTGGAGCAGAATTAAGACATGGTTAGAAGAAAAGATCCAACAACATATTAATTTAAAACCTGAGATGTTCCTATTGGGTATACCAGCAGAGAAAATGAGTAAAGAAAATATATACTTGATTTATACATATAATAACGGCAGCGAGGATAGTATTTGCACAAAGATGGAAAGCAGAGAAAATCCCTTTGGAAGGGGAAGTAATTAAGAAAAGGAATGTCCAAGATGCATTTTTCCACCCCGAGAAGTCAGTGAAAAGATTCATATAAAGAAAGGACACGGACAACAAAAGAGCTTTGAAATATATCCACAGCTTCTCCTTCGAGTAGGATGCCATGTCGGCATTTCAAGTCAACCAAAGAACACAGAGGAAGACCCAACACCAAGAGAGGATCTATCTCCCAGCACCATAGAAAGCAACCGAGGCATCTTACACGAGAAACACTTGGGCACTGCCTTGGTCCTGGCCATCACACAGGTGGAAACCTTCTTACATTGACTATTGGAGACTAAGAAGAAGAAGGGGGGAAAAAAGGAATTGGCACAGGTTTAGTTACACCAGCAGGGAATGTTTGCACAAGTCAGCAGTCAGCAGAAATAATCTTTCTTCAGGACAACCCAATCACCAGCGGGAGACAATTTTCCTCGCAACAGCTCTCTGATATCTATTACAAAGAATCCTCTTTGGGGAACCGGCTAATTTGGACACAGAACAGCAAATCTGAATTGAAACAAAACAGCCCAGTACTCTAATAGGACTCAGTGGCACTTTGACAAGAAATGCATTTCAAAATATATAAATAACCCAATGCTTCTCTACTTTTTTGGTGAAGGTCACGTGGGTTTATAAATAGCCCGTTTTGTTCAAGTTATTATGATTCTCAGGGTGGCTTGTTTTCCATGGGACAGCCAAACAATATGTGTGCATCAAGTTATCACATGCAACCCAAAATAGAAAAATAGTGGAAAAGGCAATGATTGGCAATTAGCATCATCAGCAGATTTTAAAAAATGAAAAGACCCGGCCCCTGTTACTTTAACTAGGGTAGCAAAGGGAACAGGCAAGTGAGGAAGGGGAGAAATGATAAAAAAGAAAAAAGAAAGAAGAAAAAAGAAAAAAGAAAGAAGAAAAAAGAAAGAAGAAAGAAGAAAATAGACATAGGAATAGACTAGACTAGACTAGACTAGACTAGACTAGACGAGACTAGACTAGACTAGACTAGACTAGAAGAATTGAACTGAATTGAATTCTTTATTGGCCAAGTATGATTAAAGATAAAGGTTCCCCTCGCACATATGTGCTAGTCGTTCCCAACTCTAGGGGGCGGTACTCATCTCCATTTCGAAGCCGAAGAGCCAGCGCTGTCCAAAAATGTCTCCGTGGTCATGTGGCCGGCATGGCTAAACACCAAAGGCACACGGAACGCTGTTACCTTCCCACCAAAGGCAGTCCCTATTTTTTCCTACCTGCATTTTTTATGTGCTTTCGAACTGCTAGGTTGGTAGAAGCTGGGACAAGGAACAGGAGCTCACCCCATTATGTGGCACTAGGGATTCAAATCGCTGAGCCACCATGTCCCTTTAGAGTAGAGTAGAGTAGGGTAGGGTAGGGTAGGGTAGGGTAGGGTAGGGTAGGGTAGGGTAGGATAGGATAGGATAGGATAGGATAGGATAGGATAGAATAGAATAGAATAGAATAGAATAGAATAGAATAGAATAGAATAGAATAGAATAGAATAGAATAGAATAGAATAGAATAGAATAGAATAGAAT
>WNWU01000044.1:2238369-2248448 GCA_012654045.1 Ptyas mucosa | reverse complement strand
ATAGAATAGAATAGAATAGAATAGAATAGAATAGAATAGAATAGAATTCTTTACTGGCCTAGTGTGATTGGACACAAGGAATTCGTTTCCGGTGCATAATCTCTCAATATACATACAACAATAATGATAAGCAACAAAGTTATAGTCATAAGAAGATAAGGAGATAGGTAATAGGGAAGATGAGAATAATGATGGTAATATTGCCTTTTCAGATAGTTTGACAGTGTTGTGGGAATTGGTTGTTTAGCAGAGTGATGGCATGGGGGAAAACTGTCCTTGTGTCATAGAGAAAAAATGGGTTTCCTATGGCATTAAAAATGTTCCTTCCATGCTTATGGAATTCTGTCATTCTAATCAGATAAGTTATTCCTAGAGGATCTTCACCTGCTCAAAACTGATAAAAGTGCTGACACATAGAACATAGAATCATTGGGCTGGAACGACATTGTGGGGTCTTCTAATCCAAAACAGGAGGCGTTATATCATCCCCAATAAATGGTTGCCCAATCTTTTCTTGCAAGCCTCCAGTGATGGAGCACCCACAACTTTCAGGGGCAAGCCATTCCACTGATTAATTGTTCTTACTGTGAGGAAATTTCTCCTTAGTTCTAGGTTGGATCTCTATCCTTACTTATCCTCTAAGTTTCTATCCTTACTTCTTCTCCTGCCCTCGGGCGCTTTGGAGAATAGCTCAACCCTCTCTTCTCTGTGATAGCCTCTAAAGTTCTAGAAGAAAGTTATCATGTCTCCCCTAATCCTTCTCTTCGATAGGCTCTCTCAACCTTTTGTCGTATGATTTAGCCGCCAGTCCCTTTATCATCTTAACGTGGTTAATTATGGCTTATCATCATAACAGGGTTATGCCAAATGCTGAATGGTTTGGTGGCCTAGAGGTGGAGCTCTCACCTCACAATCAGTGAGGTCGATCCTAGGTAGAGGCAGATATTTCTCTCTCTGGGCACAATGAGACTACGTCTGCTGAACAAAACTCCGCATTGGCAACAAGAAAGGCATCCGGCCAGTAAACACTCAACTCCATTTAGTTGCCCAGGTTCCACACCCGCAAAAGATTATGGGGTCATTAAAAGAAGATGATGATGTGTTATGCCAAATTAGGATCTTCCAGTCTTCCTAAGTGCAAAAATTACTCACCCATCCCTTTCGTATGGTTGAAGTCACCTTTCACCACTTTGCAGGTTTTCCCATTTCCGTTACAAATGCCACAGTGATCTTCTTTGGCAGAGGATCCAATGATCCCATCACAGCCGATTTTCTAATGGGAATCAAGAGGGGGTTTTTTTTCCCGTTATTGTCATAACAAAAAGAGATTTTTAGACATTAAATCTCCTTTAGAGATTACTAAAGGAGGGTAAATCCTGGATATTCATTGGAAGGACAATGTCAGAAATAAAGGTAATTGTCAACTTACAACTGCTACAGATACCAGATTTTATATTCCTAAGCAAGGCAGTTAAGTGAGTCGCATCTGATTTTAGAACCTTTTAACCTAGTTATTAAGGAAACCACTGTGGTTCTTAAGTGAATCACACAGTCATTAACCAAATCCACCTTTTCCAATTGATTTCACTTGTTGGAAGCTGGCTGGAAAGGATTTAAATGGCGATCAAATAACCCTGGCACACGGCAACTGGCATACATATACATCAATTGCTAAGCTCACTGTTGCAACAGGCTCGAAACGTTGCTAGATATAAAACGTTGAGCCTGAAGATGACAGGGTTGTGAGCCTGTCGAAACGTTGCTAGATATAAAAACTTTTAAGGCACTGGTAGGATTTTAGCTGGGGTTTTTTAAAGGACTTTGCAGAGTGCCCTGTAAGGAATTTTAGAAGATTTTAAGCTGAGATTTTAACCAGAATTTTAAACATTTTTAACTAACTTATTTACTATGATGCGAGAAAACACCCAAGATTCTAATTTTTTGCATACACACACACACACATTTGATGTATGTATATGTATATGTATATACCCTGTTTTCCCCAAAATAAGACATCCCCTGATAATAAGCCCAATTGGGCTTTTTGAGCATATGGCAATAAGGCCAAGTGCTTATTTCAGGGTTGAAAAGGCAGGGTCTTATTTTTGGGGAAACACGGGATATGTGTGTGTGTGTGTGTGTGTGTGTGTGTGTGTGTGTGTAGACTTTTGGTAGATTAAATGTAGCTGGTAAATCAAGTATTACATGCCATGATTCTCAGAGATCCAATACATTTTTGGAGAAGAGCTGAAAAAGATTCTTGGATGAGAAGCGAAACGCCTTCAAAGAAAAACCAGAAAGTCCAAAAAGTGCCTCTTGAAAAAGCCCCTTTGGGACAATATGTTTTTGGGCTTTAACCTGGTAAGAATGTTCTCAGGGGGACCTTTTACAGAAGAAAAACAATACTTGGATAGAAGAAAAAATCCCTATAATTTATGGCCTTCCCCTCAATGGTGGGTTTCAAAATTCTTTACTACCGGTTTTGTGGGTGTGGCTTGGTGGGCGTGACATGGCTTGGTGGGCTTGGTTTGGTGGGCGTGGCAGGGGAAGGATATTGTAAAATCTCCATCCCTCCCCAATCCAGGGGAAGGTTACTGCAAAATTTCCATTTCCTCCCGATCAGCTGGGACTTGGGAGGCAGAGAACAGATAGGGGCAGGGCCAGTCAGAATTTTTACTACCGGTTCTCCAAGCTACTCAAAACATCCGCTACCGGTTCTCCAGAACTGGTCAGAACCTTCTGAAACCCATCTCTGCTTCCCCTCCACTGATTATGACCTTACCCAACATTGCTATGTGGCCACAGCAGAACAACTCTGAAGAAATACAGCCTAAACAGATCAAAAGTTACTTATCTGGGTTCAGGATATTCAGCACAGAATCCCGTGTCTTGTATTTTGGGATCTGTAAGCAATTTCAAACTACATGGGGCAATTCCCATTAAACGTTCTATCAGCTCAAAAGTGTGAAATCAATCAGGGCTTTTGGCTTAACTCCCTTATACTATTTTTTAAAAAAGTTATGTCATTTCTCTTGACACACAATCTGAATTTTTACCCAAATACCGATAGGGTGCTTTCAACAAAGCTTTTTAAAATTCCTCAAGGAAAGAGCCCATCCATCGCTTTGGGTGTTACTTCACTAGCACAATTGTAATTACTGCCTCACGTAAAAAAATAAAAATATGACAATGTCCTTTCGTGGAGTACTGTAATGCTTCCCGTATGCTCAGCCTGCCATAGCAGATTGTATATAAATATAAATACTGCCGTTGTTAAGTGTCATTCTGAAATCTGATCATGCCAAGATGATATCACTGTAGCAAATTCTTCCAACTGTCAACACTTGTTCACACTATAGTAATCATATAGACCAGGGATTCTTAAACTTTTTGCTCTCAAAATCCCTTTCCATTTTTAAAAATTATAGAGGATTTCAAAAGAACTTCTGTTCTTTTTGTATAGGATCTCTCTCTCTCCCTCATTTTTCTATTCCCCCCCCCCTCTCTCTCTCATCTATTTACCGGTTTCTATCTACGGGTATCTATCTATCTATCTACGGTATCTATCTCTCATCTCTCATCTTATTATCTATATCTATCTATCTAGAGGGATGGGTGGCTCAGTGGGTAAGACGCTGAGCTTGTCGGTCGAAAGTTCAGCAGTTCAGTGGTTCGAATCCCTAGTGCCGCGTAACGGGATGAGCTCCTGTTACTTGTCCCAGCTTCTGCCAATCTAGCAGTTCGAAAGCATGTAAAAAATGCAAGTAGAAAAATAGGGACCACCTTTGGTGGGAAGGTAACAGTGTTCCGTGCGCCTTTGGTGTTGAGTCATGCCGGCCACATGACCACGGAGACGTCTTTGGACAGCGCTGGCTCTTCGGCTTTGAAACGGAGATGAGCACCGCCCCCTAGAGTCGGGAATGACTAGCACATATGTGTGAGGGGAACCTTTACCTCTATCTATCTATCTATCCATCCATCTATCCATCCATCTATCCATCCATCCATCCATCCATCCATCCATCCATCTATCTTTATTCATTAAATATGAAACTCGGTAAACTGAACATTCAAAAATGCATCACAAATACCATTGACTGGTGCTAATGGTTGATATGGGTTGCTGCCAACATCCTAAGTATCAACCAAGTTCCTTCTTAAAATGTACAATGTTCCAAGTAGTGCATTTTTTTGCAGTTCCGCTGGTGTTATTGCAGGAAGCTGCAATTTGCTGATGTATGTTATAGAATTCTTGGACATGGTACCAAGTGCCCTGATGATAATGGGTATCACTGTTATATGTTTCTATTATTATCATTATCATTATCATTATTATTATCTTTATTATCTATCTATCTATCTATCTATCTATCTATCTATCTATCCATCCATCCATCTATCCATCCATCTATCAACATCTCAAGAGATATTTACCATATTAAAAATTACAATTGATACCTTCAGACAATATTTATTTACTGAATCATGTAAAAATAACAATAAAAACCCATTAGATATTAACATAAATAAAATCAGTTGTTGCAGAGAGGCCTACAAAAGAACTCAGAACACAGTATAGAAATAGACATCCATAAATTATGTAACTGAGGTAAAAATGACTGACGCCAGCAACGAGGCAAGGATTCCACTAATAAACACAGCCAATACCTTAAAGCCTTCTATACATATTATGTATTTCCTTGTATTTCCTTATTAAAAATATTTAGCGTGTTGGTGTGTCAATGAATGAAAACTGAGCATCAAAGGAAAAGTGTCCTCAACAAAGTAATGTAGATATTCCAGGTTTTTCTTTTAATTAAGGGGGAAAAATAATAATAAAAGAATGGAATGCTAACTGATATCAGGATGGCAAAACAGTCTATTCATCTCATCTGGAAGCCCAACCTGAGTAATGACTTCCCCTTATCATTTTTAAGGAAAAAGTGCTCAATGATCACTTTTCTTGAAAAATTTTACTTGACTTGCTTGGAAAAAGTCTTTATTGAAAACTGTTCAGGGAGCCCATTTGAATGGAAATCGACAAGCATTCAGTTAGCTTTTGCAGTTTAAAAGAAGTTCGGTAGCCATTTGAATTAAAGTCACGGAATACGTTAATTTCCCTAACGAAAAGAGTCATTCGGCAGAGGGGCATCCATACAAATTGAATGAATGAATGAATTAATGAATGAATGAATGAATGAATGGATGGATGGATGGATATCTGTACTTCAACAAATACTAAGCAGGAATGCACACTAGGGAATACTTACAGTAATGGCCAAAATTGTGGAAAATTTTTGGGAAAAGTGTATTTTTGAGGTTTGATGGCTAATAACACCACTTTTTTTCCCCCGAGTTTCAAGATAATCATATTCCACTTGCTGGAATGGCCTGGGAATAGCCCAGACCTTAACCCAATTGAAAATCTATGGAGCCGATTAAAGAAACTTGTTAGTCAGAAGCGACCCAGCAATAAAACCCAATTAATAGAAACCATCATTCCATCTTGGTTTCGCATTAGAACAGCTGGAGAACTAAAAGACTTGGTTCAGTCCATGGTAAGACGTTGTAAGGCCATAATTCATGCTAAAGGTTACCCAGCTAAGTATTAACTGACATGGTGATAATTTTTGTATATCTCGTTTTTTCTATGGTGATCATTTTTGTATATTTCATTTTTTTCTGCATGTTTCACTTTTCTTCTTTATACTTTAACTGATATTCTAATAGCAAATCCTTCATAAAAGTTATTGCATTACATTCTTGATTCAATTATCTTTCCATTGATATATAATTTTAGGGTACTACTTCAAAAAAAAAAGTGGTGTTATTAGCTAGTTTTAGAAAATACACTTTTCCCAAAAGATTTCCACAATTTTGGCTACTACTCTATGGAAGATCCTAGGTCCTTTGACTTCATTTTTCTTTGGAGTTCCCAACAAAAGAAATATATTCTAAAATTTGAATTATAGATGTTTTCTCTAAATATGCACACCTAGCGGGAAGACAGACAAAGCAGCAATTTATATCTTTTCGCCTCTGAAATACTGCTTGATGGAAAAAAAGGGAATATTGCTTAACGCATTGTAAGCCACCCTGAGTCTCCGGAGAAGGGCGGCATATAAATAAGAATTTAAAAAAAATTTAAAAAATCTTCAAGACATATCCTACTAATTTCATTATCTCTTCTTGCCTCCTTGTGATGCTGGAAGAGAAAAATTAAATTATAAGAGCAAAACTGCCAACATTGGGCAGAATTGAAAAAGTTATTTAGAGAAGTCCTATGGTTTGCCCATCCCTGGGGAAAATTTACTCTCCTGCTCTTGAGGCATTCTGCAATTTTTTTCTGAAGCTGTCTCCAGTTTCTAAAAAATAGTTTGCTATAGGGTGGAACAGGCTAATACTTGTCAAATATATCCGAAACCTCTTTGGGCATACAGAACTGTCTGGATAATTATTTGTACCTTGGCTATTCCTAAGTGGATGAAAATGGGGAAATTGCCAAGTGCTTATCTAATGTCAATATTTTTTTAAAAAAAATTGGAGTGTGTTGACAGTTGTTTGAGAATGGGGTTTTCCTTCCTAGGGTTTGAACTTCTATTTCTTTTATCCCTTCTGTTCTAACCAGCTTTTGCAGTCTTCTTGTAGGATAAGAACAAGGGAACACACACAATAGGGCAGAAATTTACTCATTGTTTTCTTCATTTTTAATATCTTTAGATGAAACATAAAGAAAACATATCTTATAGATTATTGGTCCATTTAATATTGTGAACCACATTGCTTTCTTTTGGAGGTATGCCTTCCTATCTAGAAAAAAATATAGGCAATGAAAGGTACTTGAGAGCATCTAAGTAGGCTTCTGGGGGTAGAAGGAAGCAATCATATGTTATGATATAAACCGTATGATGAATGATTGATGGAACTAGGTCTGTCTAGCCTATCAAAGAGGAGACTAGGGGTGATATGATAGCTGTCTCCCTGTACTTGAGGGGCTGTCACAGAGAAGAGGGAGTTAACTTATTCTCCAAAGTTCCTGGACACAGAACAAGAATAATAGGTAGAAGATTATCCAAGAGAGATCCAATTTAGAAGCAAGGAGGAAAGATGTGGAGACTCTAGAAAGAGTGCAGAGAAGAGCCACAAGGATGATTAGGGGACTGGAGGCTAAAACATATGAAGAACAGTAGCAGGAACTGGGTTATATCTATCTTAATGAAAAGAAGGACTAGGGGAGACATGATAGCAGTATTCCAATATCTCAGGGGCTGCCACAAAGGAGTCAAGCTATTCTCCAAAGCACCTGAGTGCAGGACAAGAAGCAATGGGTGGAAACTAATCAAGGAGAGAAGCAACCTAGAACTAAGGAGAAATTTCCTGCCAGTTAGAACAATTAATCAATGGAATAACTTGAATCCAGAAGTTATGAATGCTCCAACATTGGAAGTTTTTAAGAAGATGTTGGATAACCATTTGTCTGAAGTTGTGTAGGGTTTCCTGCCTAAGCAGGACTAGAAGACCTCCCAAGTCCCTTCCAACTCTGTTATTTTCTATTCCTGACAATGAGAACAATGCATCAGTGGAATGGCTTGTCTCTGGACGTTGTGGGTGCTCCATCACTGGAGGTTTTCAAGAAGAGATGGGCAACCATTTCTCCAGAATAGCACAGGGTCTCTTGCTTGAGCAGGGGATTGGACTGGAAGACCTCCAAGGTCCCTTCCAACCCTATTATTCTATGTTCAATGTTAACTTCGCCACTCTGCTTTCATAAACAAGTGTTTCACGGCTGCCGAATCCACCATGTCTGCAAAATTATGAACAGGCAACTTCCCTGGATCACAGGGATTTTGTCAGAGTTCTCACCACAGAATCTAAACATGTCCACCAGCACACTGGCAGAGCATAGGATTGCTATGTCGAGATTCACGTCAACTTGACACATCTGAGGACAGGAAACCGCCGGAGCATCAGAGATGACGCCCCGGCGGTTTGGGAATGTCACAGGGAAACTGTTGCCGCCTCGAGTGGGGGGGTTGAGGGCTACACGTTGGTGGTGGGGGTGCAGTGTTAATCTAGGTAGTCGGTCACCCTGCGGTTGGGATAGGCTTTCACGGTAGGAATCCCTTTGCCTTGGCGGGAACGGCAAGGAAAGAGGTGTATGATGCTGCAGCGAACTGACCTAGCAGCCCGAAAATAAAGCCAATTGGCTACAAGGGTGTCGCGGGTTCTTTAAAAGGCATTGGGAGGTGGCAGCTCCCCATGGCGACTTTATGTTTGTTACAAACACTCGAACTTGACTACATCCGACTGGACTCGCAGAATAAACCTGGTTTGGACTTTACCCCTGTTTTAGGATTGTTATTCTCATCTGAGTATTCTGGTTTGGTGAGCAAGCCGAGATGCTATGTGTAGAAAGTCCTGGGTTAAGACGCTGATATTTTCTGGATTTTTTTAAAAACAAAATAACGTAATTAGTGATATGAACTTTGAGATTTTTTTCCAATGGATTCAATAGGTCAACCAGCCATCTGCTGAGCTGAGGGAAGGCACTTCCTATGTTTGACATTCGGCCTCCCCTAGTCGCTGCAAGAGATTTCTGTGGGACCAGGTTGGGCTTCCTGTCTTGGACATGCCAATGTAATGTGCAGGTTGATAAAGGTACTTGCCATCATTCTGTTTCCTGTACTAGTTCTCCACCCCAAAATACTGAATTTAGCAGAGCAACACTGCCAGTCCAACAAGTCCAGTTCTCTCATCAACACGGAATTCAAGATGTTTCTCCTCTAAGAAATTCAACTTATTTGAGTTTAAATGAGGGACCTTCAAAGAAAAGCAAATCTAGCGTATCCGTAGTGACTGCTTTTGCTATCACAAAGTTCCTCCTGAATTGTAATGGGTGCCAAACCTCAATTTTGCAAAGGTTTTCTATATACAGTATTTTCCATCATGTTTAATACAAAGCTCAAAGCATTTTTTGAAACTCTGGTTCTTAGTGCTTGGTTCTTAATGCCTTCCAATTTATAATGAAATCATTAAAAGATAGCACCATCCATTTCTAAAGGTAAAGGTTCCCCTCACACATATATGCTAGTCATTCCTGACTCTAGGGGGTGGTGCTCATCTCCATTTCAAAGCTGAAGAGCCAGCGCTGTCCGAAGACGTCTCCGTGGTCATGTGGCCGGCATGACTAGATGCCAAAGGTGCACAGAATGCTGTTACCTTCCCACCAAAGGTGGTCCCTATTTTACTACTTGCATTTTTTACGTGCTTTTGAACTGCTAGGTTAGCAGAAGCTGGGACAAGTCACAGGAGCTTACTCCGTTATGTGGCACTAGGGATTCGAACCGCTGAACTATCGACCTTTCGATTGACAAACTCAGCATCTTAGCCACTGAGCCACCTCATCCCTTTTCTATTTCTATCCATTTCTAGCACGTAGCAAAAAATGCCAAAAGTCTTGGAATCCTACAATGAGGACATATAGCAACTTTATCAGTTTTTTTCCATCTAGAAGTAAGGGGAATAGTTACTTACTTTATTCCATAGTTACAGCCTTGCATTTTTTCCATAAATATGATTAAACTATTTGTTTTCAGTGGCCATTCCTTTCATGAAACTCAGGATCACAGTATATTTAGTTGTTAGTTCAGATGAAATAGCGAACGATAAAAAATTACTCCACCTGGCACTTGCCATGAACACAGAGGTCAGTCTCATAAGGTCCACACGGTGTACCATCAATGACTCTATCGGACAACAACACAGGAGAGTCTTTCCCAAATGGAGAGCAATATAGCTCACAAGGTTTTTCTGAAAGAGAAACAACAGATGATGTTACTCAGTTCAGGTCATGAAATGTCTACAAGAAAAGCACTGAGCTCAGAGAGCACCAAAGATTCCACAGTTGAACCCAGAGCTACAAATATTCTCTTCTATTGTAATAGCAACAGACGAATAGAGTAGAGTAGAGTAGAGTAGTGTAGAGTAGAGGAGTGGAGTGGAGTGGAGTGGAGTGGAGTGGAGTGGAATGGGAATAGGAATAGGAATAGGAATAGGAATAGGAATAGGAATAGGAATAG